>SZWC01000530.1:310952-326673 GCA_023375785.1 Penium margaritaceum
TACTTGTCCAAGGACCCATCGGGCTTCCACTTGCGCCGAAAAACCCACTTGGCGCCGATGGCCTTCCGACCTGGAGGAAGGTCGACGAGGTCGTACACATGGTGCTGTCGGATAGCAGCGAGCTCATCGGCACAGGCAGCGTCCCAGTGTGCGGCCTCAGGAGAGGCTCGTGCCTCGCGCAGGGTGGCTGGGTCCTCCGGGCGTGCTGTGGAACGGACTGAGAGAGCGTGTGCATCTCAAGCCCCTGGTGGGATGCGCGTGAGTGCAGCCACGACAGCGTGCCGATGCTCGTGATGAAGCAGGGCGTAGCCCAGTGCGAAGCCTGGGTGAAGGTCTTTAATGATGGCCGAGGTGGTCAAGCCAAGGGCCTTGGTGCCACGGTCCCCACTCACGACCGTGGGAGTGGAGGAGACAGGTGGAGCCACGGGGGGTCGAGGCGCCACGGAGCGTGGTGTGACAGTCTGCGCACTCACCGACGGTCTGGGTCGGAGGCTGCCGCCTGGACCACGTGTGTAGTGTGGCAGGGCAGGAGATGGCACTGAGTCCGACGGGCCAATGGAGGCAGACGGGGTTGCTGGTCCGGAGGGGCCCGCGGATCCAACCGGGGCAGCTGGCCCGGATGGGCCAGCAGACGCGACTGGAGCTGCCGGTCCGGAGGGACCAGCGGACGCGACAAGGGCTGCCGGCCCTGAGGGACCGGAGGACGCGACTGGGGATGCCGGCGCGGAGGGACCAGCGGACGCGACTGGGGCTGCTGGCCCGGAGGGACTGGCGTGCGCGACTGGGACTGCTGGCCCGGAGGGGCCAGCGGACACGACTGGTGCTGCCGGCCCGGAGGGGCCAGGGGACGCGTCTGGGGTTGCCGGCTCGGAGAGACCAGCGGACATGACTCGGGCCGTGGGCCTGGAGGGGCCTGCAGACGCGACTCGGGCTACCGGCTCAGGGGGACCAGTGGACACGATTGGGGCTGCCGGCTCAGAGGGACCAATGGATGCGACTGGGGCTGTTGGCCCGGAGGGACCAGCGGACACGACTGGGGCTGCCGGCTCAGAGGGACTGGGGGATGTGTCACCCGGAAGCGACAGGACGGAGGACGGACTCACTCCCCCACGCGACGAGATAGACACGGACGAGCCGGAGCAAATGAGGTTGCGAGGAAACAGGTCCTCGAAGAAGAGGGCATCCCGGGACTCGACGATGCAGTGCCGGGAGGGATCCCAGAAGCGCCAGGCCTTGGACTGACGAGAGACATCGATGAAGGTGCAGGGACGTCCGCGAGAGGTGAGCTTGCCACCCTGCTGCGGGACGGGCAACCACACCACGGCCACGCAGCCCAAGACGCGAGCCGGGCGGAGGTTAACGCGCTGACCGCACCAATGTTGGTAAGGCGTGGACTGGCGGGGAAGGGGACCGTGGGGAATCCGGTTCCAGACCTAGGTCATGTAGGCCATGGCTTCAAAGTAAAAGCCATCGGAGAGTGGCCGGACTCGACCCGCATGGTGCGGACGGCGTCGGCCATGGTACGGTTCCACCGTTCGGAGACACCGTTCTGGGCGGGCGTGTAGGGAGCGGATGTCTCATGGTGGATGCCGCGTGAGGCGAGAAAGGTCGTGGCCTCACCCATGTACTCACCATCGCGATCGGAGCGAAAGCGTCAAAGAGAGCGGCCACACTCGTGCTCCGCAAGGACCAGCCAGTCCTGGATGGTGCGGGCGACATCGCTCTTCTGCCGAAGGCAGAAGACCCAGCGGTAGCGAGGGTAGTCGTCAATGAGGGTGAGGACATAGCGGCCGTGCTCGTTGACGACTCGGTGGGGAGAGGACCCATGACGTCCGAATACACAAGGTCGAGAGGGGCGGACGCACGGAAGGAAGACAAAGGGTACGTGGACCGGTGCATCTTCCCCTGAGCGCAATCAATGCACTCAGTAGGGCACGGGAGGGGGAAAGTCTCCGGGTCAAGGCCCTTGGCCGGCTGGGTGCGGAGCATGCTGTCTACGGCGGCAGAGTGGACGTGGCAAAGGCGACGGTGCAAGAGGCGAGTGCGTGAAGGAGAAAGTGTGCTGGTAACAAACACATGGCCTGTGGCGGCCGACGGGGAGGAGATGGAAGGGGAGGAGGAGAGACGGGGCACATGCCACAGGTTGCCACGGGCGGTGGCGTGCAGTACGACGAGACCAGACGGACGCAGCGAGACAATGCCAACACCACGCGAGTGCACAGCGTCCATGCTCATGCGATCAAGTACAGTAACGGACAGGAGGCTCAGCTCGAGACCAGGGACGAAGAGGACATCGGTCAGAAAGACGTCACCGGCAGGACCACGGAAACGAACAATGCCAACACCACGGACAGGCAACACCTGTCCGGAGCCCGTCTGGACACCGGAGACATCGCCTACAGGATCGAGCATACTGAAGGCCTCACGAGAGGCCGTCATGTGATGCGTGGCCCCGGAGTCGATGATCCAGGTGTCAGCGGGGTCCTGGACGGGGGTCGCGAGATCGCTAACGGTCACATGGCAGCAAGCAAGGGACACGAACGCGGTGGAAGGAGACGCGAACCGAGACTGCCAATCGTCAAGCCACGCATCATCGTCATAGGAAGAGGTAGAGGAGACCACGGGAGACGAGGAGACAGATGAGGAAACGGGACACGACCGGAGTTCAGTCTCAGTCATGCAAGGCAGGAAAGGAGAGTAGGAGGTGATGCAACTTGCACTTCCCTTGGGAGGAGGGCGCGTCAGGCCGAGCTGGAGCGCGATGAACTACTCCAGCTGTCGCTCACGAGAGGAGGACCCGGGAGTGTAGACCGAGTGCGGAGTGACGGCACCGGAGCCCGGGTAAGAGAGGGACAACGCCGGTGACGGGAACGGAGGCACCGACGGCTGTGGATAGTACTGCTGCGGTGCGGGTGTTTGCGGGAAAGGCGGAGCTGTCGGAGTGGCGGAGGTGCTGGACGAGGCCGAAGTGTCAGGGCCAGCGGCAGCAACAGCAGCAGAGGCGAGACGGCGCTCCCGCTAGCGACGCATGGTGGCGATGACGTGTGCCTCGTCCGTCGAGAGAGGGCACGTGTACCACCCGTGTCCGGGCTGGCCATAGTTGTGGCAGACCAAGCCACCACCGCTGGACCCGGCCGACGGCTGCTGCTGCTACTGTTGCGACGGACCCTTGCCTTTCTTGTTACGGCTCTTCTTCTTCTTCCCTGAAGACGATGAGGTAGCTGCGGCGGGGGAAGCGACGACCACGGAGGCGATGGCAGAGGAGGCGATGGCAGGGGATGCAAGAGCCTCCGTGCGATGGAGCTGAAACTCCAGACGAGCTTCCTCAATGTGGAGGAAGAGCTCGTATGCCCATGGCATGAGGGTGCCCTGGGCCGCCATGGTGGAGAGGACGTCCTGGGGGTAGTACACGAAGACGTCCGAGTACACGCTGGTGGCGCCGCGCTTGATGGTGAGGAGCAAGGACAGAGGGGGTGGGGCAGATTTGCCGAGACGACAAAGGATGTCCTCCGCCCGCTGCCAGTAGGCAGTGACCGTCTCGGTCTCCCCCATGTGCAGGGAGTTGAACTCCCAGAGCAGACGGCTGATCTCAGCGTTGCTGGACATGCGCTAGGGCCGGGTGAGGACGTGCCATGCAACTGCAGGGTCTGGGACGGCGCTAGCGGTGAAGTCGCCGAGGAAAGGCTCTAGGGCCAGGCGGGAAGCTGGAAGGGCGACCGGGACGAGGGCACGGACAGCGCGACCAGCGTCATACAGCTGGTCGGCCTGGGTGGGGTCATAAGGGAGGGTGTAGTATGCCCATAGGCCCTCCCCTTGCGCCCAGATCCGGAAGCTGAGTTCCCAGCTCCGGAACTGCTCGCCGGCCTGAAGCGGCGGCGGCAGGGTCTCAAAGTCCTTCTCCCTGCGGCCGGCGCCCAGAGTGGGACCAAGGACGAAGGTCACTGTCTGCCGCTAGCGCTGAGTCTGCTGTTGTGCCAGGTAGTATGTGACAGCAGACACAGTTGGGCTGGCGTGCCCTGGAGGGATGAACGACGGCGGCGCACTGGTGGCAGTCTGGGAGGCTAATGGTTGTAGCGCTGCAAGCTGCTACGTCAAGGCGGCGAGCTATTGCTGAAGAGCAGCGAGGGGATCAGGGTTGCCGCCAACAACACCAGTGGGCTGCTGCTGCTGCTGTTGCTGCTGCTGCTGCTGCTGCTGCTGCAGTCGATGCAAGAAAGGGGGGCTGGGGGTCCCCCCAACAGAGGAGGACCCCTCCCCACCGGGGGTACCAGCCATGGTTTGGTGTCCCTTGTTTCTTTTATTTTTTTTGTCTTAATATTGCTGATATCAGTAGTGGCTTGGGGCGATGGGAGTTCTACCCCCCCCTCTGGTTGTCTTCTCCTTTCCCTTTCTCCCCATTTTGTTTTGTTTTTTTGTTGATGACATCAACAGTGACGTCAGCAGTGACGTCAGTAGCGGGATGCTGACGTCAGCAGCGGCGGTAGTTGGGGCCGCTACTGCTGTTGCTCTTGCTGCTCCTGCTGCTGCTACTGTAGCCGTTGCAGCTACTGCTACTGCTGTTGCTGCTACTACTGCTGCTGCTGCTACAGCTGTTGGTGCTGCTGCCGCTGCGGCTACTGCTGCTGCTGATGCAAGTGCTGCTACTGCTGCTGTTGCTGTTGCTGCAGCTGCTGCTGCTGCTACTGCGGCTGCAGCTGCTGCTGCTGTTGATGCGGTTGCAGTTGCAGTAGCAGCCACTGCTGCGGGCTGCTGCGGCTGTTATGGCTGCTGCAACAGCTAGGGTGGCTGCTGCAGCCGTAGCAGAGAAGGAAATGGGGTGGGGGATTTTTTTCCTTCTCATTTTTTTTTCTCTTTGTCACAGCGGGCAGCTGCCCACTGTCTGCTGCGAGCAGCGAGCTGCTTGCTCGCTGGTAGCAGCGAGCTGCTGCTCGCTGGCAGTAGCGGGCTGCTGCTCGCTGCTCGCTCACTGCGGGCTGCGAGCAGTAGCAACCGCTGCTGCTGCGGGCTTCGAGCAGCAGCAGCTGCTCGCTGCTGCTGCTGCTGCAGCTGGCTACTGCTGCGGCTCGCTGTTGCGGCTGCTGCAGCCCGCTGCTGCTGCTGCATGCTGTTGCAGCTGCTGCGTGCTGCAGCTGCTGCTCGCTGCAGCTGCGGGCTACTGCTGCGGGCTGCTGCTGCGCTGCTCGCTGCCGTTGCCTGCGGCCACCGCTGCTGCAGGTTGTTACTGCTGCGTGCTGGTGCCAGTCACTGCACCTGGGTGACGTTGCAGCGTGCGTCGTCACCCACAGGTGTCGGATGCGGCCTGCCGCTCACCTCCTCGCGTCGCGCGTGGGGGTCAGTGCTGCCGAAAAAAATTCGGCAGCATTTCCCCTCGCCCAGTGGCCGTGGGAAAAAATCTGACACCGCCACCAGGCGGGTCAATGCTGCCGGAAAAAATCCGGCAGCATTTCCCCTGCACTGGCGCGTATGGGTGTCCGCCGGCGTTGTCTGGCACCTGTACGCCGGTTTTCTACTACTGCTGCTACGCTCTGGCTCTGATACCAAGCTGGAAAACCTAGGCAGCAGATTGGGGCAGCAGCGTTGTTGATGCAGCGTGCGGGCTTCCACGCTCGTTGCTTAAGTCAGCTGCCCCCTCAGTCTGCTGCTCTAGAGTCTAAGTCTGGAAGCTCTGGGTTTGTTACTAAGAAACGCGCGCGCCAGTGTTAGCGCCAGAAAGCAGCTGAAAACTGAAAGTGACTGATTAGGAGTGAAGAATGAGCAACAATGGGAGACCCCTCCAAGTTCTAGCCCCCCCCCACTAGTGTAGAACTTGTTACTCAGCTAACCAGCCAATCAGAATATAGTCCTAGCCCTATTTTCTGGCAGGCAGGATTTTCTCGGTGAGCCCTGCGAGACGCCCGACAGCCCAAAACCCGGGCGTCGTCCGTTTTTCCTGAAAACTGGACCATACCATAATACCGACGCTGCAAACGCAGTCGTGCGGTCAGAATCAGCTAGAAAAATAGCAGCAAAGAGTTATGGCTGCCCGAACCCGGGTAGTGCCTACGACAGTCAGTGACGCCAAGCAGGGCCACACAGCAGGAGACATGGACCCTAGGCATAGCATGTCAATGCAGACGCAATGCCACAACCAGAAACAAAGCTGGGTACATGGAAACAGCATCTGCAGTGGCAGTGACCGCCGGCTGCCCGACCGCTGAGGAGGCCTGCCGATGGAGCTGAGCGCATCGCCGGAGGAAGGAGGCTCCTGCGGACGGTGCGTGGACCTCAGCGCGTCGGCTCCACCGAGCGACACTCCAGCAGCGTCGAGTCTCGCCGTCAGTCATCTGCACGCCGATGTACACAAGCCGGGAGGACACAACAGAGTACAATGAGAGATACGTGAAAACCAACAACTGACATTTCAACCCTCTACTGCACTTGCGCTTCATCGCGCACCTCGGAAAGCACTTGCCGCTTCCGTACGATACGAGATTCTCATACCGTACCGACGTGGCAGCCTGCCAGTCTCGGTCTCGTCTCGTCTCGTCTCGCTCGAGACGTGTGAGATTGTCTCGATGCAGTGCGGTACGAGACATTCGAGACAAAACAGTTGAAGATCGAGACCGATCTCGTTCTCAATTTAACAGCCTTAGGTTAGACCAGTGAGCAAGCTCCAACCCGCGCATCATGCATGAGGTGTGTATTGTTACTAGTATTGGTGACCTCTGGACTTGACGCCACTCATATGCACGTATGCTATAGTGGTTGAAAGCTACGTCAACGGTCTCAGGGTGATCTTACAGATCCCTATGTGCACACCAATTTTTTTTCGGTGGCCAAATCCCTAAGGGGCACTTTCTTGGCAACATCACTTCCACTCTTTGTGAACTTAGTTCTACATAGCTTGTTTCTTTGCTTCCGCTGCTTCTATGCCAACCTGTCCAAGGAACGGAAAAAATTCCACGACAGTCTCGCGCGGCATGGCGCATAGCCCTGGCCGCTTTCAGCACCTGTGCGCGAACCGTAACCTGGTACGGACTGTCATAGTAGGGCCACACCCCCTCTGAGGTGGCCCAGACCTAGAAAAGAATCTCCGAGCAGTGAAATTCGTCATCGCTGACATATCGTGGGGACGATGTCTCGAAGTCCTTGGGTTGCCGCTCCGTAGGGAGAGCAACCATAGGCTAAGAAGGACGAGGGATGGGTGTTGGTTTTTGTGCATCTCTCATTGTACTCTGTTGTGTCCTCCTGACTTGTGTACATCGGCGTGCAGATGATTGATGGCGAGACTCGACGCTGCTGGAGTGTCGCTCAGTGGAGCCGACACGCGCTGAGGCCCACTCACCATTCGCTGGAGCCTCCTCCCTCCGGCGATGTGCTCCGCTCCATTGGCATGCCTCCTCGGCGGTCGGGCTGCCGGTGGTTACTACCACTGCTGATGTTGTCTGCATGCACCCAGCGCTATGTCTGGCTGTGGCATTGCGTCTGCAACGTCATGCTGTGCCTAGGGTCCATGTCTCCTGCTGTGTGGCCATGTTTGGCATCACTGACTGTCGTAGGCACTGCCTGGGTTCGGACAGCCATAACTCTTTGATGCTATTTTTCTAGCTGATTCTGACTGCACGACTGCGTTTGCAACGTCGGTGTTATGGTATGGTCCAGTTTTCAGGCAAAACGGACGACGCCCGGGTTTTGGGCTGTCAGGGCGTCTGAGAAAACCCTGCCTACCAGAAAATAGGTCTGGGACTATTTTCTGATTGCCCGCAGCAGCAGTAGCCCGTAGCAGCCCGCTGCAGCAGCCAATAGCAGCAGCCCGCAGGGGCAGCGAGCAGTAGTGGCAGCAAGCAGCAGCTGCAGCAGCGTGTAGCAGCAGCAGCATCAGGCTGCAACAGCTGCAGCAGCAGCCAGCTGTAGCAACAGCAACAGCGAGCAGCTGCCGACAGCAGCCAGCAACGGCTGCTGCTGCTTGCAGCCCGCAGCTCGCCACGAGGGACGGGCTGCGGGCAGTGAGCCCGTTGCTCGCAGCAAACAGCGGGCTTGCTGCCCGGTGCCCAGAGCGAGCAGCGGAGCAAGCTGTGACAGACGAAAGAAATAAATAAAAACGAGAAAAGAATCCCCCACCCCACCAGCTTCTCTGCCGCGGCTACTGCAGCTGCCTTAGCTGCTGCAGTAGCCACAGCAACCGCAGCAGCCTGCAGTAGTAGCAATTGCTGCTACAACTGCAGCCGCAGCCGTAGTAGCAGCAGCAGCCGTAGCAGCAGTAGCAGCCACAGTTCCAGCAGCAGCAGCAACAGCTGCTGTAGCAGCAGCAGCAGTAGCACCAACAACAGTAGTAATAGCAGCAGTAGCAGCAGCAGTAGTAGCAGCAACACAACAGCAGCTGCAGCAGTAGTAGCAACAGCAACAGCAGCTGCAGCAGCGGTCCCAACAACCGCCGCTGCTGACATGAGCATCCCACTACTGACGTCATTACTGATGTCACTGCTGACATCATCAACATACCAAAAAAAGGGCAAAAGGGAAGGGGGAAGAAAACCTAAGGGTGGGTAGGAAGTCCACCGTCCTAAGCTGATGTCACTACTGACATCAGCGAAACAACAACAAGAATAAACCAAGGGGCACCAAACGATGGCTAGCAACCCCACTGGGGAGGAGTCCTCCTGTGTTGGGAGGACCCCAGTCCCCCTTTTTTGTAGCGGCTACAGCAGCAGCAGCAACAGTAGCAGCAGCAGCAGCAACAACAGTAGTAGTAGCAGAAGCAACAGCAGCAGCAGCAGCAACAGCAGCAGCAGCAGAAGCAGCAGCAGCAGCAGGAGCAGAAGCAGTAGCAGCGGGAGCAGCAGCAGCAGCAACAGCAGCAGCAGTAGCCCTCTGGCGTCGTTGGCGACATCCCTGACCCCCTCACTGCTCTTCAGCAACAGCATGCCGCCTTGACGCAGCAGCTTGCAGCGTTGCAGCCATTGGTCTCTCTGACTGCCACCAGTGCGCCGCCATCATTCATCCATCCAGGGCATGCCAGCCCAGCTGTGTCTGCTGCCACGCACTACTTGGCACAGCAACAAACTCAGCGCCAGCGGCAAACAGTGTCGTCCGTCCTTGGCCCCACTGTGGGCGCTGGCCGCAGGCAAAAGGACTTTGAGACGCCGCCGCCGCCGCTTTAGACAGGCGAGCAGTTCCGGAGATGGGAGCTCAGCTTCCGGATCTGGGCGCAGGGTGAGGGCCTGTGGGCATACTACACCCTCCCGTATGACCCCACCCTGGCTGACCAGTTTTGTGACGCTGGTTGTGTCGTATGTGCTCTAGTCCCCGTCACCCCTCCGGCTTCCTGCCTCGCCCTCGAGCCCTTCCTCGGTAACTTCACCGCTGGCGCCACCCCAGAACCCGCAGCCGCATGGCACGTCCTCACTCGTCCCCATCGCCTGTCCAGCGAGGCTGAGACCAGCCGCCTACTACGGGAGTTCAACTCCCTGCACATGGAGGAGACCAAGACGGTCACCTCCTACTGGCAGCGGGCGGAGGACGTCCTTCGTCGCCTCGGAACCTCTGCCCCACCTCCTCTAGCTGTGCTCCTCACCATCAAGCGCGGTGCCACCAACGCGTACGCGGACGTCTTCGTCCATTACTCTCACGACGTCCTCTCGACCAAAACACCCTCATGCCCTCGGCATACGAGCTCTTCCTCCGGATTGAGAAAGATCGTCTGGAGTCCGGACTCTAGCACACGGAGGCTCTCGCCTCCCCTGTCATCACCTCCATGGCCGTCGCATCCCCCGCTGCAGGTACCTCATCATCGTCGGGGAAGAAGAAGCATCGGAACAAGAAAGGCAAGGGTCAGCAACAGCATCACCAGCAGCCGTCGACGGGGTCCAGCGATGGCGGCTCGGTCTGCCACATCTGTGGCCAGCCCAGGCCAGGGTGGTACACGTGCCCCCTACCGATGGATGAGGTGCACGTCATCGCCACCATGCGTCGCTAGCGGGAGCGCCCTCTCGCCTCCGCCGCCGTAGCTGTCGCCAGCTCTGACACCTCGGCCTCGTCCAACAGCTCCACCACTCCGGTCGCTTCGCCAGTCCAGCCTACACCAGCGCCGCAGCCGCACCATCCGTAGCCGTCGGCGCCTCCGTTTCCTTAGTCGGCACAGTCCTCCTCCTACCTGGCGCCGTCACGCCGCATTCCGTCTACACTCCCGGGCCGTCCTCTTGTGAGCGTCAGCTGGAGTAGTTCATCGCGCTCCAGCTCAGCCTGCCTCGCCCTCCTCCCCAGGGAAGTGCGAGTTGCATCACCTCCTGCTCTCCTGCCCAGCCCTGCATGAATGAGACTGAGCTGTGGTCGTGTCCCATTTCCTTGTCTGTCTCGTTGTCTCCCATGGTCTCCTCTACCTCTTTCCATGAGGACGTTATGTGGCTTAACGATTGGCAGTCTCGGTTCGCTCTGCCTTCCACCGCGTCCGCGTCCCTTGCTTGCAGCCATGTGACCGTTAGCGATCTGGCGATCCCGGTCTAGGACCCTGCTGAGACCTGGATCATTGAATCCGGGGCCATGCATCACATGACGACCTCTTGTGAGGCCTTTAGTATGCTCGGTCGTGTAGGTGATGTCTCCGGTGTCTGGACGGGCTCCGGAAAGGTGTTGCCTGTCCGTGGTGTTGGCCTCGTTCGTTTCCGTGGTCCTGCTGGTGACCTCTTTCTGACCGATGTCCTCTTCGTCCCTGGTCTCGAGCTCAGCCTCCTGTCCTTCACTGCCCTTGACCGCATGAGCATGGACATTGTGCACTCGCGTGGTGTTGGCACTGTGTCGTTGCGTCCGTTTGGTCTTGTCGTCCTATACGCCACCGCTCGTGGCAACCTGTGGCATGTACGCCTCTCCTCCTCTCCTTCCGTCTCCTCCCCATCGGCCGCCATAAGCCATGTGTTTGTCAGCAGTACGCTTTCTCCTCAACACACCCGCCTCTTGCACCGCCGCCGTTGCCACGTCCACTCTGCCGCCGTAGACAGCATGCTCCGTACCCAGCCGGCCAAGGGCCTTGACCCGGAATCTTTCGCCCTCCCATGCCCCACTGAGTACATTGATTGCGCTGAGGGTGAGATGCACCGGTCCACATACCCTTTGTCTTCCTCCCGTGCGTCTGCCCCTCTCGACCTTGTCCATTCGGACGTCATGGGCCCCTCTCCCCACCGAGTCCGTCGGCGAGCATGGTCACTATGTCCTCACCCTCATTGACGACTAGTCTCGGTACCGCTGGAGCTTTCTGCTGTAGTCATTGGTGAAGGTGATGAAGTATCGCAGGCTGCTGTTTGGCAGTGGTCCACACACATTGCTATGCATGACCTCCAGGAGGTCCTTTGCGTGAACCGCGTTCTCGTTGAACCGCTTGTGCTGTGCCTCGCCCAAAATACAAGGCTCGTACCTTTTGTGTACTATTGCATTTGTTACCGCGTCTGCTGCACCGTCGATCACGAGGCCATACACCATGTCACGCTTTGCCATCTCCTTAACGGTTGCGGGCGACGAATGCCCAACCGTCGGTGTCAGAGCTCCAGATCAGCGCTTCCTCCCTTGGCCATGTTGACGACGCGCTCTTGCGAGTCTGCTACGTCCGATGTTGCAGGGATCACCTTGGTCTCCATGATGTAGAGACCGCCCTTGTGCTTTGCCTCCACCACGACCTCACCACCGCCATCCTTGTGCACCACTGCGCCTTTCCTGCAAAAGAGCACCTCATATCCCTTATCCGTCAAGCGGCTGACACTTAGAATGTCAACCAGGTAGGGGACGAGCTGCACATCACGTATTGTGCATAGCTCCTTCTTACCTCCCACCACGACTACTGCCTCCACGTCACCTTGGTCGGCCGCCAGCTCGAATTTGTCATTTGCGACAACCATTGATTTGGAGGAATTCTTGTATGTGACAAGCTCCACCTTCTTGAATTGGGTGTGCTCCTCGGTCGTAGAATCCAAGCACCGCCTGTTGGCCTTCTTGAGGAAGTGGTTCTTGTTGCCGTTGATGAGAAACCTGTCTTTGGCATTTTTTTTGCCGACCTTTGCCTCCTCCGGGCACTCACGGGCCCAATGACCATCCTTGCCAGAGTTGGAGCATGCACCTTTCTTAGCGCCCTTCTTGCCGTCACCCTTTCCGCCACTTCCTTTGCCCCCGCTTCCGCCACCGCGCGTTTTGGTGACAAGGGCCAATGAGGAAGACGAGGACTTCGACTCTATGCCTCGTTACGGATGTACTCTGTGACTGCGCTATAGGTGAGCTTGTCTTCTAGCTATCCCTCAAAGACAGTGATAAGGGACCCCCAACTGTCACGTAGGGCCATGAGGAGGGCCATCGCCTGCAGCTGCGTGTCGATCTTCCACCCTAAGCCCTTGCATTGTGAGGCAAGCAAGTCAGTGTGCTGCATGACAGAGATGACATCATCTCCCTCCTCAATTCTCACCGTGAGGATTCGCTTCATTGTAAAGATTTTATTGGCGAGAAACTTGGATTTCTGAATGGAACATAGATTTTGCCAAGATTCAGCTGCCAGCTTGCAGCCTTAGAAGTGGCCCCAACGTGACTCTGCTATCCCGGACACCAGGAGCATGAGCGCCTCCATGTTCTTTTTTTTTTATGGCCTACTTCTCCGTGTCCGTAGTATTCGCCTCTGCAAGTACCTCCTTTCCCAACATGACGTCCAGCAACCCCTTATGTGCGAGATGCAGCTCAAACTGCCACCTCCATAGCCCAAAGCCTGGGTCGCCCGCATACTTCTGAATGGGATGCGTCTTCTTTTGACTGTTTGCGCAGCTTCTAATCCAACAGGTTCTCAGAACTTCACGGGGACATCCAAGGTGACAATCTCGTGCGTTGCAAAAGACGTGAACGTTGGAGACGATCATACCAGTTGGCCCATAACCCTTTGTTGAGAAATTCTAGGTGGTGAGGTCTGGACATTGATGTGATTTTCTCTAATGGTTCACGTCTTTCGTTTTGGACGAATCTGAGACTGAGCGTGAGCTTTTGGGTCACCTCACGCTATGTGAGCAGGAATTTAGAGACAATCCATTTTGCGAAGGGAATAACGGTATTTTGCATTAGTTTTTGTACATGGATATGATGTGAACATTTATAGTGCTAGTCATGAGCTCTCGAATGCACCAAAACATGTGTGTTTCAGCCAAGCGTAGCCCAACATATGCTTGCCAAAGCGCAGGTTTGACCCACCACAGAAAAGCCTAACACCTTCATGGTGTACACACGCCGTGATGCCTTCCTCCACGTGCGAAGTGCCTTTCCCAAGATGCAAATCTCACTGCACGTGATGTATGGGTCCCCTTCACTGTTTCGTTATACCTCCCCCTCTTTTGGGTCGAGTTTGGTGATGGGGTGGGACGAGGTTTGAAACCTGTCCGCGGACCTGCGCTAAGAATTTTGACCAAGTTCCCGAGTAACAAAGCGTACTACTGAGTTTCGGATGCCAAGCCTAGATTTCGGCTACGTCCTTCATTAACAACCTGCACTACAATATCTGGTGGATTATCCACCGGACGCCTCGACAGTCATTCTGGAGCAAAATCTCCAGATGGACATTTGTTACGCGGTCCGGTCAATTATTCACCGGAAGTCGAGTCGCGGCCGGCTTCCAGAGCCACCCATCCCAACTTTGAAAGCTCATATCTGCCTCGATACTTTTCTGATTCCAGTGAAACAACTTCCGCTAGACTCAACGACTCGTCAAATTTTAGGGGCAACCCTTTATTGAACGATCCGAGTAATCATGAAGCATCTAGATCGAACTGTGAGGAATTTCCTCTCTCTGTCAGCTCGTCGGCACCTCTCGGCACCGCATTTGGACATGTGGAGGGGGAAATTTTTAGCACTACATGCATAGGGCTAGAGAGTGTGAGCTGAGTTATGCAGAGGACTGGCTGTTTGCACTACACAGTATGCTAGCCGAGCTGCTCACTGAGAGTTGTGGTGGGTAGAACTCAGACGGTTCCATCGCACCCTCAAACAACGCATCACAGGATGAGGATCCTGAGGTACTGGATGGTGATGACACCTCGGACAGCTTGGAGACGTCCTTCGGCTCATCCCCATCCTTTGCCTTTGCATGTGTACCATCACTCTTTTCCTCTGAGCCATGCACATCTCCTCTCTGAGACCGTCTATCTCAATCCTAGGGTCAATGGAGAGGTTCAACTTCAGGAGATGCAGCACCTGCAGTTACCTAGTTTCACGAAGCAGAGATGGAGGTGGAGGTGTTACGCCGAATCCTTGTTTACTACCTAAATTTAGGTGTTAGTGGTGCTCGAGGATGTTGAGTTTGAGCTTCACATCATCACTCAGACGGTTCATGCCAAGATGCATGAGCGCACCTATCTTTTCCACGGTGAGTTGGTTGTAGCATAAGAACACCTACACACGTTGGAATGTGCAGTTGATGTACCAATTTTTGGAGTGAGTTCCACAGAAAGAGATCCAACTCCATCTCCAACCTTCACTCCAGGACCTTCCAACACCATCCTCTCTACCTGTGCTACTTTGGAGTCTGCTACTTGTGACCTCGGGTACCTCCCAGGTGTGGGGGATTCAGCTTCTCCCTATTCTCTCATCCGTAGAGCATTTGGCACTGTCGTCTCCACTCCTGCACCCTCCGAGTCTGAGAAGAGTGATACCCATCATCCCATTAGTTGGGATCTCTGGCAGCTTGCATGCATGTGAGTGACAGGCGCTAGATAGTGCATGATTGAGTTGTGAACATGGGAGCCATTGTAGCCTCATCCTTATCTCTTTGATGCCATTTTCACATCTCCAGCTATTGTCAGGTGTAGACATTGTTGGATTGCTCTTCACATGATCGTTTGAGTCAGGGGGAGATGTAGCGTTGTCTACAAGCAACAGGTTCATGGCCTTCTGCATCCAGGGGGAGGAGATTTATCCTAGCACAATGGTGTTGGCATTCATGTTCCTAAGACCCTCTCATCGAGGGGGAACATTTGTATCTTCTCAGCAGGTACCTTGTCGACACCTCTTGCAGCCTAAGGGGCAGTTTTGGTGTATGGGCTTGTAGCTGTTGAGTGTCATACAGTCTTCTCTCGCGAGAGCTTCCTAGTTTGTATTGATGGGTTTCTAGCAGGTACATTACTCCTTCTGTGACATGTATGATGCATTATAGCTGCCAAGTTCACACATGCGTGTTTGATAGACTTTTCTCAGTGGTTGAGACCCGGGCACTTGATGGCTTGTGCCAGTGCTCCGGGAGACCCCTTGGTGATTTGCGGCATATTGTCTCCATCATGTTGTGCACTTTCCTTGTGGTCGCGACCAAGGTACATAGTGGATTTTACCCATACCTTACGAGACCCAGCACTGATTCATCAAGTCTTTATTGACCTTTTGTCAGACATATGTAGTTTGCATATGGCTGAGACCTAGACACCCGGTTACATGTTTTTCCGTCTCGGGAGTTTTAAACATGCCTAGCTTGGCTAGCCAGTAATGGTAGTGTGTTGCCGTAGAATCTTGATGTGTTTTAGGTATATTGCATCTTTCCTTGTCACTGGAGACCCGAGTGACAGGATGCATGCAAGCAGGTGCTAGGCAGTAGGGCAGAATTCAACTGCAAGGGCTTGACTAGGACGACACATCAACACATCTGGCTGCAAGCAATGTGGAGAGAGAGAGAGAGAGAGAGAGAGAGAGAGAGAGAGAGAGAGAGAGAGAGAGAGAGAGAGAGAGAGAGAGAGAGAGAGAG
>SZWC01000530.1:327771-349598 GCA_023375785.1 Penium margaritaceum
AGTAGTAGTAGTAGTAGTAGTAGTAGTAGTAGTAGTAGTTGTTGTAGTAGGGCTTCTGTTGCTTCCGTCGAGAGGGTGTGGTTTGGAGGCGTTGCAAAGTGTGACTCGTCGTTGACACCACGGCACAAACCTGTGGAGGCAACAACAGAGCAGGCAACGGTTCAACGGCGCCCTCTCGTCCACTCGTCTCTCCTTCCTACCTGTGTGTATGCATGGCGCTGCCAGTCACGTGCAAGTTTTGCACATAAAATGTTGTTGCTCGGAACAATACGCACGTGTGCATCGATGTGTGCATTGACGCCATCCGCAAGTTGATGTTACACGCATTCTGTCGTCAGCATCGTGCATGTCGACACAGTGTTATCTCTATGTCATGTTGATCTCTCCTTTATATATGTCAATGAGATCCAGCAGCGAGGCGACTGCTTCAGGCTGTACAAGGCCTTCCGTAGCCGGTACACGCAACCGGTGCCATCCTCAAAGCTGGGTAGCTGGACCATTTAGATCTCCTCCTCAAGGTCCCCGTTTAGGAGTTCGTTTTTGACATCAATCAGATGGAGCTCCCAGTCATGCTGAGCTACCTAGTTCAGCAGCGTCAGCGTCGTCGTCATTTGGCCAACAGGGGCAAAGATCTCGTTGTAGTCCATACCAGGAACCTAGGAGGACCCCTTTGCCGTCAGGCGGGCTTTGTAGTGCTCCACCTTGTTGTGTGGTTTGAGCTACTTCCGGAGAACCCACTTGGCCTTGATGGCCTTGTGGTTCTTCGGCATGTCCACCAACTCGAAAACGCCGTGCTCATGGATAACATCGAGCACAACCTGGCAGGCAGCTTGCCACTACTCAGCGTCAAGGGCTGACAAGGCCTCAGGCAGAGTGGTGGGATCGGGAGACGACGGTGGTGCACTAAGCGTGGCCAGGGCATATGCCACAGAGGGAGGGTCGATCGTGACCATGGACTCAGCAAAGTCACGGGCGAGATCACGCTCGTGGGCAAGCAGTGCCATGCCAGTGGCACAACCAGGGTGAACCT
The DNA here is from genome assembly GCA_023375785.1 of Penium margaritaceum. Taxonomy (NCBI): domain Eukaryota; kingdom Viridiplantae; phylum Streptophyta; class Zygnematophyceae; order Desmidiales; family Peniaceae; genus Penium; species Penium margaritaceum. The sequence goes on from SZWC01000530.1 coordinate 328,802, forward strand.
CCGTGAGGCCACAAGCACTTAGGCTGATGGCCTTCGTGCCAGGGTCACCGTTCATAATGCTATGAGTGGGGCGAGGTTGGAGCCTGCCTGTGTCACTGTTGGCGGCTAGCGAGGTAGGGCAAGGAGCTCGGCGCCTGCCATAAAGACTCTTGCCGACAGTCGGAGCAGGGCGGAGGCGCCCGTCGGGTGCCCACGTGTAGGGGTCAGATGGGACAGGAGCAGGAGCCGCCGCCGACTCAGATGCAGGCATGGGCAATACAGTAGGCACGTTAGTAGAGCACGGTGTGGCATCAGCGGATGGGGACGGTCTGTGCTAGACACAGACGCATCAGCGGCCGGGGACGGGGACAGGGACGGGGACAATTGAGAGCCAGACGCTGACACGGATGCAGGATCAGACAGGGCCTCAGACGCGGACGCGGACTCAGACACAGATTCGGACGTAGACTCACACGCGAGCGGGGGCGGAGAGTTAGGGGCGGTAGGACAAGCCGCAGATGGGGTGAGGCTGGAGGCGCCGATGGGCATAGCCCCCGTGGACAGCCCCTAGGGTGTCGGCGATGGAGTGACCACACTGGCCGGGGACACTGAGCCAACTTCGCGCGCACCTCCCCATCACGACGAACCCTGACACACCTAGGGGCATGAGTAGCACGGAGAGCGTGGATGCGGGCAAGGCCGCGAAACACGAGATGCTCAAAGAAGAGAGCGTCGTGCAATTCCACGATGCATTGTTGCTCAGGGTCCGAGAACTGCAAGACCTTCGCCCGTAGGACCACGCCAACGAAGGCACAGAGGCGGCCCAGCCGAGAGAGCTTGCTCCCTTATTGCTCTGGTGTGAACCAGAGGTAGGTGAGGGAGTCCCAGACACGAGCCAGGTGCAGATCGACATAATGGTCATATCACAGCTCGTAGGGTGTGCAGTGGCTTGGGAGGGGGCCGTGGGAAATGTGGTTCCAGACCCAAGTTATGTATGCCATGCCCTCGAAGGCCAAGGCCTCAGGCATGGCACTGTCTGCACGCATGGCGCGGACCGCATCCTCCATGGTGCGGTTCCAACACTCCGAGACAACGTTCTGTTGGAGGGTGGCGCGAGCAGAAAGGTTGTGGAAAACACCCAGCTCGGTGAAGTAGCGCGCCATGTCACCGAAGAACTCGCCACCGCAGTCAGAGTGAAAGGTTTGAAGCGTGTGGCGGCCCTGGCATTCGGCCATGACCAGCCAGACACGGATAGCGATGGCAGTGGCGCTCTTCTGATGCAAATTGTAAGCCCAGCGCATGTGCGTGAAGTCATCAGTCAGCGTCAGGACGTAGCGGCCGTGGTCCTCTTGAAAATCAATAGGGAGCGGACCCATGAGGTCAGAGTGGAGAAGCTCTAAGGGTCCACGAGCCCTGGATACTGACTCAGGGTAGGTGGACCGGTGCATTTTGCCTTCAACACGGGATAGGCAATCGGTCGTGGGCAGCGCCTTGAAGAACGTCTCATCAAGACTGAGGGCAGGTTGAGTGTGGATCAGCTTGTCGATAACCCCTAGGTGCACATGCACCTAGGGGTAGTGCTCAGGGAACAAAGCACCAGCGACGAAGACAAGCACAGTGGGAGAGGGAGTAAGGGGAGGAGCACTGACAGGCGACCCGGAGATGTGGTAGAGATCATCAATGATCGTCCCATTGAGGTCATTCTCGTAGGTGTCACGCACGAAGATGCGAGCATCAGCACCTGTGTGCATGACACCCAGGCCCACCTTGGTGCAAGCACAGACAGAAAACAAGCTGAGTTCAAGATCAAGGACAAGAGGAAATCGGAGATATACATGGGACCTGCCGGCCTGGTGAACTGCACAACCCCAACACGCTCGACAGGGACCTCATGGCTAGCTGCAGTGCGGAGAGAGAGAACGGCACCAACGAGATGCACAACAACAAAGGCATCACCACAACACGTCATGTGATGGGTGGCACCAGATTCAACGATCCAGGTGGCATCCGTGATGTGCGTACAAAGGGCAACATGGCGCTCGACAACGGAACAGGGCGTGACGACTGGGCGCTCGGCGGGCGATGCGGCAAGGTGAGCGACAAAGCGCACATGGGACGGTTGGAACCAGGTACATCATCAGGATCGTCACGCGCACACCACTACACAAGGGCAATGCCTCAAGCATCATCACGCAACAAGATAGACAATCCACAGGTTGTAGGACCCCCCGGCTCAGTCAACTCACTTGCACCTCCCTGAGATGAGCATAGGGCGAGAAGCTGGTGCAGCTCGGTGATCGTCTTGTCCAGGTTGGCGAGCGCTTGGTTGCGAGGGTCGATTGGGGTGGTCACTACGGTAGCGGACTGTTGTAGGACAGCTGCGGTCGTGGCGGCCAAGCGGGTGGTTGTGCCGGACGTCTGGCGCAAACGTGCCCCGTGTGCCTGCTGCAGCCAGTGCGTGACCTTTGCCTAGTCCACTGGGCGGCCCGTCAGGCGAGTGAAGTCGGGATAGCGGTGATCACCTCCACGATTGAATCACACGAGTCCGCAGCTCCCAGTACTCCCAGAGCCGTTGCTGCCACTGTTGCTAATGCTACTACTACCGCTGCTGCTGCGGCTGACGTTACTCGTGTAGGTGCCGCCACTGGTCCCGCCGCTGTTGTTGCCACCGGCAGATGACCTGCGGCCCTTCCTCCCTTGAGCTGGTACCGCTCTCGTTGTAGGCGGTAGGGAGGAGGACGAAGCGGCAACTGCAGCTGAAGTAGTGCTGCGGTGGGCGTGGTTTGCTACATCCACGACGGCGACCTCCAACAAGTGGAGAGTGGCCCAGCGTAGGAGCGTTTCGTCGCTCTCCATGTTGCGTAGTAGAGACTGGTCGAAGCCGCTGAAGACGCACGCATAGTTGGGATGGATGTCGTAGAGGATGGTTTGGAGCATTGCGTACTGCACAAGGGCATCGTCTCCTAGCTCCTCATGTAGCTGGATTGTCCGGCGCCAGTAGTCGAGTGCAGACTCCTAGGGAGTCTGGCAGAGGGAGTTGAAGTCTTTGAGGCGATGGGACGTGAGGGCCAAGGTGGCCCCCTCAAAGAGGGTAAAGGCTAGCACCCACGCGGCACAAGGGTGAGCTCCTGAGCCGTCAGTGGGTCACCTACGAAGTGGCTGAAGTCCTTGGTGTAGTACGGAGCAGCCTTCATCAGTCCGTAGGCGGCGCGAACCGCCATCTAAGTCTGGGTGGATTCAGAGGCCTGGTAGGGGGTGAAGTAGTATGCGAGGACCCCCTCGCTCATGGGCCACATGCGAAAGCGCGGCTCCCAAGATTTGTAGTCATCCCAAGTCTGAAAGACGGGTGGGTCCGACTCAAACCACTTGTGTGGCTTGACCGTCAGCAGGGCGACAGCCGAAGCCACCGTGGGGCCAGGCGTAGAGGGGGCTACCCCCTTGCCCAGACGAGCATGTAGAGCCAGCTCCTCAAAGCTCAGAGGCCGACGAGCTGAGCCCAGGCCAAGATCAGCACTGGAGCCCATGCCCTGGAGGATGACATTTGCCTCATACACTCTGCGGTGTGCCTCTAGGTACAGGAGGTGTGCATGCAGTAACTCATTACCCTCATCCCCAGAGTCGGAGAGGGTCTCAGCTACCTCGTCAGCACAAGTGCTGTGGGCAAGGTGGTCCTCGCTCAAGTCTGCTGACTATCCCTGATCAGAACCTGCAACTCACCAACCTGCTTTGTCAACGTCTGGTGGCTCTCCGTCTACAGGTCGACCAGCGCGCGCACTATGCGTGCCAAGGTCTTTGGGTTGGGTGGCCGCCGATGCTGCTGTTGCACCTGCTACTGCCGCTACTGTTGCTATTGCTGCTGTTGTTGCTGCTACTCTTCCTGCTGCTCTTGCTACTATTGCGGTTGCTGCTACAACTGATGTTGTTGCTACTGCTGTTTCCACTGAGGTGACGTTGGTGGCGGCCAGCGCTGGTCACTAACAAAGCTGCCTTCGGCAGCTGTGTCGATGGCGGTGCTGGCAAGGGATTGTTTCGGCATGACAGCTCGGCGTTGCTGCTGATTATGGGTCCAGACGTCAATACTGTTCGAAACACAAACCGTTGCTGTTTCTCGAGGATTTGGAACGCTTGCAACAAATAATGTTTCTGACAAACATTTGGCCAAATGTTGGTGCTAAAGTCATCACCTACAATGAGGACGTTAGCATCAAGGTTGTCCATGGGAAACAGAATTTGGAGCGACTATGCGCCAAAGGATGGTGAATGCAATGGCGGTGGTTTCATGGAAAGGTAGAAAACGTCACCGTTTTCTTTTCTGCCCAAAATCCGAAGAAAAAAATCTAGATCTGAGAGCATTGTTTCACTTCTTGGAGCCTACAGGACATAAAATGAAACGGGAGTGGAAGCAATGGATAGGATTTTGCAAGAGCTGTCTATCGAGCTCTTACATGTCAGAAACAATGCTTGAATGGAGCAGTTGCACTCTCTCACATCCGGAGGGGGTGGTATATGTGACCTGAGTGAAGCTTCTGGGACCCTTCACAGACCCCTTCTCAACATCATGTAGTTACTAGGTAGTTTCCTAGATATGCTGTGTGAGACGGGGCGGATGAGAGCAATGGAGTGTGAGACAGGCCATGGATGCGGTCAACACTTGCCATAGAACTTGCACTCAAAACCAGGATAGAACCGAGTGAGGGGAGCTAGTGAGCTAAGCACCGGTGAGCACACACCTACACCGAGCAGCACGCACCCACACCAAGCATCACACTTGGGTGGGTGAGTGCCACCACCCAAGGGTTGAGCCCGACCACTCAGAATAAACCGAGGGCGGCTACTCACCAGTGCACGGCCAAAACCGGCATACTGGCCCCCTAAGGATCAGCACCCAGGAAATATGCAGCTCCCCCAAAACACTCAAGGCAAGAGAAGCATGATGCAGGGCACGGCAGTGAGAATGTACGAGCCCTAGCATCTACTACATCACAGAACCATATAAAGTCATGCAATGGCCACGTATGTACCAGAGGGTACTCCTGGGTCCAACAGGACCTTGATAACGTCAGTGGCTCCAGTCACGGTGGGCACGCCTGACGCTTCCCCAAGTGCAATTGTCATTTAATCTGTGCATGTGTGTGCAGAATGTGGAACACAAGATGTCATAGAGTTGTGAGTGGCCAACAAACTTCAACACTCCCCCATGACCCACAAGAAAGCAATCCACACACATGAGTGAACCACAAGGGGAGACAACCAGAGGCACACCATAGCTTATCAACCTCGGTCATACGGACTGATGAGACCAACAGAGTGAACAGCACTTTTGAAGACATTTTGGCTGAGTGCCTTAGTGAGAAAGTCAGCTCTCTGAGAGCGTGTATCCATCCAAGCAACCTGGACGATGCCAGTAACAATGCACTCACAAACAAAATGGTGCTCCACATTAATGTGTTTGGTGCGTGAGTGATGCATGCCATTGTTTTTAGCAATGGCTTCCGTGCTTTGGTTGTCACAGCGTAGAGTGATGCAGCGGATGGGAACACACAACTGTTGCAAAAGACGACATAGCCAGACAGCCTCACACGTGCCTGCACCAAGAGAAATATACTCAGATTTAGCGGTGCTGCGAGTAACAAACCCTTGTTTGCCACTTTTCCAAGAGACTACAGTGCCACCGACTAAGAAGATGTATCCTGTTGGACTCCGGGCGTCAGAATCATGTGCCCAGTCAGAGTCTGTTAAGCCATCCACCACAACCAAGGGCTGCGCACGAAAATATAGTCCAACACGAGGGGTGGACAAGGCGTAGCGCACCACCCGCAATGCTGCCTCGAAATGACGCTCGCGGGGACACTGGGAGAACTAGGACAAGAAGTTCATAGCAAGCGCAACATCAGCGGGCGTGGTCGTGGCAAGGTGCATCAAGGAGCAAATGACCCGGAGATAGTCAGTCACATCGATCCTCTCCCCCAGCTTTGGTACCTCCAGGGACTTCAGTAGAGACTGGCTAGCGGGCGTCATGGGTGTGGACACTGCGGGGACTGTTGTGAGGAGCGGGACGAAGCGCTCCCCCAAGCTACACACATATGCAACCTCATGAATGTACAAGGTGCGACGTGCACAGTCATGATCCAACTCCATTCCAAGGAAGACACAAGCTGAACTAAGGTCCTTCATCTTTTATGTTGCTCACAGCAGGGAATCTGCAGCCACAACAGAAGCGGCGTCAGGGGAGGCAATGAGAAGATCATCCACATAGACAAGGATGGCAACGAGTGGTTTGGTGGGAGCACTGAGGAATAAGGCAGGATCCACAACACTTTGTCAAAAACCACCCTTTTCGAGGGTAACGGTGATTTCTTGTTTCCAACAGTGTGGAGACTGCTTCAGGCCATAGAGAGCCTTACGTAGATGCCACACTCCACTTGTTTCGTCAGAGAATCCGGGAGGCTACACCATGTAGATCTCTTTGTCCAACTTACCATGGAGAAAGATATTGTTCACATCTATCTGCTCAAGCTCCTAGTCATGCTGAGCAACGAACCTGAGAAGAGCCCGAGTTGTGGTATAGCAGCCGGCTAGGGCAAAGGTCACGTCAAAGTCAACACCAGGGATTTGGGAGAATCCCTTTGCGATGAGATGAGCCTTGTACCGTTCAACTGTGTTATCAGGGTTCAACTTGCAATGGTATACCCACTTGGCGGTAACCGCTTTACGACCCGGTGGAAGGTCGACAAGCTCGTACACACCGTGCTCAGACAGTATGTTGAGGTCGGCATTCATGGCCTGTTCCCACAAAGAGGAATCAGAGGTCGTGCAGGCTGCCTGCACAGTCAAACGTTCGAGAGAAAGAGGAGAGATACCAGCGGAAGCAAAGCACGAGACAACATACCCTGCTACACACGAGGAGAGGGCTTAGTGAAACTCTTGCTCGATGTGAGAGTAGCCAAGTGTTGTGCTGGGGTGCATGACAGGCAGGGCAGAGGTAGCAAGGCCATGAGCATGTAGACCAGGGTCACCAGAGACAACAGGATGCGACTGAGACGGAAATACCCAGAGACGCACACCTCGGGTGTAAGGTGAGACTGGTGGGATAGATGGGACACTCGTTGGAGAGGAGGAGACAGGAGGGCACGGTTGCATAGAAGGAGAAGGAGAGTCAACAGGGTGAGAGGGTATTATGAGGACAGGAGGCGGCGTGGGTGTGGTGCCAGGTGCAGGGGAAGAGGAAGAGGCCGAGGACGAGTGAGCAAAGGGCTCAAGTGAAGCAGCGACAGAAGAGGCAGGAGACTCCATGGGCAGAGGGGCGTCCAAAGGCATAATGGAGGCCAAGGGAGGAGAACCCATGGAAGGAGAGGAGCTCAGGGCGGAACTCCTCTCGTTCGCAGAGGAGACAGAGGGTGTCAAGGGATGCCCAGAGGGGAGAACAGGCCCAGAGGGCAGAGGACCACCCCCACCCCAAGAGGGCGGAGAGAGGGATCCACGAAAGCGAGGAGTGTCGCGCTCAAACAGGTGTTCAAAGAAGAGTGTGTCGCGAGACTCAACAACACAACAATGGGAGGGATCCCAAAAGCGCCATGCTTTGGAAAATGGGGAGACGCCTGGAAAAATGCACAGGCGACCACAAGGAGACAGTTTACCATCCTGTTGGTCGGCGTGGATCCATACCGAGGCAAGACACCCCCAGACACGAGCAAGGCGCAGGTCTGCACGCCGGCCCGTCCAACGTTCAAAGGGTGTGACAGAATATGGAAGAGGGTCATGAGGGACGCTATTCTAGACCCAAGTCATGTAGGACATGGCTTCAAAGGCGAACAGAGGGGATTGTCGAGAGGTAGAGAGGAGGGTGCGGACACCATCAGCAAGTGTGCGGTCCAACGCTCAGACATTCCGTTCTGTTATGGGGTGTAATGGGTAGAGGATTCTAGCCGAACACCACGGGACTCAAGAAAGCGCGAGGTGGGACAAAAGAATTCACCGCCGCGGTCACTGCAAAAACCTTGCAAGGGCTAGAGACAGGCGCACTCAGCCTGCGAGGCCAGGACACAAGAACGTCAGTGACCACTTTTGTGGCATGGGGCGAAGACCCAACGATAGCGGGAGAAGTCATCAGTCAAGCACAGTACATAGCGGCCGAGGCTACTGAGGAAGTCCTGGGGGCAAAGAACCCATAACGTCAGTATGGATGAGGTCAAGAGGATGGGAGGTAGTGGCTTCAGTAGTGGAGAACGGTGAGCGGTGTATTTTGCCACTGGCGCACTCAAGACAGGAGGATGTGCAGGGATGTGAAAACGTGTCAGGGTCAAGGCCTTAGGCGGGTTGAAGGAGGAGGTACTGGATGGCAGTAGGGTGAATGTGACAGAGGCGATGATGCAGGAGATCAGCATGATCAGGTGACAACGACGGAGCGACATGAATAAGAGCAGATGAAGTGGAAGACGCGGACAGCGTGAGCGAGACACGGAACATACGATCACAGCGCACACCAGGAAGAACAACAGGGCAAGAAGAGTGAAGAGAGATGGAGGCGAAGTAGCGGCTGGACGAGAAGTCCATGCCCTGGTCATCAAGGGTGGCCACAGAGAGAAGACAGACTCCAAGGTCGGGCACGTAAAGCACATCGGGTAAGTAGACAATGCCCCCAGGGCCGACAAAACGGACAACACCAACACCTTGGACAGGTAGAAGCTGGTCGGAGCCAGTGCACACAGAATGAACTGATTGAATGGGACCAAGGGACACAAACGACGACCGAAAGGTTGTCATATGATGCGTGGACCCGGAGTCAATGATTCAAAGACCAGGCGATACACGAGTGGACGGGAGGACAAGATAGACAGCAACGGTGCCACGAGGAGAGAGGAGAGATGAACCACGTAGACGAGTGGGGAATGTATGAGACTACCAATGCTCAATCCAGGTATGATCATCAAGATAGTCCCCATGGACACCACCAGAGGTAGCACCACGAAGAGTGACATCGGACTCACAGATGGACGCACGGGACTGGTCATTCACACTCTCACCTCTCTGAGAGCGAAGGTGAAGCAGTTCCGCGAGTAGACGTTCAATATTACGCTCCTTGTCACGGTGATCAGATGAGCGATCCGAGGAGTGGTCGGACGAGCGGTCGGAGAAGTGCCTATCGTCACGAGTCCAGTATGGCACGGGGTAGTGAGATGATAGGGGACCGTAGTAAGGAGGTCCAGACGGTGGAGAGATCCAACCCCAAGGGTTGGGCACAGGTGGTGTTGACTGGAGAGGAGCAAGAGTGGTGGAGAGCGCGGAGGCAGAGGAGGAGGATGAGGAAGACGTAACAGTCACGATGGCGGCGGCGGAGGAGGCTGTCACCCTTGTGCGGGCCCAATGAGCCTGCATGGAGGATGCAAGACATGCATCGTCTTGGGGGGCCAGACATTTGGGCATAGAATGGCAAGTGACGCCACAGTTCCAGTAGGTGACATCGGCAGCAGCGGGAGCAGAGTTCTTGCCACCACGGCCACCCCCACGCTCCTTACCCCCATGACCACCACCACGACCGGAGCCACCACCTCCCCCCCCACGAGAAGCAGCCTGAGTGGGATGAGCGATCGCTTGAGAAGAGAAGGAAGTGGAAGTTGATGTGGCAGAGGAGGAGGGTGAGGATGTAGTGACAATAGCGAGCGTAGCGTGATGCATGTGCTTGTTCTGCAGGGCGTTCTACCAGTCGTTGAGACGTGAGGCAGTGAAGTCAAAGAGGGGGCCGATCCCAGGCGGAGAGTCCGCAAGGAATGGCGTAGCGGCAAGGCGCTCAAGCTTTTGCCTGAGATATGTGCAAATAGAGGCGAGACAGCTCGGGAATTAGGCCAGCAACAATGGATAGGCAGGCAGCGAGGGGGCCGAGAGCTTCCCTACCAAGGTCACATAACAGACGTAGACTACGTACCCAATACTCATCTACCGCCTTGTCCATTTGCATCTATAGGGTACTGAACTGGACAGTAAGGGCACTCTGGGCAGGATGCCCAGTCACTGTTTTGTGACGATGAATGAGAGCATAGGCGCCAACGGGATCAGCAGGGGTGTCGCGGGATGGGTCTGCATTGTACGTACCAATGTCATCAAGGAGATTCTTGGGGCCTGCGTTGATGAGGGTCCGCAAGGCACGAGCAGCCTCAACAAGCTAATGTACGAACGGTGGCTTGGCAGGGGAGTAATAATCCCAAAGCAGCTCACCCTCGGCCCACGCACTAAAGCACGTCTCCCAAGATGTGAAGGTGTGTTTGGACGTGAACTAGGGTGGTGGCGTCTCAAAGTCTTTCTGCCTAGCTGGGAGAAGAGCGTGGGCGAAGGCTGCTGCTGAGAGAGCAGGAGATGAGGAGTTGATGACACCACCACTGGGGAGAGCTGACGAGTCTGCCGAGGCCGACTCTGTAGAGGGAAGGTATGCAGCAAGACCTGGGATGGTTCGGAGACGCTCAATGACTAACGTGGCCACTGTGGCCGCTGGCTCATGCTGTGCTTCCCATCCCTGATGGAGCTCATCTTCAGCCTTATGACGCTCTACTTGCGCCTCACTAAGAGCTGCCTAGAGGACCTCTATGGTCTCCTCCGGCCTAGGCATGATGAGAGAATGCAACCATGAATACAGACAGATGGGGTATAGAGGAATGAGAGGAAGTGCAGTGTGACACAGTCCAATGCAATGCAATGCTCACCGAGCTAGTGGCACGAAAGAAGGATGAAGAGCGGGGAAACCACAGCTGTAGCTGAAGAGAACAAGACTGCCACCCACCCTGCGTCTGCCATAGTGAGGCACAGGATTCCCGTAACCGTGGCGTCGGCAACTACAGCTAAAGCTAATGCAACAAAAACACCAGTGGTGATGCGTGGTGTCATATCTCGGGGAGCGCCAGTGGGATTCAACATTGCTGCGGTGGTAGATGCCCGAATGGATCCAACAATACTGTATGGGGCGTCTGCTGCAGTGGAAGCTGCTGTGGCGACAAATGCTATTGTTGTTGTGACCTGTGCGGTGAAGTTTGCAACAGTAGCTGCAAGTAGGGTGAGAGAAGCTGCAGTGTGTGCCTAGGCCTCAGCTACACGGCCAACGGTGGTCTGTGTCAGGGCATAGCAGGCTCTGGCCGTGGCGGCGAAGGTGGCGACGGCACCAGTAGCCGCGTCAAGTATAGTGCCAGCCAACCCAATAAAGTCGGTGTGGACGGGAAGATCAGGTATCACACCAGGCACTTCAGGTGCCGTCAACGTCTTGGTGAATCCCGCTGCTGTAGGAGGTGGGGTAGGAGTAGGAGCAACTGCATGGTCGGAAGGCTAAGAGCAACGAGGAGGGTGCATCCTTGGCGATACAGGTGGTGATGGTGGAAGATCGTTCGGCGTATAGATTTGCCGGTCTATCTCCTCCCGCTCGTGCTCAGGTGCTGCGTCAGCGTCCTCCTGCCAGTAGGAATGGTCTAGCATACGCACCCACAACGGAATGTCGTCAGCACTAGGTGGGTCAAGGTCGCGTTGGTCTTCCCATTCACGGTCGGCGTACCTAGCCACTGTGTGCGAGGAGTTTAATTCCTCGTCCAGTGGACCGTCGAGAGGAGGAGAATCTAGTGTGAAAGAGGGTTAGGGCTGCTAGCGCAGCCATAAGAAGTATGGATGTAGTGTGGGTGCCACACCGAGGAACGGAACTTGGCTGCATGAGAACAGCGTGATGCGAAGCAGAGGGGGCTCGATTCGGCACAGTGATAGAGAGTGCTACTGTGAGAGGCAACCAGGAGAGAATGATAGGTGAAACAAAGAGTGCTAGAGGATGAGATCCACATCGGGGTGCTCAAATGAGGAGCACGTACCTCTGCCCGACAAGAGGGACAATGCTGAAGAGTCGGGAGGTATAGACCAAAGATGCCGCTGGGGTTGCTGCCGTAGAGATGCGACAGAGGAGGCACCGGAGGTGCTACTGTTGGTGTAGCAGTGTCCGAAGATAACTGATGCTGCGGATGACGACTGCGGCAAGAGTCCCACGTTCCAGGGAGTGTGATGCGGTACAAAGGTCGCAAGTTCGCGCCAAGAGAGGGGGTGTGAGTCACTCACCATTGGACAGACGATGAAGCACCAGGAGGCCGAAAGAAGTCGGCAGCACACGGGAAGACCGTAGTGACGGAAGTCGGCGTAGGTCCGTGAGTGTGAGATGAGTGCGGGCCTCTAGACCGGTGGCAAGAGAAGTGCCACAATGCGGTAAGGAGATGGGCAGCGGTAAAGAGACAATGGGCCTGAGGAAAGTAGGCGGCACTACAATACCGCGTGGCTGCAGAGGAGCTCTAGGCGTTTCCCTCACAGTTCCAGGATTGACGAATTATGCGGTGCGACCCCTACTGCTCTGATACCAGTAGTTACTAGGTAGTTTCCTAGATATGTTGTGTGAGACAGGACGGGTGAGAGCAATGGAGCGTGAGACACGCCATGGATGCGTTCAACACTTGCCATAGGACTTGTACTCAAAACCGAGACACAACCGAGTGAGGGGAGTGAGCGAGCTAAGCACCAGTGAGCACGCACCCACACCGAGCATCACGCTCGAGTGGGTGAGTGCCGCCACCCGGGGGTCAAGCCCGACCACTCGGAATAAACCAAGAGCGGCTACTCACCAGTGCACGGCCAAAACCGGCATGATGGCTCCCTAAGAATCACCACCCGGGAAATATGCAGCTCCCCCAAAACACTCAAGGTAAGAGAAGTATGATGCAGGGCACGTGAGTGAGAATGTACGAGCCCTCGCATCCACCACATCACACAACCATAGAAAGTCATGCAATGGCCACGTATGTGCCAGACAGCACTCCTGGGTCCAGCAGCACGATAATGTCAGAGGCTCTAGTCACGGTGGGCACGCCTGACGCTTCTCCAGGTAATGCATTGTCATTTAATCTGTACATGTGTGTGCAGAATGTGGGAGACAAGAGGTCATAGAGTTGTGAGTAGCCAAGGAATTTCAACTCATCACATGCCTCAACTGTTGCTGTAGAAGGTTGCGAAACCCTTGGCCGCCCCGTGGTGGTGGCCTGGTGATGAGGTTGAAAGGGTGTCTCCACTGCTACAATCTGCTACGGCGGGTCACCGTGGGTAGGTGGGTCCTCCCAGGATCGTGGCTTTAGCTGGGACTCTCACTATTGCTGCCATTGCTCTCTGTTGCGCAGCTCAGTGAGGGATGCCTCGCTGCTCTAATACCATGACAGAATGCATGCAAGCAGGTTCTAGGTAGTATGACAGAAACTAATTGCAAGGGTCAAAATAGCACGACGCATCAACATGTCTGGCTGCAAGCAATGTGCAAAGAGAGAGAGAGAGAGAGAGAGAGAGAGAGAGAGAGAGAGAGAGAGAGAGAGAGAGAGAGAGAGAGAGAAAGAGAGAGANNNTTGCAAGGGTCAAAATAGCACGACGCATCAACATGTCTGGCTGCAAGCAATGTGCAAAGAGAGAGAGAGAGAGAGAGAGAGAGAGAGCAACTGAGCCCTAGGTAGCATATATAGGGTCTTAGGCCTAGCCGGTGCACACACACACACGGCGTGCAAGGGTGCACAATTTCTACCAGGCCAAAACAGTGGCCGAAACATGGTTTTGGGCGTCATTCCTTGCAGACACGTCAGAACGACGAGCAGTCTAAACCAGACAGGCCACGTCAACAAGAGTTGCATCCTGGTAGGCTGCAGGCCTATGTGCTGTCCCATAGCAAGAATCTAGCTAAGAAAGATGTCTTCCAGGCGCCCGTCCCGCCGCCAGTCTTCAGCCACCATAGCCATGTGAGGGATTTGCACGTGAATCGACATGAGCCGAGGGGTCAGCGTAAGCCGTGTACGACACAACACAACAACACCAAGAACATGGTTCATTGTTCTGGTGCCTTGGGAGATCCCATTGTGTAGGTTCATGTTCTATGACATGTGTGTTCCTCGTTCATACCCTTCGACGCGACGGTGATGACGGGACCTCTTGGGCTAGACATCATTTCCTAGTACATGAGTTCTCTTTAGGGTTCATTGTACTCTCCCCCTTGATTCCTAATCCATGCATTCAAAACTTAGCCAATTTTTGGCCCTTCAATTCTCTCACTCACCACGAGAGCTAGTGCATCATCTAGCATGGGCCTACATGCCCAAGACCAATCTTAACAGGAGGGAGGGAGGGAGGGAGGGAGTGAGGGAGGGAGGGAGGGAGGGAGGAATGGAGAGACAAAGAGAGAAATAGAGAGAGAGAGAGAGGGAGAAAGAGAGAGGGAGAGAATGAGAGAGAGAGGGAGAGAGAGAGAGAGAAGGGGGGGGGAAAGAGCAAGAGAGAGAGAAGCTGGAAAACCTAGGCAGCGGGTTGGGGCAGCAGTGTTGTTGATGCAGCGTGCGGGCTTCCACACTCGTTGCTTAAGTCAGCTGCCCCCTCAGTCTGCTGCTCGAGAGTCTAAGTCTGGAAGCTCTGGGATTGTTACTCAGAAATGCGCGCGCCAGAGTTAGTGCCAGAAAGCAGCTGAAAACTGAAAATAACTCGTTAGGAATGAAGAATGAGCAACAATGGGAGACCCCTCCAAGTTCTAGCTCCCCCCCACTAGTGTAGAAGTTGTTACTCAGCTAACCAGCCAATCAGAAAATAGCTCTGGACCTATTTTCTGGCAGGCCGGGTTTTCTCGGTGAGCCCTGCCAGACGCCCGACAGCCCAAAACCCGGGCGTCGTCCGTTTTGCCTGAAAACTGGACCTTACCATAATACCGACGCTGCGAACGCAGTCGTGTGGTCAGAATCAGCTAGAAAAATAGTAGCAAAGAGTTATGGCTGCCCGAACCCTTGCAGTGCCTACGGTGGTCCATGATGCCGAACAGGGCCATGCAGCATGCAACAAGGACCCTAGGCAGAGCATGACGATGCAGACGCGATGGGACGCGCTGGACGCATGCAGACAACAACTACGGTGGCAGTGACCACCGGCAGCACGAACGTCGAGGAGGCCTGCCGATGGAGCTGAGCACATCGCCGGAGAGAGGAGGCTCCAGCAAACTGCGAGTAGACCTCAGCGTGCGTCGGCTCCACCGGATGACACTCCATCAGCGTCGATTCTCGCCGTCAGTCATCTGCACGCCGATGTACACAAGCCGGGAGGACACAACAGAGCACAATGAGAGATGTGCAAAAACCAACACTCCCCCATGACTCACGGGCGTAGTGTACATGGGCGGACAGAGAAACGGTCAACATCCAGACTCCTCCAAGGTACGCAGAGACGCAGGCAGAGACAAAGAGGGCAACTCACGGACGCACGCCGACTGAACTCACAGCCTTCTTGAACGAGTCCCGTTTCAATGCCTTGGTCAAGAAGTCAGCCAGCTGCCGTGCTGTCTCAACCCATACGATGCTGATGCTGCCGTCATGCAACAACGAACGCACATAGTGATACTCAACATTGATGTTCTTAGTGCGTGTGTGATGCACACCGTCATTGTCGGCGATGGCCATGTCACTCTCATTGTCACAATGCAAGGTGATGGATGCCACAGGCTGCAATGCACCACTGCTTGCCACTGCGCCAGGACACAACTGTGCCGCCGATCAGAAAGATCCAGCCCGTGCGACTCTTGCCGTCTGGACTGCCGGCCCAGTCACTGTCGGTGTAGCCCACTACGACAACGGACGGCTGACGGCGGAACATGAGACCTCGACGAGGGGTCGAGACAACATAGCGCAGCACTCGGATCGCGGCCTCGAAATGGAGGTGACGCGGCTCCTGAGAGAACTGGGCCAGGAGGTTGACGGCGAACGCGATGTCTGGACGCGTCGTCATCGCCAGGAACATCAGTGAC
This sequence comes from Penium margaritaceum, assembly GCA_023375785.1. NCBI lineage: Eukaryota > Viridiplantae > Streptophyta > Zygnematophyceae > Desmidiales > Peniaceae > Penium > Penium margaritaceum. Next base: position 344,601 of record SZWC01000530.1, read on the forward strand.
CCGATGACCCGCAGATACGTGGTCACATCAACTGGCTCCCCCACAACAGTTGGGTCAGGACTCTTCAGCTTCACCTGGCCATCGGGTGACATGGGTGAAGATGCGCTAGGCACGAGGGGCAGGTCCTTGGCGAAGCGAGTGGACAAGGTCTGCACATAGGCAGCGTGGTGGACGTGCAGGATGCCCTGGGAGCGATCATGCTCGAGCTCCATGCCCACAAAGACTCGGGCAGACCCGAGATCCTTCATCTGGTAAGCGGCGTGCAGCAAGTCCTTGACACGGTGAATGGCAGCCGTGTCTGGTGACGCAATGAGGTGATCGTCGACGTAGACCAGAACTGCGGCGAAGGTCTGACCTTGCGGGCTGACGAACAGTGCGGGGTCAGCGGTGCTGCGCTGGAGGCCACCACGGAGAAGCGTGCTGCTGATCTCCTAGTTCCAGCACCGAGGCGACTGCTTCAGGCCATAGAGGGCCTTCCGTAGCTGCCAGACTCTCCCAGTGCCGTCGTCGAAGCCTGGAGGCTGCACCATGTAGAGCTCCTCACCCTCTAGTGAGCCATGGAGGAACGCATTGCTCACGTCCATCTGATACAGCTCCCACCCGTGCTGGGCAACCAGGCTGAAGAGCGCCCGGCTGGTGGAGAATCGACCGACTGGAGCAAAGATCTGGTCGTAATCGACCCTAAGGACCTGAGCAAACCCCTTTGCTGTGAGGCGGGCCTTGTACTTGTCCAAGGATCCGTCAGGCTTCCACTTACGCCGAAAGACCCACTTGGCACCAATGGCCTTCCGACCTGGAGGGAGGTCGACGAGGTCATACACGTGGTGCTGCCGGATGGCAGCGATCTCCTCGGCGCAGGCAGCATCCCAATGNCCGACCGACTGGGGCGAAGATCTGGTCGTAATCGACCCCAGGGACCTGAGCAAACCCCTTTGCTGTGAGGCGGGCCTTGTACTTGTCCAAGGATCCGTCAGGCTTCCACTTACGCCGAAAGACCCACTTGGCACCAATGGCCTTCCGACCTGGAGGGAGGTCGATGAGGTCATACACGTGGTGCTGCCGGATGGTAGCGATCTCCTCGGCGCAGGCAGCATCCCAATGTGCGGCCTCAGGGGAGGCTCGAGCCTCGCGTAGGGTGGCTGGGTCCTTTGGGCGCGCTGTGGACCGGACTGAGAGGGCGTGTGCATCACGAGCCCCAGCTGGGATGCGGGCGAGTGCGGCCACAACAGCATGCCGATGCTCGTGATGAAGCATGGCGTAGCCCAGTGCAGAGCCCGGGTGAAGGTCTGTGATGATGGCGGAAGTGGTCAGGCCAAGAGCCTTCGTGCCAGGGTCCCCACTCACGACCGTGGGAGTGGAGGAGACACGTGGAGCCACAGGGGGTCGAGGCGCCACAAGACGCGGTGCGACGGTTTGCGCGCTCACTGTCGGCCGAGGTCGGAGGCTACCGCCTGGGCCACGTGTGTAGCGCGGTCGGGCAGGAGATGGCCCTGAGTCCGACGGGCCGACGGAGGCGGACGGGGCTACTGGCCCGGAGGAGCTAGCGGACGCGACTCGGGCTGTCGGCCTGGAGGAGCCAGCAGAGGCGACAGGCACTGCTGGCCCGGAGGGGCTAGCGGACGTGACAGGGGCTGCTGGGCCAGAGGGGCCAGCAGACGCGACTGGGGCTACCGGCCCGGAGGGGCCAGCGGACGTGACAGGAGCTGCGGGCCCAGAGAGGCCAGCGGACGCGACTGGGGCTGTCGGCCCGGAGGGGCCATCGGAAGCGACTGGGGCTGCCAGCCCGGAGGGACCATCGGAAGCGACTGGGGCTGACGGCCCGGAGGGACCAGCGGACACGACAGGCGCTGCTGGCCCGGAGGGGCCAGCACACGCGACTGGGGCTGCCGGCCCGGAGGGGCCATCGGAGGCGACAGGCGCTGCTGGCCCGGAGGGGCCGGCGGACGCAACTGGGGCAGCTGGTCCGGAGGGGCCAGCTGACGCGACGGGGACTGTTGGCCCGGGGGGGCCGGAGGACGCGACAGGGACTACCGGCTCAGAGGGACGGAGTGATGTGTCACCCGGAAGCGACAGGACGGAGGACGGACTCACCACTCCCCCACGCGACGGGAGGGACACGGACGAGCCGGAGCGGATGAGATCGCGGGGAAACAGGTCCTCGAAGAAGAGGGCATCACGGGACTCGACAATGCAGTGTCGGGATTGGTCCCAGAAGCGCCAGGCCTTGGACTGACGAGACACACCGAGGAAGGTGCAGGGGCGTCCGCGGGGGGCGAGCTTGCCGCCCTGCTGTGGGGCGGGCAGCCACATAATGGCCACGAAGCCCCAGACGCGAGCCGGGCGGAGGTGAGCGCGCCGACCGCACCAGTGTTGGTATGGCGTGGACTGGTGGGGAAGAGGACCGTGGAGAACCCGGTTCCAGACCCAGGTCATGTAGGCCATGGCTTCAAAATAGAAGCCATCGGAGAGACCGGACTCGACCCGCATGGTGTGAACGACGTCGGCCATGGTACGGTTCCACCGCTCGGAGATGCCGTTCTGGGCGGGTGTGTAGGACGCAGACGTCTCATGGTGGATCCCGCGGGAGGCGAAAAAGGTCGTGGCCTCACCCATGTACTCTCCATCGCGATCAAAGCGAAAGCGGCGAAGAGGGCGGCCACACTCGCACTCCGCGAGGACAAGCCGGTCCTGAATGGTTCGGGCGACATCGCTCTTCTGCCGAAGGCAGAAGACCCAACGGTAGCGAGAATAGTCGTCCGTAAGGGTGAGGACATAGCGGCCATGCTCACCGACGGACTCGGTGGGGAGAGGGCCCATGACGTCCGAGTGGACAAGGTCGAGAGGGGCGGACGCACGGGAGGAAGACAGGGGGTACGTGGACCGCTGCATCTTCCCCTGAGCGCAGTCAATGCACTCAGTGGGGCACGGGAGAGGAAAAGTCTCCGGGTCAAGGCCCTTGGCCGGCTGGGTGCGGAGCATGCTCTCTACAGCGGCAGAGTGGACGTGGCAAAGGCGGTAGTGCAAGAGGCGGGTATGCTGAGCAGAAAGCGTATTGGTGACAAACATGTGGCCTATGGCGGCTGATGGGGAGGAGACGGGAGGGGAAGAGGAGAGGCGAGGAACGTGCCACAAGTTGCCACGGGCGGTGGCGTGCAGTACGACAAGACCAGACGGACGCAACGACACAGTGCCGACACCACGTGAGTGCACAACGTCCATGCTCATGCGGTCAAGGGCAGTCACGGACAGGAGGCTGAGCTCCAGACCAGGGACGAAGAGAACATCGGTTAGAAAGACGTTACCGGCAGGACCACGGAAACAAACAACGCCAACACCACGGACAGGCAACACTTGTCCGGAACCCGTCCGGACACCGGAGACATCGCCGACAGGACCGAGCATACTGAAGGCATCACGAGAGGCCGTCATGTGATGCGTGGCCCCGGAGTCGATGATCCAGGTCTCAGTAGGGTCCTGGACGGGGGTCGCCAGATCGCTCACGGTCACATGGCAGTAAGCAAGGGACGCCGATGCGGTGGAAGGAGGCACGAAACGAGACTGCCAATCATCAAGCCACGTAATATCGTCAAGGAGTGGGGTGGAGGAGACCACGGGAGATGACGAGACAGACGAGGAAACGGGACATGACCGCAGCTCAGTCTCAGTCATACAGGGCTGGGCCGGAGGCCAGGAGGTGACGCAACTCGCACTTCCCTGGGGAGGAGGGCGAGGCAGGCCAAGCTGGAGCGTGATGAACTACTCCAGCTGACGCTCACGGGAGGACGGCCCAGGAGTGTAGACTGAGTGCGGAGTGACGGCGCCGGAGCCCGGGTAGTGGGAGGACTGAGCCGGCGAAGGAAGCGGAGGTGCCGACGGCTGTGGGTAGTACTGCTGCGGGTAGTACTACTGCGGCGCAGGTGTCTGCGGGACAGGTGGAGCTGTCGGAGTGGCAGAGCTGCTGGACGAGGTTGGAGTGTCAGGGCCAGCAGCAGCGATGGCGGCAGAGGCAAGACGGCGCTCCCGCTGGCGACGCATGGTGGCGATGACGCGCGCCTCGTCCATCGGGAGAGGGCACGTGTACCACCCGTACCCGGGCTGGCCACAGTTGTGGCAGACCGAGCCACCACCGCTGGACCCGGTCGATGACTGCTGCTGCTGCTGTTGCGGTGGACCCTTGCCTTTCTTGTTCCGGCTTTTCTTCTTCTTCCCCGAAGACGATGAGGTAGCTGCGGCAGGGGAGGCGACGACCACGGAGGCAACGGCAGGGGAGGCGACGGCAGGAGATGCAAGGGCCTCCGTGCGATGGAGCTGGGAATCCTGGCGAGCTTCCTCAATGCGGAGGAAGAGCTCATATGCCCAGGGCATGAGGGTGCCCTGGGCCTCCATGGTGGAGAGGACGTCCTGGGGATAGTGGACGAAGACGTCTGCGTACGCGCTGGTGGCGCCGCGCTTGATGGTGAGGAGCGCGGACAGAGGGGGCGGAGCAGATTTGCCGAGTCGACGAAGGATGTCCTCCGCCGGCTCCTAGTAGGCAGTGACCGTCTCGGTCTCCCCCATGTGCAGGGAGTTGAACTCCCGGAGTAGACGGCTGATCTCAGTGTCGCTGGACAGGCGATGGGGCCTGGTGAGGACGTGCCATGCGGCTGCAGGGTCTGGGATGTCGCCAACGGTGAAGTCGCCGAGGAAGGGCTCCAGGGCAAGGCGGGAAGTTGGAGGGGCGACTGGGACAAGGGCACGGACGGCGCGACCAGCGTCATACAGCTGATCGGCCTGGGTGGAGTCGTAAGGGAGGGTGTAGTAGGCCCACAGACCCTCACCCTGCGCCCAGATCCGGAAGCTGAGCTCCCAGCTCCGGAACTGCTCGCCGGCCTGAAGCGGCGGCGGCGGCGTCTCAAAGTCCTTCTGCCTGCGGCCGGCACCCAGAGTGGGGCCAAGGACGGAGGTCACTGTCTGCCGCTGGCGCTGAGTCTGCTGCTGTGCCAGGTAGTACGTGGCAGC
>SZWC01000530.1:391910-402221 GCA_023375785.1 Penium margaritaceum
TCCGGTTTCTTACCAAACCACGCCTCCCAAGGAGTGAGGTTTGGAAGAAGAGATGTAGGATAGAGGTTGTGGACACGGGATGCGTATAAGAGAGCGTACGCCCAATACGACTTGGGTGCCGAGGCATGAGTAAGGAGGGTGCGGATTATGGCGAGGAGGACGCCGTTGCGGCGTTCCGCAACACTATTTTGTTCGGGAGACTCGGGGAGGGTGACTTGATGGTCGATGCCGTGGAGGTCGCAATAGTCGGAGAGGAGGGTGGAGAGAAACTCTCCGTCGCGGTCGGAACGAAGGTGAAGGATGGCGCGGCCAAAGCGGGCGGAGGCATGGTTCGCCCATGCGAGGAAAGCATCCCTTGCGTCGGATTTGGAGGCGAGGGGCAGGCCGGTGCCGAAACGGGTGGAGTCGTCGACGATAGTGAGAAAGTAGGAGTGACCTTGAAGGGAGGTAGGGTGGATGGGGCCGACAAGGTCGAGGTGGACCAAGTCAAGAGGCTTAGGGGCACGTGAGGGGTGGGGAGAATGAGAGGTGGCTTTGAGTTTGCCGAGGGTGCAGGAGGGACAAGTGGGGGCGGGGAGAGTGCGAATAGGAGGGAGAGGGGGTAGGCCAGTGACCATGTTTTTTGAGAAAAGACGGAGGGCAGCAAAATTGGGATGGCAAAGACGGTGATGATGGAGGATGAGAGGGTTGGAGATGTGGCGGCATGGGCATGTCGGAGGGAGGGAGGTGACAAGGGCGGGTTGGGAGCGGGGAGCGGACAAGCGGTAGAGGTTGTTGGAGATGTGGAATGTGGTGAGGTGAGAACCGGTGTAGGAGGTGAGGTGAGCTTGGGTACCGAAGGCGGGGAAAGTAATGGTGACGCCCTCTTGTTGAAGTTGGCGAACCGAGAGGAGGTTTGTTCGAAGAGAAGGAACATGAAGACCGGAAATAGAGCCATGAGGGGAAGCGGGTGAGGAGAGGGTGGCTTGAGAGTGACACGTGGCACTCATGGAGGTGCTAGCTCCATTGATTGTGACGGGAGAGGGGAGAGGGGAAATGGTGTCGGCATCCCGAAGAGTGTGAGATGCCGCACCGGAGTCAAGGGTTTGATCGGTAAAGAGGGAGGAGGACACGGAGTAGATGGAAAAGCCTTCATTGATATCATAGACAACGGGAAGAGAAGTGCTAGCTACCGGTGCCACATAGCTAGTGGAAGAAGGGGGCTTCCATGAGGCTTGACGGTCGCGACGGGCCTTGGAGCGGATGTCCGTCCAACAAGGACGGTCGTTGTACTTGCGGTTGGGCGAGGCCGCAAGCCACTGGTCGGTTTGTGCGTGGTCGCACATGGATTGAGGGTGGTTGAGGCCGCCGCACACCGTGCCCTTGAGTGGGCCATGGAGGGGGGTGTATTGGCATGCCGGGAACTTGTTGGGGCGGATGGGGGTCGCGTAAACGGGGGTGTTGCTGGACTGAGGAGGTGGGGCGTGGAGGTTCATAGCTGCGGCTTGGTGGAGATGTTTGGAGTGATGGTCTTGCTCCGCGGCCGTGAGCTTGGGGGCGATGGTTGCCACTGTCATTTCATTGACGGGGAGTTGGAGGAGAATTTGACGAATGACGTCAAATCGAGGTGGGAGGCCGACGATGATGCCGGTGCACACCACCGCTTCTGGCATCGCCACCTTCATCTCTTTGAGGTCGGAGGCGATGGTGGTGCAGGCGGAGATGTATCTGCCCATGTCGGAAAGGGCGGAGTAAGGTACGTTGAAGAGCGACATTATTTTGATGCCGCACGAGGTGGAGGTGGTGGTGTTGAAGCGAGCCGCGAAGGCGTCCCACACCGTCTTGGCATCATCGCCAAGCGCACGGATGTCGTCGTGCAGGTCGGCGGAGGTAGTGGCGAGGATAGCGAGAAGGGCGGTGTTGTTGGCGAGCTCCCACGCATCGACCTTGGCGGCATCGGCGCCGACGGCGAGAGGGGCACCAGTTCCAGTGCCGCGGATGATTGAGCGAAGTAAAATACCCTTTTGCTCGGTGGGACCAAAGTAGATGCCGAGGTTGAACGCCCACAACTTGTAGTTGTGAGTTCCGTCGCGCTTGGCGGCGAGCTTCGGGACGGCGAGGAGGGAGCCACCCATGGTAGCAACGGAGGCCATGGAAAGAGAGAGTTCGCGTGCAGCGGGGAAATAAAAAAATATGAATGGTCGGAGATCAGAAAAAAAAATGGTGATGGACAGGTGGGGGAGTGTCAAGAATGAGAACACAACGAATGTGTTGGATTGAATGAATAAGTGAGCGCTCGGACAACTTGTGGCCTAAGTAGTAAAACAGGAAGGTAAACAGCAAGTGGGGTGAGGTGAGGTGTTGTGAAGGTGAGGTGGTGGGGAGGTGGGGTGGTGAGAAGGTGAGGTGGGGAGGAGGTGAGAGGTGTGGAGCTGATGTGGGGAGGTCAGGTGGTGGGAAGGTAAGGTGGGGAGGTGAGGTGTTGGAAAGGTGAGGTGGGGAAGTGAGGTGGTGGGAAGGTGATGTGGTGGGAAGGTGAGGTGGTGTGAAGGTGAGGTGGTGGGGAGGTGAGGTGATGGGAAGGTGAGGTTGCCCAGATTTGGGGGAAGGATAATGCGGGGTGAAGTAGCGGTGTGGCCTGTTTGGGAAGAGGGACAAGGTGGGGTAGTCCCTAGATGGGTAAATGCATGGAGTAGGTTTGGGGGTAAATGGGCGGGGTAGCCCAAGAAGGGGCAAATGGTATGCTGGGTTGGGGAATAATGCTCATGGGGGGATTTGAACCTGTGAGGTGAGTCACAGGAATCAACGTGAGAAGCAAGAGTCTCAGATTTCACTGACACACCCCTTAGAATCTTGGTGCTCACGTTGACACCCCTTGAANGCCATGGTGCCGGCGTAGAGTTCCGCCTCGCAAGAGGAGAGAGAGACGGAAGAAGATCGAGTGGATCTCCAATTGATGAGACCAGAACCAAGGCGGAAACCATAGCCTTGGGTAGATCGGCGATCCGCTTGGTCGTCCGCCCAAGAAGAGTCGGTGAAACCCTCGAGAGAGATGTCCGGGGATCCACCAAGAGTAAGGCCGTATGCTTGAGTAGAGTGGAGGTAGCGGAGGACCCGTTTGGCCGCACGCCAGTGGTAGGTGGAGAAGCGGCCTAGTCCAACAAAGCAAGAGAGGACGCTGAGAGGGTAGGCCAGGTCAGGACGGGTGCACACCATGGCATACATGAGACAGCCAACCAACTCAGGAAAGGGGTCCAAGGAGGGGGTGGTAGTGGGGACAGAGGGGTCGGTGAGGCCGTGCTCGGTGGAGAGAGGCGTTGTCGCGCCGTAGGATTTGAGGTGTCCGAATCTGAGGAGGATGGTGTTGATGTACGTTTCTTGAGTGAGGGTGACGGTGCGGTTGGGGCTGTCCCGCCGAACCTCCATGCCCAAGTAGTGGGTGAGCTCGCCGAGATCCTTCATGGTGAATTGTTGCATGAGAGCTTCTTTGAGGGCAACGAGCTCGGCGAGGTCACTAGAGGCAAGTGTCATGTCGTCGACGTAGGCTAGGAGGAAGCAACCGGAAGAGGAAGTGCGGATGAAGAGACTCGCGGGGTCTGTGCAGCGTGGAACCCGAGGGAGATGAGAGCAAATCGTAGCTTGGAGTGTCACTCGCGGGGTGATTGTTTCAGGCCGTAGACGGGTCGATGAAGGCGCCAAACGGCGTCGGAGAGGGTGGTGGGATGACCTTTGGGAGGTTCAAGAAAGATGGTCTCATGAAGATCACCTTGAAGGAAAGCGGCGGAGACATCCATGGAGTGGAGCTCCATATCGCAAGCGGCGGCGATGTAGAGGGTGCGGAAGGTGGTGAGTTTGGCTGTAGGGGAGTAGGTGTCAAAGAAGTCAACGCCGTGCCGTTGAGAAAAACCTTTGGCGACGTACCGGGCTTTGAACTCGACGGGCTTCCCGAGGGCGACTTTGACCCGGTAGATCCACATTCCTTTCACCACGTTGGTGGTGGAAGGGCGAGAAACCTCTGAGTAGGTGCCGGTGGACTGAAAGTTAGCGAGTTCATTATCCATGGCAATGCGCCACTCCGCGGCGTGAGGCCCACCAAGAGCTTGCTCATAGGTGGCGGGAACCAGGATGGGAGGGGAGGGAGTAGTTGTGACGGAGAGGAGAAGAGTCGACGGAGGAGAGAGGGTGGGGACTGAATTGTGGTGAAAATCGGGAGGAGAGGGACCGTGGTGAAACCAATGAGGAAGGGTTGCAGGGGAAGTTGTGAGGGAGAGGACTTCTTCACGACCATCCTCAACGAGCCCAAGGTCACCACCGCGAGGGAGGGGTGGCTGAAGGCGGGAGGAGCGACGAGGGCCGGTTGAAGGGCGAGGCGGAAGCGTGGGTGGGGAGGAGGGAGGAAGGGAGGTAGAGGAAGATGAAGGGCGAAGGAGGCCAAGACCGCGAAGCTCGCGGAGGCCGATGGGGGGGTAGGAAGAAGGGGCCAAGCGGAGGGGTGCAGGAGGGGAAATCAGAGGGGGAGGGGGAGGAGGAGGGGGAGGGGGAGGGGGAGGAACCGCGGACAGAGGATGAGAGCCGGGAGGAGAGGGTGGAGGAAGGTGAAATCCGGGAGGGGAGGATGGAGGTGAGGTGGAGGGAGGAGGAGGGGGAGAACCGGCAAGGGAGGAAGTGGGGGAAGGGCTCGGAGGAATCGTGGAGGATGAGGTTGATAGAGGTGGTGGAGAGGGGAGGACATCGGAGTGGGCCCACTCAAAAGTGGGTGTGGAGTGAGAGGTAGCAGGGAGGAATGGGAGGGTTTCGTCGAAGGCGGCGTCAATGCTATGCGTCTCTTGTCTGGTGGCGGGGTCAAGGAACACGTACCCAGTCGACTGTGGAGCAAAGCCCACAAACATGTGAGGGGCGGCGCGTGGTTCAATCTTGGAAGTGTGTTGCTGCGAGCGTTGGTACTTGTTGAGAAGGACGTACGCCATAGAACCCCACACGCGAAGATTGGAGACGTCCGGTTTCTTACCAAACCATGTCTCCCATGGAGTAACATCCGGGAGAATAGAGGAAGGGTAGAGGTTGTGGACGCGGGAGGCGTAGCGAAGAGCGTACGCCCAATAAGGCTTTGGTGCCGAAGCATGAGCAAGGAGAGTGCGGATGATGGCGAGGAGGACGCCATTGCGACGCTCGGCAATGCCGTTTTGTTCGGGTGACTCGGGAAGAGTGAGTTGATGGTCAATGCCGTGGTGGTCGCAATACTCCGAAAGGAGTGTGGAGAGGAATTCGCCTCCACGGTCGGAGCGGAGATGGAGAATGTTGCGACCGAATCGGGCGGATGCATGGTTTGCCCATGCAAGGAAGGCGTCCCGTGCATCGGATTTGGAGGCAAGCGGGAGTCCAGTTCCAAAACGGGTCGAGTCATCAACGATAGTGAGGAAATAGGAGTGACTTTGGAGAGAGGTGGGGTGAATCGGGCTGACAAGGTCAAGGTGGACCAAGTCGAGAGGCTTAGGGGCACGGGAGGGGTGAGAAGGATGGGAGGTGGCTTTGAGCTTGCCGAGGGTGCAAGAGGGACAAGCGGGGGCGGGAAGAGTAGGCATAGGTGGGAGACGCGGGAGACCGACGACCATATTCTTGGACGTGAGGCGTTGGAGGGCGGCGAAGTTGGGATGGCAAAGTCGGTGATGGTGGAGGATGAGAGGGTTGGAGATGTGACGACACAAGCAAGTCGGAGAGGGAGAGGCGACAAGGGTTGATTGTGAGCGAGGACCGGAGAGGCGGTAGAGGTTGTTTGAGAGGCGGAAGCTGGTGAGGTGAGAGCCGGAGGAAGTGAGATGAGCTTCGGTGCCGAAGGCGGGAAAGGTAATGGTGACACCCTCTTGTTGGAGTTGACGAACGGAGAGGAGATTAGTGCCAAGAGAGGGAACATGGAGGCCGGAGATAGAGCCATGAGGAAAAGCGGGTGATGAGAGGGTGGCTTGGGAATGGCACGTGGCACTCATGGAGGTGGTTGCTCCATTGATTGTGACGGGGGAGGACAGTGGAGATATGTGATCGGCATCTCGAAGAGTGTGGGATGCCGCACCGGAGTCGAGCGTTTGTTTGGTAAAAAGAGAGGGAGACACGGTGTAGATAAAAAATCCTTCATTAATGTCATGAACAAGAGGGAGGGTAGTGCTAGCTACCGGAGCCACATAGCTAGCAACGGAGGGGGGCTTCCATGAAGCTTGGCGGTCGCGGCGAGCCTTGGAGCGGATGTCCGCCCAACGGGGACGGTCGGTGTACATGCGGTTGGGCGATGCCGCAAGCCATTGATCGGTTTGGGCGTGGTCACACGTGGACTGAGGGTGGTTGAGGCCACCGCACACTGTGCCCTTGAGCGGGCCATGGAGAGGTGCATATTGGCACGCCGGAAACTTGTTGGGGCGGATAGGGGCGGCATAGACGGAGGTGCCACCGGAAGGAGGAGACTGTGCGTGGAGGTTCATTGCCGCGGCTTGGTGTTGATGCTTGGAGTGATAGTCTTGCTCTGCAGCCATAAGCTTGGGGGCGATGGCCGTCACAGTCATCTCGTCGACGAAGAGTTGAAGGAGGATTTGGCGGATGACGTCGAAGCGGGGTGGGAGGCCGGCAATAATACCTGTGCACACCACCGCTTCCGGCATCGCTACCTTCATCTCTTTGAGGTCGGAGGCAATGGTGGTGCAAGCAGCGATGTATCCGCCCATGTCGGAGTGGGCGGAGTAGGGTACGTTGAAGAGCGACATAATCTTGATGCCGCACGAGGTGGAGGTCGTAGTGTTGAAGCGAGCCGCGAACGCAGCCCACACCGTCTTAGCGTCATCGCCAAGAGCGCGGATGTCGTCGTGGAGGTCGGGGGAGGTAGTGGCGAGGATGGCAAGGAGAGCGNGCATCGACCTTGGCGGTGTCGGTGGGGTCGGTGGGAGGTGCGCCGGAGCCGGTGCCGCGGATGATGGAGCGGAGGAGAATTCCCTTTTGCTCCGTAGAGCCGAAGTAGATGCCAAGGTTGAACGCCCACAGCTTGTAGTTATGGGTTCCGTCGCGCTTGGCGGCGAGTTTCGGGACGGCAAGGAGAGAGCCGCCCATGGTAGCAAAGGAGGCCATGAAGGGAGAGTTGAGGCAAGGCGGGCAGCCGGGGAGTGGGAAAAAAAATTAGGTCAAAAAAGTGGGAAGTGTCCTTTTTCTTTTTTTTTTTGAAAGTTAAATTTTTTTATGGCACATGGTGGGGAGGATGCCAATGTCCTGCGCGCCACCGCAAACAAGATATGGTACATACCACATCCCTAGAAGAGTAAAGCAGGGTTTACGGGCAAGGCCCTGTGGCCAGGACCGCTATACACGGGCGTCCACCGGCTCCACGTAGCAGAGGTCGGAAAGAGCCAGTGGCCCCTGAAGCCACGGAGCTGGTGGACGGTGCTGCAAGTCGTGTTGAAGGTCCACATCCGGGCGACCGTGGGCAACACATGCGCGGCGGATAACCGCGCACTGTCGGCGAACACCGGCGAGGGAGAGGCGCTGGGCTAGGAAAGCCACCGACCTACTGGCCCAGGCCTCGAGGTCCTCTGGGGACACCCCCTGATGCCCCTGCTGTAAGCACATCTGCGAGAGGCGGCGCAAAAGGTCCCATGCTGCTGGTCCGAGGCCGCCCAGCGTCTCCCAGGCAAACGGACGGAGGATCCACCCTGGACGATGGACTAGCGCCGNGGCCCCTGAAGCCACGGAGCTGGTGGACGGTGCTGCAAGTCGTGTTGAAGGTCCACATCCGGGCGACCGTGGGCAACACATGCGCGGCGGATAACCGCGCACTGTCGGCGAACACCGGCGAGGGAGAGGCGCTGGGCTAGGAAAGCCACCGACCTACTGGCCCAGGCCTCGAGGTCCTCTGGGGACACCCCCTGATGCCCCTGCTGTAAGCACATCTGCGAGAGGCGGCGCAAAAGGTCCCATGCTGCTGGTCCGAGGCCGCCCAGCGTCTCCCAGGCAAACGGACGGAGGATCCACCCTGGACGATGGACTAGCGCCGGGTGGTACTTCGCCCGCTTGGCCTCCTCCGCGTGCCGGAGGGCCCGGCCCTCCGAGGAAGCAGTCGCCCCGTGGGAATCCACCGTCGTCACGTCGATGACGCACATGGCTCCATGCTCTCGGTCCTCGAGGATGAAGTGTCCTTTTTAAATTTTTTTTGCGATGGAAAGGTGGGGGAGGAGGCCACGAGGGAGGGGGGCCAGAAATTTTTGGAGTGGGAGTGCCGAGGGCGAAACGCTCGCGACGGATGAGGTAGGCAGAAATATGTCGATGTCCGGGAGAGCCGAGGGAAAATCCGAAAACGAATTTTTCTGCGATGAAAAGGTAGAGGAAGACGTCGACTCCAATTAGCTCCAAAAGAAATTGGAGTGAGAGGCTCGAAGGCGAAACGCTCGCGACGGAAGTCGTGGGCATAAAATTGCCGATGTTGAGAAAAATCCTACAAGTGGATTTTTTTGCGGTGGAAAGGTAGAGGGGGAAGTCAACTGCAACTAGCTGCAGCCAAAATCGGCTTTGAAGCGAGGACGATGAATCGCTCGCGACGGACGTGTGCTGGAGCGAAGTGATGGCCGTGATGGAGACGGCGGAGGGAGGCGACAGGAGGGTCACTTGAGCTCTGGTACCATGTCAAGAATGAGAACACAACGAATGTGTTGGATTGAATGAATGAGTGAGCGCTAGGACAACTTGTGGCCTAAGTAGTAAAACAGGAAGGTAAACAGCAAGTGGGGTGAGGTGAGGCTGTGAAGGTGAGGTGGTGGGGAGGTGGGGTGGTGAGAAGGTGAGGTGGGGAGGAGGTGAGAGGTGTGGAGCTGATGTGGGGAGGTCAGGTGGTGGGAAGGTAAGGTGGGGAGGTGAGGTGTTGGAAAGGTGAGGTGGGGAAGTGAGGTGGTGGGAAGGTGATGTGGTGGGAAGGTGAGGTGGTGTGAAGGTGAGGTGGTGGGGAGGTGAGGTGATGGGAAGGTGAGGTTGCCCAGATTTGGGGGAAGGATAATGCGGGGTGAAGTAGCGGTGTGGCCTGTTTGGGAAGAGGGACAAGGTGGGGTAGTCCCTAGATGGGTAAATGCATGGAGTAGGTTTGGGGGTAAATGGGCGGGGTAGCCCAAGAAGGGGCAAATGGTATGATGGGTTGGGGAATAATGCTCATGGGGGGATTTGAACCTGTGAGGTGAGTCACAGGAATCAACGTGAGAAGCAAGAGTCTCAGATTTCACTGACAGGGAGGAGCCTAGAAAGGCCAGGGGCCAGAAAATTTTGGAGTGAGGGACCCGAAGGCGAAACGCTCGCGACGGACGTCAAGGGCAGAAATCTGCCGATGTCCGGGAGAGCCAAGGGAGAGTCCAGAAATGGATTTTTGTACGATGAAAAGGAAGAGGGGGAGGCCGACTACAATCAGCTCCAAGAAAATCTGGATTTGGAGCGTGAACGGCAAAACGCTCGCGACAGACGTGTAGTGGCGAAGATGATGGAGGCGGTGGTGGCCTGGAGACGGCGGAGGGAGGCCGTGGTGGTGGTAGCGACGGCGGAGGGCGGCCACAGGAGGGTCACTTGAGCTCTGGTACCATGTCAAGAACTGAGAACACAAGGAATGTGTTTGATTGAATGAGTGAATCAACAAGAGCTGTCTCTAGCTAAGTAGCTAAACAGGAAAGGAAAGTGAGATGGTGGTGTGAGGTGAGGTGGTGAAATGGTGGGGAGGTGAGGTGTTGGGAAGGTGTGGTGGTGGAGTGAGGTGAGGTGGTGAGATGGTGGGAAGGTGAGCTATTGGGAAGGTGTGGTGGTGGAGTGAGGTGAGGTGGTGAGATGGTGGGAAGGTGAGCTGTTGGGAAGGTGTGGTGGTGGAGTGTTGTGAGCTGGTGAGATGGTGGGAAGGTGGGAAGGTGGGAAGGTGAGGTGGTGGGAAGGTGAGGTGGTGGGAAGGTGAGGTGGTGGGAAGGTGAGGTGGCCCAGATTGTGGAGTAGGATAATGTTGGGAGTAAAGTAGTGGGGTAGCCTGTTGAGAAAAGGGGGGAAATGCCTGGTGTAGCCCTGGGAGGGGCAAATAGGCAGGGTAGCCCAGGGAGGGATAAATTGGTGAGGTGGGGTGTGGAGTAATGCTCCAGGGGGGATTTGAACCTGTGAGGTAAGGAGCAGGAAGCACTGTGAGAAGCAAGAGTCTCAGATTGCACTGACAGAGAGGGGAGAAAGGAGAGAGAGAGAGAGAGAGAGAGAGAGAGAGAGAGAGAGAGAGAGAGAGAGAGAGAGAGAGAGAGAGAGAGAGAGAGAGAGAGAGAGAGAGAGAGAGAGAGAGAGAGAGAGAGAGAGAGA
>SZWC01000531.1:33200-70000 GCA_023375785.1 Penium margaritaceum
GTCGGTGCCCGATGCGTGTCCACCGCCTGTCCCAGTTGCATCGCCTCCAGAGCCGCACAGATGATGTACGTGGGCGCCTTCGCCCACGTCCTACTCGTAGCGTGCGCAGCGGGGACCCCGGCATGAGGGTCCTAGGTCTCAGCGCGCAGGGGCTCACTGAAGTTCACCCTGGCTGCGATACAGGCCTCGCGCTCATTGCTCACGAGCGACGACTTGCAGTCGACTCCGCAGAGTCTACCGTCACTGTTGGCCCTCCATCTGCGGCCTATGCCCTGGCCACGCGCAGTGGAGCCGCTGCCGCCCCTGATCCCAGTGTGGTGGGAGTGACACCAGATCCCAGCACGTTACGTCAGGCTCTCGCTGGGCCCGATGCGGCACTCTGGCGCACAACTTGTGAGGCTGAGCTTGCGGCCATCGCTGAACATGAAGTGTACGAGCTTGTAGATCTGCCGCCAGGACGCAAGGTCGTTCAGGCCAAGTGGGTCTTACGGAAAAAGCTGAAGCCGGACAACTCGGTCGACCGCTACAAAGCATGACTAACTGTGAAGGGATTCTCTCAAGTGGAAGGGATCGACTTCACGGAGACCTTTGCACCAGTTGGACGCACGACCACGGCCTTGGGTCTGCTGTCCCAGGTGGCCCAGCACGACTGGGAACTGCACCAGATGGACGTCAACAATGCATTTCTGCATGGGAAGTTGGACGAAGAGATCTACATGGCTCAGCCCCCAGGTTTCGAGGATGGCAGTGGTCGTGTGTGGCGGCTGCGGAAGGCTCTGTACGGCCTGAAGCAGTCGTCCCGTTGCTGGAACAAGGAGATCACGGGCACGCTCCTACGAGCCGGCTATGCTCAGAGCGCGGCAGACCCGTCGCTCTTTGTCTCCCAGACTCCTACGCCACTCACGGCCATCCTGGTCTATGTTGACGACCTTCTGATCGCCTCACCCGATCTGAAGGCTGTCGAAGCAGCCAAGGGAGTGCTGCAGTCGACATACAAAATGAAAGACCTAGGAGAGGCTGCAGTGTTTCTGGGCATGCAGATTGTACGTGATCGCGCTCGTCGGACGCTCCTGGTCCATCAGGAGCGGTACGCCCTTACTTTGGGGGAGCGCTTCGCCGAGCTACTTAGCGGCATACGCATGGCGTCGACCCCGATTAATCCTGATGGTCAGGACGCTCTGAAGGTCACTGATCCAACAGAACTGGGGGAGCCAGTCGACGTGACCCTGTACTTGCGAGTCATTGGCTCGCTCATGTACCTGGCCACGACGACACTGCCGGACATAGCCTTCACTGTCAACCTGCTCGCGCAGTTCTCACAGGCACCGCGCACTCGGGTTTTGGAGGCTGCCCTCCGGTGCGTTCGATACGTCGTGTCCACCGCTCGAATCGGACTTCACTACCGTGGGCAGACCTCTGTGGTTCTCGACGGGTACACCGACAGTGACTGGGCATGGAGCCCAGACGGGAAGAGTCGCACTGGCTACATCTTCCTCATTGGAGGAACTGCTGTTTCGTGGCGCAGCGGCAAGCAGGGCTGCATCGCTCGCAGCACCGCCGAAGCAGAGTATGTAGCTTTGGGCGCTGGTGCAACCGAGAGTGTGTGGTTAGTTCGTCTGTTGCATGAACTGCGTCAGTCCATGCCCCTGGTTGTGCTTCGATGTGACAACGAAAGCGCAAAGGCCATCGCGGAGAACTCCAGTGTGTTTCATGCACGCACGAAACACATCAACGTCGAGTACCATTACATCCGAGATCTGGTGGATCGAGGTGAGGTTCAGGTCGTGTGGGTCGGCACTGACTCGCAGCAGGCTGATTTTTTGACAAAGGCCATCAGTCGTACGAAATTTCTTGCGGCTGTACGTTCTGTGGGATTGCACCCTGCCTGTACTGTGGACTGACCTCTGCTCTTGAGCTATGTCTGTTGTCATTCACCAGCACTGTGTTTGTGCCGTTACTTGCATCAGTTCTGTTATGTCACAGGTCTTGTTTGCCGTGGGGTCACGGGGGAGTGATATTATACATACAGCTTACTGTGACCTCTCGGCTCACGTCCATTGCCTTGCAGAATCCTCGTGAGGCGGAGGGCACGGAAGACTGGGGGAGCAGACGCGAGCCCGGCAGCTGGCGAGTAGCCTCTGGATACACCCACGTCATCACTACTCCCTCTTGGAGAGCTCACGTCTGTTGTGCCTGCTTGTCTGTGAACTGCAATACCTTGATGACGTGTTTTAGTCTTACTCGTGAGATTGTGTTAGTTTAGACAGGCACTGGATAGGCCAAAACGCAAATTGTGGGTAGGCTGTGACATGGGACAGGTTTGCCCATGAGGATTTTTAGCGAGTGCCGGCGAGCTCTCTCTCGCCGGCTGACGGGTGGACTCGATTAGCGAGTTCCACCTCGTAGTTCGCTCACTCTCTCCTTTTTCACGTTTCTGAAGCTTACTCCTTGCACACTCGTCCATTTTGGACGAGGTCAGTTGCGTTCTGACCACGGCGTGGTGCTCCACACAGTGGTGTAAGGGAAGAAGGATGAGGTGTTCCTGTTTGTAGTATCCGCCATGCTAATAATAGCCTCGTGTGAACAACTGCTCGAGGTACGGATCTCGCTACAACCGTTTTATCGCGGCCTAAGCCATCAGATCCGGTCGGCTGCTGAGCTCGTCTTCTGGATTGGTTTTGCCTTGCCGGGAGTCGATATCATAGTCAATCCTAGATTCAAGGAACTTCATCTATCGGGTTTGACGTCGACCGAGGTTCGGTTGTGTCTTAAAATATTATAGCGCATGTTGGTCGGTGTGTACGATGCATCGGCGGCATTCAAGATGGCACCGCCATGTCTAAAATGCATGTACGGCCGCCAGCATCTCCTTCTCGTATACGGTGTAGTTGAGTTCCGGTCCTCACAGTTTTTGTGACTTGTATGCAACCGGTTTCTCTCCATTGCAATGATCTTGTAGGAGGACCACACCGATGGATCGATCTGAGGTGTCCGTAGCCATGACGTAGTCGACCGTTGGATTGGCTAATCATACGGCTGGCGCCAGGGTCAGAGCGTACCGCAATGCGGTGAACACTTCTTGTTCGTTGTCTCTCCACTGCCACTCGTTTTCTTTGGACAGCATAGCCAATATATCCACACACCCGAAAGGTTGACCCTGCAATATCCACAAGCAAAATTTTATGTCTGCCATATCCAATACTTTAGAATATAAGAACGAGGTATCCAGGTCGCTCGCCATGCTCGATCAGCGACATGCGTCGCTGATCGAGCATGGCCAAGGTGGCCATGAGACCGTCACTCGATCGCCACTCTCGCTCCCTCGCAAGATCGCGATCGAGCGGTAAACCCCCCCTCCCCCCATGTGCTTCTCCGGACCAATCACGGCTACGTGAAAACACCAGTGTCCAATATTTTGTCTCCGCACGCAAACCCCCATGTTTGCTATGAAGACCGTGTTCAAACCCTACCCCGAATGACATTCGGGATTGAGGGTTTTTTTTTTGCGCGGGCACCTGCTAGGCCCCGTGGTAGCGGGGCCTAGCAGGTTCCCTTTCAACGCATGGGGTATCTCAGACCCCCCACCCAAACCTTACACAAATCCCTCCTTTTACCAGTCACAACCCCTCAAAAGAGGGGTTTGTGACTATTCCATTGAAAGAATGATGTCAGCTGTAATGGATCTGGCGGAAAGCTTGGCCGACTGGGCCAAAACGGCGGTACTTGAGGGTCTCCGACCCTCAAGTCATTCCGTTTTCCCGCCCACAGTCCAAGGGACCACGCCCGAGCCACGTGGAGCGGGACTCGCTACATCCCTCCCACCTAGGAATGAGCTGTCCTTAGCGTCAACAGGTGGGATTCGAACCATGACGCTCTGATACCAGTGCAACGGTACTGGCGGAAAGCTTGGCCGACTGGGCCAAAACCGCAGTACTTGAGGGTCTCCGACCCTCAATCATTCTATTTTCCCGCCCACAGCCCAGGGGACCACGCCCGAGCCACGTGGAGTGAGACTCACTACATCAACACTCCGACACTGCATTTTATGCAGCGTCGACATAGAGTTCACACGCCTTTTTCTATACCTGTTGTTTTTCTTCAACTTGTGGATGTTTCAGTTTTAAAGTACGAAAGTGGTGGATATGGCGTTGTTAAAGAGCGGTAACTCGATATATCAGATCTATTGGGAATTCTGTGGATATATGGTCACACCCCCGTTTTATTTTCAAGTGAGATCGGAGAAAGCGCTGACACTCGGGCATATTCCCGTATGAAGCGCCGGTAGTAATTGCATAAGCCAAGGAAAACTTGTATGTCTCCGATGTTGGTCGGTGTCGGCCAATTAGCAAATCCTGCTACTTTTTTCGGACCCATGGTCATCTGCCCGCCGTTGATGACGTGACCCAGAAACTCGATTGAACGGCGACCGAAATCGCACTTTGAGAGTTTTCGAAAAAATTTCACCTGTAGTACAACTTCAAGAACTTTTTTAAGGTGTCCATCGTGCTCCTCTGGGGTGCGTCTGTACACCTCGATGCCGTTGAGGTACCCCAGTGATTCTTAAATTCGAACTTTATGTTTGGGGACGTAGTTGAAGTAATCCCTTTTTTTTGTTGAACGAATTTCAAGGAACACTGAAATAATTTTAACCCCTGTTGTACGAATTTAAGGTGCTAGGGTAAAAATTACATTTCCATTCGACCCTGGTTAGTGTTGTAGCACTTAAGCCAAATTAGGTATGTTATTATGATAGTGTCATTTCAGTCCCTTTGGGAGGTGTGCAAAATTTGTGGGAAAGAGAGAAAGACACATGACAAAAGGCGATTGCAACTTTTACTTAAAAAATAGACAGTGCACTGTATACGAGTTACACCACAACCTCGTCCTCCTCCTTGATCCCCTCGTCCTCGTACATCACGTGGCCATACATGCCATTTGCATGCTTTTGAAAGTCAGCGTGGAACACTCTAGCAAATCCCGCACATCCCGAGGCATTTCGCACCATGGCAGGATTCCCATCAATTTTATGTCATGCCAGCATAAACCACTTGCAACATGCTTCCTTCACTGTTGTCATGCCCAGTGAGAGCATCTCTCCTGCACGTGTCTCGTCTGCTGCCCACATGGCGAAATGCTCTTCGACAGTGTTCTTCAGTGGTGAAATTATCCCGACATCTGCTGGCTGTGCCTTCGATGTACATTCTGCCGGGATGTACACCAGATGCATGTACGGAAATTTGGTGCGCATCCAGTCACGAAAGGTCGCGCTGCAGCGCGGGCGCCATGCGTCGAGCACCAGCAGCATGTGCACTTCGCCGAGGCTCAGTCCGTATGCATGGCACTTCTTCTTGTAGTAGGGCTGCACAATCCCCGGCACCCACTGCAAGGTTGTTTCCCCATTTGCCCAATGGTTGGGCATGTGTGCTAGCTGCCAACCGGCGTCAACAACCTCGCGTGCGTGTGGGCCTTTCGGAAGGCAGCGTTTGGACTTCCCTACGAAAATCAGCTGCGATGGTAAAAAATTGCTAGCGAACGACGACGTGAAGAGTACGGTGATGGCGCGTTTGTCGTCGAGGCCAATGATGGAAACATCGTACGATCCTCTGGGCGCGTACATGTGATCAGCGGCTTGCACAAGCTGTATCACCGTGTGATCAGCGTTGATGACGAAATAAGGGGAGATTTTGTGGTACGAGACAAGTGCAGCTGCTCGCATGAGGAAGTGGTCCACTTTCTGCTCCCACTCTGTAGGCAATTTTTGCACGGCTGGTGTACCTGCACGCCATGCCCACCCCATAGTCTTGGTCACAAATTTCCGAACCCACGACCTTTCGAATGCACGGTCTCCCATGCTTGCGAGATCGTCGGGAGCATGCTTGCCGATGATGCAGCGGATCTCGCGGCGGATGGACTTCGAGTTCAGAGGGTTGCCTGCTTTGCGAGCTTTGTGGAGGGCCCCCTTAATTTTGTTGACGATTTCGGGATGTGCCGCCAGCCACGTCCTCTTTCCACGGTTGCCGTGAATCCTTTTTTTTTGTTGTTGACTGGTGGTGATGGCTCGGTATGCATAGCGAGAGAGGCTGCATGGACGTACTAGTCCTTGAGAACTTTGGTGCCCGAAATGAACCAGGATGCCACAGTGCTCACTGCCTGTTTGTCGAAGACGCACATGCCGTCAGGTGTGCGGAAAGCACGTTGCAGATGCTTCACTGCAGCATACATTGTTGCATGGGCCTTCATTTCTCGGTAGATGGCAGGGAAATTGCCACTACCGAACCAGTCAGCATCCTGCCCTCTGCGACGACGACATCCGCTACCGCTGGTATCCTCCGAGGTTGTTGTCTGCCCGACTGGGATGATCGCCTGGCACTCCGAGTCTGTTGAGTCGTCTGTTGCCTGGCTGCTGGATGAACCGCTGCCGCCTGCACTGCATGATGTGCGTGCAGCGTCATCGTTGTCGTCCGAGCTGTCGCTGTCGCTTACGGAAGGAAGTAGCACTGTTGGCTCTTCAATGCGCAGTGCCCCAGGTCGCATGCGCTTGACAGATGGAGGGTGGATCTTGCGCTTCTTCCGAGGCTCCTCCGTCACCTTTGCCTTGCCCTTGTCCTTTGCAGAAGGGCATGATGCTGCGGAAGCCGTGGGGACGGGACTTCGGTCTGCATATGTGTCCCTGTTCACTTGATCTGGAGGGGAACGTGCACCATGATCAGTCGACAATGACGCCGGCAGCACCGTGAGAGGGTTGTCGTGACTGGGGCTTGCAGGGCTTGACCGTGCAGGTGGCGTTGCATGCCACAAAGTTGCAGCTGGCTCCAGATCGAGTGAATCGTCGAAGGTCAACTGCATGGGCTTCCTCGGACGGCCAACTTGGCGTTTCACCGGCTGCGGACGCGGAGGTACGGCACGTCCAAGCTGAGCCTCCAGGCGTCGCACGCGTTCTTTGGGGGTAACCTTGTACAGAAACCTCTCCATGCTACCGATGCTGTTGATAGGGTAGGATCTGACAATGGAAGGCTGACGATTGGACAGAGTGTGGTACGTACTACGAGCCCCTATAACAAGGTCTGTGCCCATCAATGGGCAACAGACACTTGGTAGTCGTTGGTGGCGTGCAATCGTTTGGACGGCACGCAAAACCGGCGGTGTCAGTGCAACGACTACCGATATTTGTCGGTGCACTGACACCGCGCACGACCGATGTGCGAAATTAAAGATCAGTAAAATATAGAGCAGGACCGTTCTACAAATTTAAGGATCAGAGTCCACCCGAATTTGTTTAATTAGGATCACATAAATAATTACATAGGTAAAAAAATGTGTGAATTTATGGATCAGATAATTCATGTAATTCCCGTATACGAATTTAAGAATCACTGGGGTATACCATGACACAAGCACCACGGTATGGGCGAAAAATGTTGTTCATCGCTGTCATGAATGTTGCTGGGGCATTCGTGAGTCCGAACGGCATAACCGTGAAATCAAAATGCCCGTAGCGTGTTCGGAATGCCGTCTTCTTGATGTCGTCGTCTGCCACACGAATCTGGTGATAACCGCTACGTAGATCGATGTTGGTGAAAATTCGAGCCCCTCAAAGTTGGTTGAAAAGTTCGTCGGCTCGGGGAAGAGGGTAGCGGTTCTTGATGGTAGTGTCGTTCAACGCCCGATAGTGCACGTACATCCGCATTTCAGTAGTTTTCATTTTTACGAATAATACTCGTGTGACGTGTGGTGACATGGATGGGCGGATGAACCCTTGACCGAGCATCTCGTGGAGGTGCTTTTTACCTCGTTCAGCTCGTAATCGCTCATCCAATAGGCCCCTCGAACTATGGGTCGACTTCCCGGTTTCAAGTCGATGCCATGGCCGATGTTGCGTTGAGGTGGTAGGATTTTTGTGAGTTCGGGGAAGAAGTTCGCTAACCCCTGGATTAGTGGTGCAAACTCTTTGGGTTCCAGTGCGAACTTTGTTGATGCTGATGAGGCCGATGAGGCTGGTGAAGCCGATGAGTCAGTTGTTGCCACTTCCGCTTCTTCCATTGGCTCGAAATGTACGAGCCACACATGAGCTCCTCGTTGTATGTAGTACTTGGCCACACTAAGCGGTATCGGCTATACAAGTTGTCACTTCTTGGTCGTAGTAGCTTCCTCTGCTGCTTCCACCTCTACTACTTCTGTTGTCTTCTTCTACCCCACGCATGAATGTTGTCGCTTGGCACCGTCAATTTCCACGTAGACATCGCCGCTATTCGAGTCAACCTGTGGATTGTGTTGGTGCAAGACATCTCGTTCGAGAATGATTTTATGGTCACTCATTGGACATGACCTCCAGACCGTTAAATCCCGCAAATCCCCCACTTATAGTCATAGTTGTTCTCGGAGTCTCTGTATTTGCAATATCCTATCGACAGTTTCTCCTTCAAACGCCCCTGGTTTGGTCTGCAAACCCAGTTTGCAAACCATGTCATTCCTTACAAAACAGTGAGAAGCTCCTCCATCAATAGTGCCAGTATCGTTCTGCGAATTTTGCAACCTCGGGGTTGCGCTTTTAGCAGTATTACCGGTTGGTCGTCCTCGTACCCCTCGTCGAACTTTGTGATATCAGAAATCCTCTACAGAGTCGTAAGTCGTTCAGATGGGCTATCGTATGACATAGATCGCTCCTCATGGACAAGAGTTGTGCCTTTCACTCTTGCCCCTTGCCGTTTCCCCACTCACTTTTTTACGACCTCCCTCCCCTTTCGGCCTGCTGCTTGCTTCAGAAGTTGCGAGCGATATGCCTAAATTTTCTGCAATTGTAGCAAATGCGCGAAATCTCTCTGGTCAACGGCGTCCACATCCATCGGAGTCGATGAGTTCCTCGACTGACTTTTTTTGTTCCCACGATAATTGTGGTTGGGAGGTCACTCGCCGTAGGATTCCTAGAACCGAGAATTGTAGTCAGTGCTTTCGATCCTTTCTGCTGCTGCGACCATCTGCGCTAAGTCGTTTTGGATGCCAAAAACGATGATTGCTCATTGGATGTCTCGTTTGAGGCTGTTGTTGCAGTGAAAACAGAGCTTGTCGGGGGCAATTCTGCACCAGTGATGATCTCGTAGATTCTCCGCACATACTCTACCTTGCTAGACTACTGATGGAGACGTTGGAGCTTGTACCAAGCGTCAGACTTTTCATTCAGCTGTCCAAATTGTGCGAGCATTGTGTGCGAGAACTCGTTCCAGTCGGTTGGTGGCGTCGGCACATCTTGCCGTTGCGGGATAATCTGCTCCAAGGGTAGAATGCCTACGGTCGGCGATATAGGATGGGAGCCGTTGGCCGTTGATGAGGCCACGCCAGTCTCTTGCTACCATTGGATGGCCTTTAGATCAGACCACGGATTTAGTGTCATGCCAGGCAAAAGCGGGGCCACAAGGTCAATCTTCTTTTGATCGTCGTTGACCCTAGCAGCGGTGAAGTACACCTCCAGACCCGTCAGCCATATCTGAACCGTCGGTCCTTTGGAATTTGGAGCAACAAACTTTGACGGGGGGGATGGGCGAATCATGGGTTCGCTCGAGAGTTGGGTATTTCTCACGACGAGGACCGCCTCCCGTGCACTTGCGTTGCGAAGAGCCTCCATTGTGACGTTGAGTTGTTGGAGCGGATGGTTCTTATTCCCCTCGAGCACGGAGATACGGTTCGCCAGTTCCTCATTGATCCACGCCTGTCATCCGGTGCCACCTGTCGTTACTGTTGTTTATGTCGAGGCTGTCGGTAGGGATGGCTGTTTCACCGCCGTTGCATCCGTGACCGGATTGGTCGTCGGAGCAGTCGTGGTTGACCCAGCTGTCACAGAACCTACCACGCCAGCGTTTGCTGCCGAATAAGGTTTTGCATGCATAGGCATGTTCTGCTCCTCTATCACCGAAGTCGTTGCCAAAAACCCGCTGCTGGTCGTCGGATGCACTCGCTTGCTTCATGTCGTAGTCACAAAGTCTGGGAAGTCTTGATGCGCGAGATGTGTAGACGGCTTTGCAAGGTTGTCCTCCAAATGAGTAAAGTAGTCGGATGTCTCTCCAGTACTGCTGCGCTATGATACCAAGTGTTATGCTGAAATGGAGCGTAGATGGTGAAAAGATAGACGTTGCGAGGTAGAACACATTTAAGAATTTGGGACACTTGAGCAATTTATAATTAGTGGTAAGTGTACTTGGATGAGAAGTGTTGAAATGATTGAACACATACATACAACTGCTGAGTAGCAAATGAGGCGTGGTCCGGGTCGTTGGGTCGATCGTCAAGCGATGCGTGTGGAGTCGCGTTGTGAGTGGTCGGATCGAGAAGTTCCACCAAGGAACAGAGGGGGCTTTGAAGATTGACGACAAAGATGCAAGATGCATCTTTATATACCTCGATATTTTCAATGCGTTAAGAAGTCGACTGAAAGGTTGTGACACTTCTGTCGATGAATCTCGAAAGTGGTTGAAGTTGTCAGAAAGTACGAGAAGGTTCGCCGGAGGGCGAGGGCAGTCGACCCATTTTTCTTCGAACAGCGGGTTGAAATTGAGGTCTCGACGTGCAGCGGGCCATTTGTGTAATGAAAAAAATGTCCACTCAGAAGATTAGGGACCCGTATACGTCTGGTAAGTAACATGAGCATAGACGTTGAACAGGTAGAAGTTGTGAGGCAGAACACGGTTTGAGAACTGGGGACACTTGAGCAACGTATAATGAGTGGTAAGAGGACTTCGATGACAAGTGTGGAAACGATCGAACACATATATTCAAGAGTCGAGTTACAAATGAGACATAGTCAGGATCGTCGATTCGATTGTCGAGCATTGCGTGTGAGACGTGTCCTAAGTGGTCAGATCAAGAAGCTCCGCCGAGGAATCAAGGGGGCTTGAAGATCGACGAGGAAGACGCGAGATGCATCTTTATAAACCTCAATTTTCCTCGATGTCAAGCATTTGACCGAAATTTTGTGACACTTCTGTCGATGATTCTCGAGTGGTCAAAGTTGTCAGAATGTAAGAAATGGAACACGAGAGGGTGAGGGTAGTTGGCGGAATTATCCTCGACCGTCAGAACAAAAATTGGGGTCTCGACGTGCGGTGGGCTATTTGTGTAATACAACAAATACCCACTTGAGAGGTTTGGGGACTCGTGTATGTCTGGTACGTAACAATTCCTCCCCTTTTAGCCGCAACGTCTTGTTGTGCATACATACGTAGCCTGGTGACGGCGATAATATCCGTCGATCAAATGATCGATGTCGTGGAGTTTGCCGCAGGGTTCCGAGATGTTATGCACGGTGTCGTAGCCGTGCCACTTGACAAGATATTTTGTTGTTTTTCCACGTTGTCAATGGGCAAGGATGTGATCGATGACGTACTCCGTGTCCTCGTCACCTATATAGGAGGAGGGAGAGGCACATCCTTGTCGGGGAAGTTCTTGTCGAGGTCCTGGTAGTGCTTGAGTCTGCTGATGTAGAACACTGGATGAACTTGCATAGTGTCGAGGAGTTTGAGTCACGCAACCACGGGGATTTGCACGCGCTCAATCTCAAACAGTCCCAATGATCGGGGTTTGAGCTTCGAGCAGCCAGCTCCGCAGAGTTTGATGTTTGCCAAGCTAAGGAGAAATGTTTTTGCTAGCGGCAAACACATTGTCGATGCGATGTAGGATGGCTGTTCTCTTCATTGCCTCTTGTGTCTTTGCGAGCGTCTGCCGTGTTTCATCCCAAATGGTGGAGAAGTCATGACGTTGGACGTCAACCGCTTGAATGTTACTCTGGCTGTGAAGTCTGTTTGGTGTGGTGGAAAGTTTACCGTACACCACTTCGAGCTGAGTTTTACCCATTACGGTGGATATTGCTGAGTTATATGTGATGTTGGCTGTCGGGAGTGTTGGTGCCCAATCTTTCACATGTAGTTTGCATAGTATTCAGAGGGGTTGTTCGAGCGTCTAGTTGGTCCGCTCAGTTTGACCGTTCGTTTGAGGATGGAGCGCCGTTGACAGATGAACTCTATTACCGTAGCGAGTCATCAGTTGGCGCAAAAAATGGTTGGTAAATGGACCGTCTCTGTTGCTTGTGATGGTTCTTGGTACGCCGTGTAGCTGTACGATATTGTTTAGAAATAGTCATGATGTTCCTTCAGCGGTGACAATGGTTGTCATCGGAATAAAGTGCGACATTTTGGAAAACATGTCGACAACCACAAGGATTGCGTCATACCCCTCGGGTGGGATTGGTAATGCAGTGACGAAGTCCATGGAGATGTTGGTCCACGGTTTTGTCGGAATGGGGAGTGGTTGTAGATTTTTGGGTGGCCGTGTACGACAAGATTTTGTCGCTAACACAAGTCACAAGATTTGCAGAAGTTGGCCACATCGGTTTGCAGCTCGTCCCACCAGTAGTACTTTGCCAACATCTTCAGTATCTTGTCTTCTACAAAGTGTCCACCTAGACCGATGTCGTGGTACTCCTCGAGCAGCATGCGACGGAGTTCGTCGTCAATAGGTACGATCACCTGGCAAGTGAATTGTCATCGCCAATAGGGTAGGTCATGACAGAACATGGACTTGTCTTCTCCTCCATGCTGGTCGTAGCCAAGTGCAAATGACTTGTCGAGATACGGATCTCGTTGAAGTTGAAGTGTCGTTGCCTTAGTCATCAGATATGGTCGGCGGTTGAGCGCGTCTGTTGGATTGATTTTTCCCGGCTGATACTCGATATCGTAGTCAAATCCGGATTCAAAGAACTTCATGAATCGGGTTTGATGTCTTCAAACATTTTTGTGCACGATGGTCGGTGCGTACAATGCATTGGCGACATTCAAGACAACACTGCCATGTCTTAAATGCGTGTATGACCGCTAGCATCTCGTTTTTTGTACGCGTAGTTGAGTTCCGGTACGTGCACCTTTCACGACATATATGCGAACGGTTAATCTCTGATGCCATAATCTTGTAGGAGATCCACGCCAATGGCTCGGTCGGAGGCATACATAGCCATGACGTAGTCGATCGTTGGATTGGCTAATCGTAGGACTGGCGCCAAAGTCAGAGAATCCCGAGAAGTGGTGAACGCTTCTTGTTCGTTGTCTCCCCACCGCCACTTGCTTTATTTTTTAATGAGATCCCAGAAAACTCTAACACTCGGGCGTAATCCCATACGAAACACCGGTAGTAATTGTGGAAGCCAAGTCAAACTTGAACGTCTAGGGTGTTAGTCGGTGTCGGCCCATCAGCGAATGCTGCCAATGTTTTTGGATCCATGGTGATTCGTCCGCCGTTGATGACTTGACCCAAAAAACTGGATTGAACAGGGACCGAAGTCGCACTTCGAGAGTTTTCCAATGAATTTCTCTCTCTGTAAGACTTGAATAACTTTTTGGAGATGTCCATCGTGCTCCTCCGGGGTGCAGCTTTACACCAGAATGCCGTCGAGATATACCATGAAAAGATCGTCAAGGTATGGATGGAAAATATTATTCATTGCCGCCATGAATGTCGCTGGGACATCCTCCATTCCAAACGGCATGGCCATGAACTCGAAATTTCCGTAGTGAGTTCGGAGCGTTGTCTTCTCGGCGTCGCCGACCTCCATGCGTATCTGGTGATAATTGATGTGTAGGTCGATTTTGGTGAAACTTTGGGCTCCTCGGAGTTGGTAAAAACGTTTTTCGGCTAGGGGAAGAGGATAGCGGTTCTTGATGGTAACGTCCTTCAACGCCCGGTAGTCCACAGACATGCACATTTTCCAGTTTTCTCTTTCATGAAATACATTGGTGCGACATAAGGTGACGTAGATGGGCAAATGAAAGCCTGACCGAGCATCTCATCGAGTTTCTTGGTCAACTTGGTCAGTTCATGATTGCTTATCCGGTAGGCTCCTCGAACTGTGGGTCGGCTGTCCGGTTTCAGTTCAATGCAATGGTCGATGTTGCGTTGAGGTGGTAAGGTGTTTTTGGATTCATCAGGGAAGACGTCCACAAACTCTCGGATGAGAGGTGCGAACTCTTCGGGAACCATCACAAATTTTGTTTATACCAATGAGGCTGATGAGGCTCATGAGGCTGATGAGGCTGCTACCACTTTCTCTTCTTCCATTGGCTTGAGATGTACGAGCCACGCATGAGCCCCTCGTCAGATACAATACTTGGCCACGCTGAGCGGTATCGGCTGCATAGGTTTTCGCTTCTCCGTTGTTACAGCTTTCTCTGCTACTTCCTAATACATATATTTCTTATGGTCGTGTGTGCACAGGACACGTTGGTCCCGAGAGTTGAGGCGACGCTTCGTGAGCTTACGAAATCCTTGTATATCTCCATTAGATCCTTGGATTCGTACCCTTGTGCACTCGTCTCCACCCTGGCCACGTGGCCTGTTGATTCTCTCTACTAGGTTACTCTCACATTGATGACCTGTTTTAGGAGTACTTCTTTGAGACTCTTGAGAGACCTAGATTAGTGCCTCTTTAAGAGACATCAGTCCCTCTAGGCTTGTCTGTAGGTTGTGCTTGCTGATATACCCTCGGGTCATCCGAGTTCGGAAGCCCAAAGTCGAGTGGGTGTGCGAGGGATTTGCCCTTGAACTTTGTAGCTTGCCGGTGAGCTTCACTCGCCGACCACCGGGTGAGGAACGACTAGCGATGACTGGTGTGCTGTATGTCCCGCGACTGAAAGTGAATCTTTTGTCTGGTGGACAACTGGACAAGCAAGCTAACATGCCCACAGTGATGCAGAAATAGCAATTCATGCTCTATGATACTACGGATGAGTTGCTGGCTGATGGGCCCCTGCATGTTGACATGTTGTACCGGCTCACTCTCTTTCCTCTTGTACAGACACATTCACGCTGAGCGTAAGCACACATTGTGACTGTCACACACACGAAGCACACTGAGCTCATCCACCGTCGACTGGCACACATCCATACTCACGCTGTCATATACATGTTGAAACATGAGTCTGCTCATGGAATTCGCCCACCAGATTGCACCCATGGTCTTAAGGATGGTTCATGTCTGAAGTGCCATGAAGGAAAGGCACACCGAGAAACATTCCCCAAGTCCTGTAGTGACAGCACATCACCCCTTGCACTGGTGCATGTAGACCTCACCGGACCCATGCCTGTTCCCTCTCTTCAATACGGCTCACTGTATGTTCTGACTCTCACAGATGATTGCAACTATTTTTGCTGGGCCTTTCTGCTAAAATCCAAGGCAGATGCTAAAAAATCCACCACAGAGTGGATACCTCTGGCAGAACGACAGACGGGGTGTAAGCTTCTGATACTGCAAACTGACAAGGGAGGGGAATTTCTGGTAACCCTTACTGCCGAACTCAAAGTGAGGTATCGAAAATCAGACCAGTGCGCCTTATACACCACAACAGAACGGGGTTGCAGAACGGTGGCACAAAACATTAGGCAATGCACTTCGCATGCTAGTCACTGAATGAGGTCTGTCATTTAGTTTCTGGGAGGAGGCAGTCAAGTATGTCACCTAGGTGTGGAATTGTGTCCCACAAAGCCCACTGCCAAAGACAGTGACACCGTGGGAACGCTAGTTTCGGGAGAATGCTGACCTGAGACTGGCACGGGAATGGAGAACTATGGCTTGCGTGTGGTTTCCTCAACCCTAACGTGAAGGTAAGCTTAGCCCTCGTGACCGCTGGTGTGTGTTTGTTGGGGTCTCTCGCACCTCAAAGGCATGGCAGTTTTGGAACCCCACGAACCATGCATTTGTTGAGAGCCGAGATGCCTCTCTTCTTGAACACATGCCGTACAAGGAGTTCCACACGCTGCGACAAGTTCCACCGATGCCCCTCCCTGAGCATTATCCCCAGTATGTGAGTGTGCCTGTTTTTGTCCCCAGCCAAGCACAACAGTCTGGCAGACCCGTGCCACTAGACCGTGGTGCAGTCTCGCCTGTGCATACGGACCTGCTCATCCCCACAGATCTCGCGAGTACGACCTCAGGTACTTCATCCTTCCCACCTGGCTTAGATTCCATGGAATGGCACACTGAGACTGAGGCGACATCAATGCCACGTGCTGAGCACATGCAGAGATCACTATGTTCTCTACCTCAAATTGGCTACAGACAGTTCTCTCTCACAGTCGAAGTCAAAAGCGGGGAAACTTCACTACCTGAACCACTGACGCTAAAAAAGGTGAGGGGGCGCGCCGATGCGTCTGAGTGGGAAAAGGCCACGACAGTAGAGATGAATGCTCTCCTAGACCATGGTGTGTACCAGTTAGTGCCCCTGGCACCCGGAAGGAAAGCAATTGATGTCAAATGGGTGTTCAAACTAACCACAACCTCACTGGTCTGATTGAAAACACAAAGCCAGACTGGTGGCTAAGGGGTTTCATCAAGTACCAGTACAGGATTTCACTGACACCTACGCACTTGTTATATTGTGAGCGTACGACATCCCGACGTATCTTCATAACACCCTGAGATTCGTACCCTTGTGCGCTCGTCTCCACCCTGGCTACATGGCCTGTTGATTCTCTCTACCCTATTACTCTCACATGGATGACCTGTTTTAGGATTACTTCTTTGAGACTCTTGAGAGACCTAGATTAGTCCCTCTTTTAGAGACATATCAGGACATTTCTAGGCTCCTCTACAGGTTGTCCTTGCTGATATACCCTCGGGTCATCCTAGTTCAGAAGCCCAAAGTCGAGGGGGTGAGCGTGGGCTTTGCCCTCGCACTTCACGGATCGCCGGCGAGCTTCGCTCTCCGGCCGCTGGGTGAGGACCGATTAGCTATCCTCACCCGTAAGAGGGATATCTCCCCTTACTCACGTACTTGTGTTTTCTGTGGTAAGGTTGCCCCACGTTTTTGGACCTAGCACACTCCCTAGTGAATCGTTTTGCCATGAAATAAGTCGCATCTTGTTCCTTAGACACATAACCACCTCTGTAGCTTCCGTCGTTGTCCTCCGTCCCACACGTGGAATTTGTCGCTTGGCACTGTTGATTTCCATGTAGATGTCGCCACTGTTCGAGTTGATCTGCGGACTGTGCTGGTACAAGAAATCTCATTCGAGAATGATTTTTTTTATCACTCATTGGACATGACCTCTAGACCGTTACATCCCGCAAGTCTCCTACTTTTTGTCGTAGTGGTTCTCGCAATCTTAGTGTCGACAATATCCAGTCAACAGTTTTCCTTGTAACATCCCTGGTTCGGTCTGCAAACCCAGCTTTCAAACCATGTCGTTGCTTACAAAACTGTAAGAGGTCCCTCCATCTAATAGTGTTGGTACCGTTCTGCGAATTTTGCCACCTCGAGATTCCACTTTTGGCAGTATCACCGGTTGTTCGTCCTCGTACCCCTGATCACATTTTGCGATCTCAGAAACCCTCTGCGGCGTCGTGAGCCATTCAGATGGGCGATTCTTTGGTGTAGATCGTTCCTCTCGGACAAGAGCCGCACCCTTTACTCCTGCCCCTTGCCTTTTTCCAAATAGTTTTTCTATTACGTTCACCCCGTTTTGGCCTGCTGCTTGCTTCGGCAGTTTCGAGCGATGTGCCCAACTTTTCCGTAGTTGTAGCAGGTGTGCATGTCTCTCTGGTCGACGACGTCCACTTCCATTGGAATCGAGGAGTCCCCCGACTTACTTTTTCCATTTGTATGATAATTGTGGTTGGGAGGTCGCCATCCGTAGGATACCTGGATCCGAGAGTTGTAATCGGCACTGTCGATTCTTTCTGCTATTACGATCATTTGGGGTAAATCGTTTTTAATGCCGAAGATGGTGATAGCTTGCCGGATGCCCCGTTTGAGGCTGATGTTGTAGTAAAAACAGAGTTTGTCGGGGGCAATACCTGCTCCAGTGATGATCTCCCAGAATCTCTATGTGTACTCTCCCATGCTGGAGTGCTGACACATAGACTCTGAAGTTTGTACCAAGCGTCAGACTTCTCATTAAGCCTTCCAAAATGTGCAAGCATTACGTGCAAAAATTTGTTCCAGTCGGTAGGTGGCGTTAGTGCGTCTTGCCATTGCGGGTGGATCTGCTCCAAGGGTAGAACGCCTACGGTTAGTGATATGAGACGGGCGCCGTTGGCTGTTGATGAGGCCCCATTGGACTCAGGCTGCCGTTGGATGGCCTATAGATCGGATCACCAATTCGTGCCATCCAGAAGCACAGCTGCAAGGTCAATTCTCTTCCGATCGTTGTTGACCCCAGTAATGTCGAAGTACACCCCCAAGCTTGTTAGCCACATCCAAACTGTGGGTCCCTTGGAATTTGCGAGATCAAACGGTTCAGGTGGGACCGGCGAATCTTGGGTTCAATCGAGAGTTGGGTGTTTCTCGCCACGAGCAATACCTCTCGTGCACTTGCATTGCGAAGAGCCTCCATCACGACGTTGAGTTGTTAGAGCATATGGATGTTGATCCCCTCGAGCACGGAGATACGGTTTGCTAGTTCTTCGTTGATCTGCGCCTGTCATCCAGTGACACCAGTCATTATCGTTGCAGACGTTGAGGCTGTCGGCAAGGGCGGCTGGTTTACCGCTGTCGGATCCGTGATGGGGTTGGTCGTGGGAGCCGTCAGGATTGACCCAGCTATCGCATAGCCTACCATGCCAGCATTCGTTGCCGCTTCAGCGTTCGTGTGCATAGTCATGTTCTGCTCCTCCATTGCCAAAGTCATCGTTGAAGACTCACTGTTGGTCGTCGGGTGTGCACGCTCGTTTCACGTTGTAGTCGTAAAGTCTGTAAAGTCTTGACGTGCGAAGTACACTGACAGCTTGTGCAAGGTAGTTCTTTGAATGAGTAAAGTAGTCAGTTACCTCTCCAGCATTGCCACGCTTTGATACCAAGTGTTATGCCAAACAGAGCATAGATGGGTGAACGGGTAGAATTTTTTAGGTAGAACACGGTTTGAGAATATGGGACACTTGAGCAATTTATCATTCACGGTAGGTTTATTTCGATGACGAGTGTCGAAACGATCAAACACATACATACAAGTGTCAAGTTAGAAATGAGACGTAGTCGGGGTCGTGGAGTCAATTGTCCAGTAACACTTATGGAGTCACGTTGTGAGTGGTCAGATCGAGAAACTCCGCTGAGGAATCGGGGGGCCTTCGAAGGTTGATGGCGAAGATGCAAGATGCATCTTTATAAATCTCGATATTTCTCGATGCATCAAGAATTCGACCAAAAGGTCGTGACACTTCTGTCGATGATTATTGAAAGTTTTCAACTTGTCCGAATGTGCGAGAAGGAACATCGAAGGGTGAGGGCAGTTGGCCAAACTTCCCTCAACAGTCGGAGCAAAAATCAGGGTCTCGATGCGCGGTGGACTATTTGTGTAATAAAAGAAATGTCCACTCAGGAGGTTTGGGGACTCGTGTACGTCTGGTACATAACACCAGCCTTCTTTGAAAATTGTGGATTTCCAAGGAAATCATGAACCACACATGAATCATGCTTTAAAAAACTTTTCAAAAATCATCAAGTACCTTCTTTCATGGGCAAATATTCCAGAGTTGAAGTGTTTACACTCTACACATAGAATGACTGACGAGGAAACATCACAACAAAGGAAGGTACCTGTTTGAAAGCCCACATCCGGAAAATTTTGAGGACAATTTCTGATTTCTAGTTCATTTCGCACTCATAACCACACCTATATTATAGACTACTACCCTGATTCTTACGTCCTTGCTGTACACGATTCCCTAAACTCAACAAGTGGGGATTATGTTGTTACATTCATGGCCCACCACGCGGCGACCTTAGGATCTCCACACCGATTGGCCGGGGGAATTTTCGCCACCTGCCCAGACCTCCGGTGTTCCTTTCCAAAAGGTTCAGACCACTTCGACTACCCTCCACAAAGGTAAAAAAAAAGTGTCGCGAACCATATTGATGTTTTGATATTTTTTGGTCAACCTCTTGACAGCGCTAGACTTTTCAATATTCTCGGAACCCCCCAACTTCTTCGCGAAGATTCTCGAAGCAGCCACTCATGGTGCGACCGAGTACGCATCGCTCAGCTCAAGCGCTGAGGACACAAAACATGCCTCATTATCATTCTCGGCATTGTATATGTGTGCTCAATTCACTAGACACTTGTCATCAAAGTACACTTGCTGCATCATACAAACCATCCATTTTTTCCAAATCCCATAATCGTCTTTTATCAAGCACATCATCCTTGTGAACCACCTAAATTCTGCTCAGCGTAATACTTAGTATCAGAGCGTTGCATCACAAGAGGAGCAACCGATGCGTCCACTACCTAGCCACAACCTCGCACGAGTCTTAAGCACATCTCCACCATTCAGAAGATCGCAAAATTGGCGACACCAACAACGAACGGAAAAAGCGCACTAGACGATGAGTAGCTACCGGCAAACACTATGGCGATGGAGGAAGCCACGTTGGATTTATCTACTGAGATTTTATGGAGAAACTGGCGATGGAGAAATTCTTGCACTACCTCTCAGATTAATTTACTCAGATTTGATAGCCAAAACATCAACCATCAAATAGACCTAATGCCGGGCAGTGGACTGATGGTGAGAGGTACCTATTGGATGAGCAATGACGAGCTGACCAAACTCAAGAAGCAACTAGTTGAGATGCTCGGTCAGGGTTTCATCGACCTTCTCCGTCACCATACCAGCAACTGTACTTCTTTTAAAACAAAAACCAGAGAAATGGGTATGTGCCTCAACTCCCGTGCGTTGCACAACATCACCATAAAGAACCGTTATCCTCTTCCGTAAGCAGACAAAGTTTCCGACCAACTCTATGAGGCCAGAATGTTCATCAAAATTGGTCTAAGCAACGGCTATCATCACATCCACGTATCTGATAAAGACGTCTAGAAGTCAGTGTTCTGCACCAGATATGAACACTTCAAGTTCACGGTCATACCGTTTGGACTCATGAATATTCTTACAAAATACCGTACTAGTATCTAGAAGGTGCTTTAGTTAAAATTTTGAACGTGTTTTTGGCTTTGTCCCAGTTTAAGGCACCTATTTTTGTCATTGTCCCCAACTTGTGTCACGTCTGTATTTCATGTTTTGTCCCTAGGCTCCCTCGCGTGTATACGGCAGTATAGGTTATTCCGGCAAATTTGCACGAGACGTCCGCTACAACACCGGCCAGAAAAGCTTAGACACGTCATTTCCATGACAACCGACGTGGAGCATGACGAATTACAGAAAAAACTGAAGAAATGCATAACTTCAAAGGGAAGCTAAATTTTCAAAAAATTCCTCCTCAAACCCGTTGACGACCGGATCACAAAGGAAAGTCATAATGCCGCTTGCAGTGGTCTGCTGAAATTTTGGCTTCAAGATTTTCTCGAAGCCTGTAGCGGTCCAAGCACGCTCCACGAGCTCAGGCCGGTTGTACAGGCCGAGCCATGCATCAAGCAGCCATCCGGCTGCAGCTTCTTTGACCAACTTCATACCCAAGTCAACATTGGAATGTTCAAGCAGTGTCTCCGCCATAAAAATTGAGTAGATTTCCTAGTTTGTCTGTTAGCGGCTTCTGGATTCCCACGTCACATGACTGCACATTACTGGTGCAGCCCTCAGAGATGTAGACAAGCTTTGCCCATGGGCACTACAACCCATGCTTGGAATGAGCCAGATACATGGGGCTTCCATGCGTTGAGGATGACAAGGATGTAGGCCTTGTTGTACTCCTTGTCATGCTCGGCACACTTCACCGCATACCATGGGTCTAGCATGTTAGCGAACCACTCCTTGGTGGTGTTCGTGTCGGCCCACCAATTTGGCGTATGGGTGTAATGCCACCCATAGCTATGCTGTGCCTTGTTGGCGTTGGCATCGTTAAGGTGGCAGCGATTGGTGGAGCCGGCCCAAATGACCTGGCACTGCAACATTTTGCCTGCCATGGTTGTGTCGAGCACTGTTGGAATGTGCTTCGCGCCGAGTGGTGCGTACGTGGCATCCAGACTGGGGATGAGCTGGACGCCGGTGTGGTCTGCGTTGACCACAAACGGCACCTCGATCTTTTCCAGACTACAGAGGACGGCTGCACATGTGAAGAGTTTTTTGCAGTGTGCAGCCCAATCTGTTGGGATGCGCTGCGGTGTTGACGTTGCTCGCCGCCAGCACAGTTGAGCTCTTGCCGCACAAACTTGTGGCTAAAGGAGGTGGAGTAGAGTCGTTTGAACAGTTTACCGTCGAGCTCCATCATGCCGCCATCCTTGGTCAACCGCAGCATGGTTTCCCGGATGACGACGGCGTTCAGTGGTGTGCCAGCCGTGCGCATGCGGGTGAGCTCCGCCTTAATGTTCTCCTTCTGCTCGGGTGCAGCAGCGAAGTAGCCTGGACGGCCGCGGCCACCGTGGATGCGCTTCTTCTTCTGGTCAAGAACCTTGATGGGTATCTCCGGGCTCAGGTGCATGATGCGCTCGAAGCGGTCAAGCATCTCCCGAGGCTTGTCGGACCGGTACCAGCGTCTGATGGCTGTGTCGCTCAGTTCATTGTCGACACAGTAACCGTCCAGCTGCCGATACACTGTATGGAGGTAGCGGAGGGCCACCGCGTACGTTGCATGCCACATTTCCACCACAACCGCATGGATGATGCGGATGTGTCTCTCGGTGAACCAGTCATGGTAGACACGTTTTGGTTTTGCCGAGGGTGCTGATGGCTTTCCGGCAGTGGCCTCCATGAGTTCCTCGTCGATGTCGGTTTCCATCTCCTCGTCGCCATCACCAAAGTCGAGGACGATAGGTTCATCCTGACCCAGTGCGACGGTGACTGGAGATGGTGATGGTGGCATCGGCACGCGTGCGAAATGATGCACAGCAATCATTCGAGGGGGCCGACCCACCTGCCGCTTCGGTGTCTTGGGCTTCACGGGACGTGCCTTGCTGTCAGCAGCCATGCGTTGGAGGTGCGCCTCGTAATCCTCGGAGTCGACGGGCTGGAAGTAGGACGTGCTTTTTCCTGCCATGCTGGAGGGTGGACGACGGTTGGAGGTGATAGTTGGATACGATGTTTGGAGAGAGGAATGAAGACAGACGACAAGAGTGTAGCCCTTTACACAGAAGTGGACGGTGGGTGGCCAAGCACCGCTTTGCGATCTGAGTGCACGCATCGGTGCATGCGCAGCGATGACACCGAACGCGGGTTTTTTTAACTTCGAACTTCAAACTTCAACCTTCATTTTTCACGCACATGGCCGGGGTCGAGACGGGCCTCTGAAAAAAAAAAACATTATGTCCTCGTGTCAAACAAGTATATACTAATTTGTCCTTGTGCATGTTTCATATAGCTCTACAACTATTTGCCTCAACCTTTCAAGTACTAGTACGGTATATGGCACGATGAAAAAAACATTCTACCTGTACATTTATGATTTTTTTCCTCATGTACCTTGACAACAACCTCGTGTACAGCCGCACCCCGGAGGAGCAAGATGGACATCTTCAAGAAGTTCTCGACGTTTTACACAGAGAAATGTCTCAGTAACTTCTCAAAGTGCGACTTTGGTTGCCGCTTGATCGAGTTTCTAGGCTACATCATTCAGAGCAAACGGATCACCATGGAACCGCAAAAGGTGGAGGCAGTCATTGACTAGCCGACGCCCTTAATTTTTTTATGCGTCCAAGTATTTTTGAGCTTCTATAACTACTACCATCCATTTGTAAAATGCTAAGTTTGAGTGTCAGCGCCTCTCTCAAAAAACCACCGAGAGGAATTGGGGGGATAAAAAACAAGAAGTTTTTAACTTTTTAAGAAACACTCTGATCTCGGTCCCAGCCTTACAATTGGCAGATCCAACGGTGGATTACATCATGTCCACCAAAACTTCCGATCGAGCCATCGGATCCATTCTCCTCCAAGACAACGGCATTGGAGAACAACCAGTCGCATACATGTGGAGAAAACTATGCAGGCCGGAACTCATTTACGCGGTACATGAGAAAGAAATGTTCGCAGTCGTGCATCCATTCCTGGCGGTTCTACTCAAAATTCCGACAATGCATCATCTACACTGACCATCATGCCCTAAAATATCTCAAGACAACCAAATCTGAGCCGTCGACAATGTCGATGGATGGAGTTACTCGAGTCCAACTTCGACTATGACATCGAGTACCGACCTAGAAAAATTTATCTGGTGGATGCTCTAAGTCATTGACCATATTTGATAGCCGATATCAACACGTTGCTTGAGAACGAGACCCATACTCACGATGCTGTTCTTGAAGGATTATGAGGAGTTTGGCGGTTCGACGAAAGCCAAGTTATGGTTCAATGAACCCCACTAGAAACGACGATTAAGTTGTCAAGTCGTCGTTCCACCAAATGAGGAGCTACAGAGAATATTCTTGGAAGAATACAACCACACCAGTCCAGGTGGAAACTTTGGCACCAAGAAGAAGCTCAATAAACTAGCAAAATACTACTGGCGGGACAGGATGCAGTCGGACGTGTCAGCTTTATGTAAATTGTGCGACATCTATCAGAGACAAAAATCTTGCCACACGAGGCCTTTCGGACTAACTAACTTCTACCTATTCTAATGGAACCATGGGTCGAAATCAGCATGGAATTCGTGACGGCATTGCCCACCATTCCCAAGGGTGATGACACCATCCTTGTCGTTGTGAACAGGTTTTCTAAAATGTCTCACGTCATGCCAATGATGACCACCGTCACCACAGAAGGAACGGTGCGGCTGTTTCTTGATCAGACCGTATGGCTATACGGCGTGCCATGTACCATCATGAGTAACAGACTGGAACAATCAGATGCTCAAATAGCTTCTTCGCACACTCTGCCAACCGCATGGGACCGATTGGACAGCCAAAATGCTGACTGCCGAACTTGCATACAACTCCACCACTTCCACCACAACGAGAAGAATTCCGTTTGAAGTGGTTTACAGAAAACTTCCTGCGACACCAGCAGGATTACGGAATCAGAGCATATTTCTCATGGTTGACATCCGCCGATAGGATTTCTCAAGCGTTTGGGAGGAAACATGGCAGAACCTCGCAAAGACACAAGCAACTATGAGGCGAGCGGCCAACCAACATCAGAAAGATAACATGTTTAGTGCTGCCAACTGTGTTCTCCTTTGCTTGGCCAAACATCAAACTCTGAGGACATGAACTTTCAAAAGCTAAAATCCCGGCTGTTTGGACCATCTGCAATTGAGCAAATACAAACCCCTGTCGTCACTTGACTTTGCCCGTCTCATAACATGATGATCCATCCCGTTTTCAACATCAGTAAGCTCAAGCACTACTGCGAACCCAACACAAACTTCCCCCACAAAGTCATCGCATTTCCACCTCCTGTACAATTGGACGGGGATACGAAGTACATTGTCGAATATATCCTCAGATATCGACAACGTGGGAAATGATCGAGTATATGGTCAAGTGGCACGGCTACGACACCGCACACAACAGCTGGGAGCCCTATGACAACCTCCAAGACTTCAATCATTCTATCGATGGCTACTATCATCGTCACCGGCCTACGTCTGCTAACGTGCCAGGACATTGCGGCAAAAAAGGGAGGGAAATATTACATCCCTGCATAAACTCAGCGAGTGGGTATTTTTGTTCTTACATTCATGGCTCTTTACGCGAAGACCTCAGGATTTTTATGCTGATTGGCCGAGGGAATTTTAGCCACCTAACACCGACCTCCGGTGTTCCGTTCGAGAAGGTTCTCACTACTTCAACCACCTTCTATAGAGGTTGACAAAAGTTTCACGAACCATATTGATGTTTCCTTCTTGATTTTTCAACTTCTCGATGGCCCTCGATATTTATCAAGCCATGCATCGATATTACCGAAGCCCTCAGTGGAGCTTCTCAAAGCAGACACTCACGACGTGATCTCCCACGCGAAGCTCAACTCAAGCCTTGAGGATCCAACATATGACTCATTCTCATTCTCTGTATCGTATATCTGTGCTCGATTTACTCGACACTTGGTATCGAAATGCACTTACTCCTAAAAAAATATCCATTTTTCCCAATTCCTCAAATCATCTTTTGTCCCGTGCCTCATCCCTGTGAACCACCTACGTTCTACTCAGAAAAATATGTATATTTGCCTCACATGTAAGTCAATCGAAGGACCAAAACTTCTACACCGAGCGAAACATAAGTGGTCCACAGGGATGAGGTGCAGGACAAAAGACAATGAGGGGTTTTGGCAAAAATGGATAATTTTTATTCAACAGTAAGTGTACTTTGATGACAAGTGTCGAGTGAGTCAAGCACACATATACAATGCTGAGAATGAGAATGAGGCACAAGTCGGGTCATCGGCGTTCCAGTCGAGCGGCACCTGCGAGTGAGTGGCATATTCGAGAAGCTCCGTCGAGAAGTTGGAAGACTTAAAGAACATCTCGACGCTTCTTTATAAAAGTCGAGCGTTGTCGAGAAGTTGACCGAACGATATTGAAACATCGATATGGTTTGCGATACTTCTGTTTGACCAACTGTCCCGACCAGAGGTTGGGACAGTTGGTCAAAATGCCCTCGGCCAAACGGCGGAAACATCCTTAAGTCGTCGTGCGGTGGGTCATGAGTGTAAAAATGAAAATAACCCCCCGTGAGTTTTAGGGAGTCTTGTACGTCAGGGCCGCAATAATTCCCCCCCTTTTAGCAACGATGTCCCGGTGCGCTGGCAAACGTAGGCCAGTGAAGGCAAGAGCATCCATCAATCAAGTGATCGACA
The DNA here is from genome assembly GCA_023375785.1 of Penium margaritaceum. Taxonomy (NCBI): domain Eukaryota; kingdom Viridiplantae; phylum Streptophyta; class Zygnematophyceae; order Desmidiales; family Peniaceae; genus Penium; species Penium margaritaceum. Next base: position 59,917 of record SZWC01000531.1, read on the forward strand.
TCCCGGAGGTTGTCGTAGGGCTCCCAACTATTCTGCACAGTGTTGTAGCTGTGGCCATTGATCAGATACTCCGTCGTTTTTCCACGGTTTTGATGTCCAATGATATGTTCAATCAGTACTCCGTATCCTCGTCCACTTGTACACGAGGTGCATGTGCAACGACTTGGCCGGGGACATTTGTACTGGGGTCCCGATAGTACTTGAGCTTGGTATATGGAAGACAGGGTTGATCGCCATGCTGTCAAGGAGACAAAATCGAGCAACGGCTGGGGTTTGCATTCACTCGATCTCAAACGGTCCCGACCATCGGGTTTTGAGCTTTTCAAAGTCTTTTCCTCGGAGTTTAACGTTCAACAAGCTGAGAGGGACGCGATTGCCAGTGCTGAACACATCGCCGATGTGATGCTGCTCGTTTTAAAGCTGCTTGTGTCTATGCAAGGGTCTACCGTGTTTCTGCCCAGATGCTTGTGAAGTCCGGATTGTGGACGTCAACCACACGAATGATACTTTGACTGTGCAAACCTGCCAGTGTGGCGGGAATTTTGCTGTACATCACCTTGAAAGTTATTTTACCCATTGTAGTGGAAGTGGCGGAGTAGTATGCATGTGCGGAGGTCGGCAGTTTTGCTGCCCAATCAGTGCCGTGTGGCTCGCATAAAGTTCGGAGAAGTCGTTGGAGCGTTTGGTTGGTTCGCTCGGTTTTTCCGTCGGTCGGAGGATGGAACGCCGTTGATACCTGGATCCGACTGGCGTAGATTGTCATCAACTCTTGCCAAAAATGACTGGTGAAGCGGCCGTCTCTTTCACTGATAATGGTACGTGGCACTCCGTGCAGTCATACATTTTGATTTAGAAACAGCTGTACTATTCCATCTCTGTTGATGGTGGTCTTGCTGGGATGAAGTGTGATTTCTTGGAAAATCTGTCCACCACGAGGAGGATGGCGTCATAGCCCTCGGGAGTGGTAGGTAGTTCCGTCAGGAAGTTCATGTTGATGTCGGCCCATGGTTCCATTGGAACATGTAGGGGTTGGAGTAGACCAGGTTGCCACGTGCGACGAGATTTTTGTCTCTGACAGGTATCGCTTAATTTGCAGAAGGCCGCCACGTCGGTGTGCATCGTCTCCCAACAATAGTGTTTTGCCGAATTCTCGAGCGTCTTGTCCTCGCCAAAGTGTCCACCTGGACCGGTGTCATGGCACTTCTCCAATAGCATTTTTCGTAACTCCTTGTTCGGAGGAACGATGACATGGCGAGTGAATGGCCATCGCTGGTAGGGATTGTCGAACCAAAACATGGTTTTGTCATGCCTGCCGAACTCCTCGTAATCCTTCGCCAACAGCCTCGCGAGTAACTGGTCTCGTTCAATGAGCAACGTACTGATTTTAGCCATTAGATCCGGCCGCCGACTTAGAGCATCCGCCGGATTTGTTTTTCTGGATCGGTACATGATGTCGGAGTCAAATTTGGACTCAAGGAACTCCATCCATAGAATATGTCGACGACTTAGATTTGGTTGTGTCTTGAGATGTTTCAGAGCATGATGGTTGGTGCAGATGATGCTTTGCATTCCAAGTAGTACCACCATGTTTTGAACGTGTGTTCAACGGCAAGCAATTCCTTTTTGTGCACTTTGTAGTTGAGTTCCGGTCCGCATAGTTTTCTTGACATGTATACAAGTGGTTGATCTCCACCGCCATTATCTTGGAGGTGAATGGCTCCGATAGCTCGATTGGATGCATCGGTAACCATGATATAATCCACCATTGGATCTTCCAATCGCAAGGTTGGTGCCAAGGTCAGAGCGTTTCTCAAAGATTTAAACGCTTCTTGTTCGCTCTCCCCCCAATTCCACTCCTTGGTTTTCTGGTTGAGATTGGAGAGAGGCACTGCAAACCTAGGCGTAATCCTTTACCAATCAACGGTAGTAGTCACAGGATCCCAAAAATACCTGGAAATCCCAGACATTTGTGGACATCCGTCAATCAACGACCGTCTCCACTATTTTTGGGTCCATGGTGATCCATCCGTCGCCAACCATTTGGCCCCAAAACTCGATCAACACAGAAATTTTGACAGAAAATTTCTCTCTTTGTAAAACCTGGAGAACGTTTTGAAGATGTCCATTGTACTCCTCTGAGGTGTGGTTGTACACTAGGATGTCGTCGAGATACACGATGACAAAGTCATCAAGGTATATGCAAAAAAATATTGTTCAACCGCTGCCATAAATATTGCGGGGGCGTTTGTGAGTCCAAATGGCATAACCGTAAACTTGAACTACCTGTATCTACTGCATATTTTCATCTTGACTTCCTTATCACATATGCGGATCTGATGATAGCCGCTACATAGATCAATTTTGCTAAAAATCCGGGTCCCACGGAGTTGGTCAAGGAGTTCATCTGCTTGTGGGAGGGGGTAGCGGTTCTTAATGGTGATTTCGTGCGATGCTTATTACTCCATGCACATCTGCATATCTCCTGTTTTCTTTTCTACAGAAAAGTACCGGTGCTACGTAGGGTGACATGGAGGGTCAGATGAACCCCTGCCCGAGCACCTCATCCAGCTACTTTTTTAATTCGGTTATCTCGTCATCGCTCATCCGATAGGTCTCCTTCATCGTCGGGCTGCTTCCCGGCTTGAGGTCTATTGGATGGTCGATGTTGCATTCTGTTGGCAACTCTCGGGGTAGTTTGTCGGGAAAAAAACCCTTCAAACTTCTTGATGAGATCCTCAAACTCTTGCGCTACTACCGCAAACGTTTTGCGTGTCGATGCCCTTGGTGTTGCTTCGGTGGCTGCGATTTCTTCCCCTGTTTCCACGTGGACTAGCCATGCTTGAGCTCTGGATTTCAGGTATTGCCTGGCCACGTCCAGAGATATTGGTTGGCATTCTGTGGCTGTTGCAACTTCCTTTGCTGCTTCCACCTTTGATGCTTCCCGTAACCGCCGATAACGTTGTGGGTCGCTCCACCAAAGGCAGGTATCGCCATGAATGCTGAAGTAGACTGCTCCTCTGCTCTTGTCAATCTATGGATTGTGCCGGTACAAGAAATCTCACCTGAGGATGATTTTGTGGTCACTCATTGAGCAAGTCCTCCAGGCCGTTACGTCGTGCATGTTTTCGATTTTCAGCCGGAGTGGTTTACAAAGTCGATGGATTTGTAGTCACCTGTAGATGGTTTTTCCTTAAAAACTGCTGGTTTTTTGTGCAAACCCAGATTCTAAATCATGTAGTTGCCGAAGAAACTGTGAGAAACTCCTCCATGCAGTAGTGCCGGTTGCATTATGGGACATTTATAACCCCTTGGTTGCACTCATAGCAATATTGTTATGGGACCCGCCGTTTGAGGCGGTGTTTTTATCACCCCAATAACATCAAAGACCTTGTTTGAGGCCAATATTGTGTTCTACATGAAAAACCGTGCAAAATTGACCCAAGAACCAGGTAATTTGGTCCAGGGAAAACAATAATACGGCCGTGCAAAGGTGGGAGTCGCACCTCCAGAAAACAGAGATGTACTGGTTCAACACCGAGCACGGCGGAACGACTTTCGCGCCCAATGTAGCCAAAGTGTCCTGGATGGATACTTATCCAATGAGGCAAGGTTCATTGGTGGCTATGGGTGCTTTGGGATGGCGGTGGGAGTTGCATTCGTAGGAAAGGGTGCTTCGAGCGGCCGTGACCCCCGTTGGCGGTACTGCCAGCGGTAGTCATCCGTGGAACACTCAAACAGCCATAACTCATCCGTTTCTGCGTGAATTGAGGTGTTCTTTGGTGCATTGGGAAGCTCGTAATGCATACTACATAATGCATGTGTCATTATTGTTGCTGCACCTTTGTAGAGAGCTTTCGAGTACCGAGGGGCTCTCGGTTGGCTCATAGGGACTGGTACATATGAAGGCCTAGGGATTGTTCTAGGCATGCCAATCTTAGCCAAAAACTTTGTACATTTCCTTGAAGTGATCTATCAAGTCTAAGGATTTATTTCTTGCCCAACCCTCCTTTTTCTCCAAGTATTACCTCGCACCCGTCCATTCGATCCTACAAGTATTTTGCAGTGCACCTTGGTGCAAACATCACCGGGAGAGTCGCACCGTGAGAACCTTAACTACTAGTAGCGGTCGTGCTGCTAGGAGATGGTCGTGCGGCATCTCAAGGGTTGGCCCATACACCAAGGGGCTGACGGTTGGGAGGTTTATCCCAAGGGCTCGACGTGTAACCGTCGTACCATGTGCTCCTCGGTTCACAAGTATCGCCAGTTGGTCGTCCTCGTACTCCTCATCAAATTTTGCAATCTCAAGAACCCTTGCCTGCGGTAAGGTGAGCACCTCGGATGGGTTATCGGTCGGCGCAAATTTTTCCGAATGGACAGGATCCTTGCTGTCTAGTCCTGCCCTTTGTCGTGTCCCAACTCTTCACTCGTTTTCTACGACTTACCCCCTTTTTTGACTTGCTGTTGCTGCTTTGGACAGTCGCACAAAATATGATCCGGTTTTTCACAAGTTCAATAGAGCCATTGAACGCGCTGATCGACGACGTCGATCTGCATCAAGGACAAGGTTGTTGCTAACTGCAACTTTCCTCCACCACGATAAGGATTGTGGCTTTGGGGCCGCCAATTGTTGGATTCTTGTACCCGAGCATTCTAGTATGTGATGTTAATGTAGTCAGCTGTTGCGATCATTTGTGAAAGGTCATCTTGGATGCCAAAAATGGCGATTGCTTGTCGAATATCCCAGTTCAAGCTATTTTTGTAGTAGAAACACGGTTCATCGGGAGCGAGATCACTGCCGCTAGTGATGTTGCAGAAACACCAAGTCTATTTTGCCATGCTGGACTGCTAACGTAGACGTTAGAGTGTATACCGTGTGTCATTCTTCTCATTCAGCTCTCCAGAGAGAGTGAGTATAGTGTGTGCGAAGTCGCTCCACGTTTCCGGTGGTGTGAGAGAGTCGTGCCACGTTGGAGTGATATTCTCGAGCAAAAGTACGCCTGCGGTCAATGATGTGAGAGCGGCCGCGAAAGCTTTTGATGCGACTTCGCCGGTATCATGGTGTTGTTGGATGGCCTTTAGATCGGACCACCAACTCAAAGCCGTGCTGCACAAAATCGAGGCCGCAAGGCCAAGGTACCGTCGGTACCTCGGAGTTTGTGGGATCAAACAGCTCAGGGAGTGCCGGTCGAATTTTGGGTTCAATTGAGACTTGCAAATTTCTTTCAGTGAGCACTACTTCACGAGCACGAGGAACTCGAAGCTTCTCTATTGTCGCATTCCGTTGGAGCAGATGGGTGTTAAGGCCCTCGAGTCTGTCACCGGATAAGCTCGGTTTTGTTGGTGTTGCATCATTCACCACCAAGATTGAGGTCGTTGCCTTGTTTGCCTCGACAGCGTTATTTGCGTGCTACTGATCCGCCAATGCCCGAGTACTCCCCGGGGACTACTACTCGTCGCTGGGTGTGCTTGCTCTGTTCACCGTTGTCATCGTGAGGTCTATGAATTTCTGAACAGTGGAGATCCTCCAAGGACTCATGCGAGGTCGTCGCCAGGTACTTAATGCGTTGGTTGTCCCTCCTATGCCGTTGCGCTCTGATACCATGTGTTACGCCCGAGCAAAACCTATGTGGTTCACAAGGATTGTTTGTGGGAAATAAATGATTTGGGATTCTGGGATAAATGGATAACTTGTCTTAAGCACTAAGTGTACTTCGATGACAAGCGTTGAGTGTGTCGAGCACATATATAAAATGCCGAGAATTAGAATAAGGCATAATTCGGGTCATCAGCGTTCAAGCCGAGCGATGCGCACGGTTGCACCGTGAGTAGCGAACTCGAGAAGCTCTTTGGAGAAGTGGGATTGCTTCGAGAATATCTTGACACTTCTTTATAAAATTTTGGCGACGTGGAGAAGTCGACCAAATGATATCAAACATTGATATGGTTCGTGACACTTCTGTCGACCATTCTAGAAAGTGGTCGAAAATTTCGGAAACTTCTGGAACGGGACAACGGAGGTCGGGGCAGTTGGCCAAAATGCCATTGGCCGAACAGCAAAAAAATCCCGAAGTTTCCGTGTGGTTGGCCATGGATGTAAGAAAAAAATGCACACTCGCGAGTTATAGGGAGTCGTTACCTCTGGTTCATAATGGAAACAAGTGCATAGCAAAGCGTTTAAAATCGCAAGTGGCTGATGTCTATTTCCAGCTTATGTGTATATCAATATGGATTCCTATCCGTTGGGTTTAAATTGAGACCTTTCTGTTTTCTCGGATGAGTGCTTCACAATCTACCTTGTCAAAACCTGTCTTGATGGCTAGGGGTTTATGTAACCAAAGTAATGTTTTTCTTAACTTGTACACATCACACCTGTGCATCCCAAATTCTTCTTAAATGATGAACACCCCAACAAAGAAACAATTGAAATATTGTTACAGTATTTTCCACCATTCTTTCTAAAACATAGAATAGAATGATACAAATAGTAATAAACAATAGTAAATATAATGACAAACCAAAGTCCCAGGATCAAGTGGTACAACGAGATGTAACGACACGAGCAGGAGGGAGTCCCTTGGAAGAGGAGGATGGTTATTCGATTTATTTGGATGTTTGTATTTTAATTCTCTGAAATTGATCTCGGATCTCAATGCTGAGTCCAGGCGTCCTAATTGCATTTGACATCAGAGACAGAATGACCAAGTACTTCACTGCTCAACTTGAACTCTCTGTGTTTTTTGAAACTTTGATCGAAATGAACACTCACACCATCCAACAATGCCACACCTCATGGTGGTGTTGTTTGTATTCTATTTACAAGGAAGCCACTAACTCCCACAACTCACGCTCATCACCTCCACCCACCCGTATCCAACTGTCACCCTTGTCCAACTCTCCTACTTTTAAACACTCAAAACCTCCACCCATTTTACTAGAGTCTGAACATGCGCCCACACACATCTAAGTGGGAAAACCAAAGACATTGTAGAACGGCAAATCAAGGATGGGATTAAGGGCCTTTTCTTCTGTTGTGATTTACACACACACTATCTTAATAATTTCTACTGTGACCTATCATCCGATGCACATGCTCGTACAGACGACTGACTCGGTGGACGTTCACGATGCCACATATTGCGTGATAAAGGGGACGCCACACTGTTTTGAGAGACGTGGCACCCATCTTGTTATGTATAATCTCTCAGTTTTGCCTTAAAGCCTTGAGTGCAAGTTTTCCCTCTCACAGCTGAGTAGCCATCGCTGCTCAGGCACTAAGTCTGGATGCACCAGGCCATGCAATTCAGTGCAACAAACGTGACACATAAGAAAATAGACTTGTCCAAACTAGCGCAACATGTTTACCTTCTTGGTATCAGAGCCATCATATAGTGGGGGCTGTAGACTGAGCAGCAATAATGGCGTTAACGTGTAAGTCAATGTTGGCGGACCCCCATGCAAGCAACTACAGGGAGAACTCTGCCAGATTTTTCTTGACAAAGTTAGCCTTGCCTGGTTGCAGCTTCAAAACGCTCCCGAAGCAGTGGAAACATTGTCGAAATGTTTTTCGCATCATTGATCCCACGACGGTGGTAGCGTAGGCGGTCATGCGACCTACACAAACGGGCACGACACCGACGGTGGAGCCGACGCACATGGCAACGACATCGCCACACAACAGGGAAGTGTCCCTATTGCTTTCCCATTTTCTAATTTACCTCCTCTTCCACTTTACTGTCAATACTCCGCGTAATCTCCCTGCCGGGTGTAGCCACCTCAGCAGCTACAAAATTAGCGCCCACCCACACCGAGAACCTTTGAAACCTCGGAAGGGAAAACAAAAAAACTCAGGCTCGCACTTGCTGGCTCACTCTCTGCCAGGCGGGAGGAGTAGCAACAATGGAACAACATCAGCTAGGGGTATGTGTATATACACATACACATACACACACACACACATACACATACACATACACATACTCATACACATACACATACACATACACATGCACATACACATACACATACACATACACATACACATATGCATATGCATACGCATACACATATGCATACGCATACACATACACATCCACATACACATACACATACACATACACATACACATACACATACACATACACATACACATACACATACACAAACACATACACATACACATACACATACACATACACATACACATACACATACACATACACATACACATACACATACACATACACATACACATACACATATGCATACGTATATGCATATGCATATGCATATGCATATGCATACGCATACGCATACGCATACACATAGACATACACATACACATACACATACACATACACATACACATACACATACACATATACATACACATACACATACACAAACATATACGAAAAAAGTATTGAGAACATAATCCATGTTTTCGATATTGTTTGGTAGACTCGTGGACGACGCTTCATCTTATAATCGCGCCTCAATATCTCAAAACCCCGGGCTTCTCGATGGAAATTTTCAAAGGGACCAATGACAACGCGACATGGCATGTGTCGCTCAGCTCAAGCGTTGAAGACCTCGCACATGCCTCACCGTATTCGAGACTTGTCATGGAAGTTCATGTACTGCTAAATAAAAATTCCCAATTCCTCTAATCACCTTATGCCCCACACCTTATCCATCTGAACCATCCATGTTCCGCTTAGCGTAACACTGACACTATCTGAAAATAATCATTTCTATGTTGGCACCATGAGGGCATACAATGAATGATTCTTTGAAATTCTGTAATTTCATCTTGGTAAAAGACTATAAAAGGCCAAAATGTTATAACATTGAGAACATGGTTCCATGGGAAGCTGAATACATCAACATATGTCTTTCTCCTTCAAGGCTGTTACGAGGCCTACGAGGAGTAATTTTCAGGCATAAGTAATTTGTCTATCTCTTGCTCGTCACTGGCGAGGAATGACAATCGCAAACAAGATGATACATGTATTCCTCTATCGTTGGGTAGTGTAAAATCTTATTATGTGAGGAAAAGTATCACAAAAAAAATGTGAATTAAGGTTTGAACATTTAGAATTGGTGACTATGGCTGAAAGGGAGATTGTAGGAGGGGTGTTTTTGGAAACAGGGCAAAATGTTTTCGATAATTAAGAGTGCGGGCAAACTGACAATACCCTTGTCAACATGAAAGAAGGCTTGAATTCATCCCTTTGGCACACTCACGTGCCAACATAATGAAATCCATGAGATTGGCATCGATAAAACTTATCAGGACAACATTATCCCTTCCTCTTGTATCCTCATTGGAAAAGAGTCAAGAAATGTCCAAATTTTAGATAATTTCACGCAATTAAATAACGGCCTAATTCTGCTATACCCACTGTTTCGGCCTCTGAATTTTCTCCTGGCCATTTCTCGCACATTTACGACACGGTACTCACTTTACACAAAAAATACGTCATGTATCCACTTTTCTCGAAGTGCCTGAGATCATGCATGCCGCACCCACTAATGCAAAGAAATTCACGCTACACCGGTTCTATACGAATTAGTTCAACGACTGTGGTTATCTGAAGTATGATTTTTTATTGGTGTCACAGGATGTTTTATTTTATCCTATGTTTATTGTTCCGTTATGTGACGAATTTTCTATTACTTCTCATTTTACGGACAAGTAGTCGCGTTTTCGGCACATAAAACACCGATGGAATCATTTATGTCCACAAAAGAATCCTTTTTTTCGTCGTCGGACATTGGCCGCTGGTCTTTCGTGTACATCACTATCACGCAACCGTGGATGTCCACGGTCGCGTTATGTGCTTGTTCGCAATGCGAACGAGCAAAAAAGCCCTCGAATGGGCCTATTGGCCCAAGATCTACGGTTCCGTTCAATGACCAATTTTCTCGTTTGTTACGATAACAAGCGAACAGTCCTGTTCACTTAAAACTGTTCAATTCAGTTTGCTAGAATGTGAAAAACAATTGAGCGACGTAGTTGTTTTCGTAAATTCTCTCCCACGTAGAGAAATTATTTTTCGATGTCAACTTGACGTCTATGTTTGCA
>SZWC01000531.1:92878-106242 GCA_023375785.1 Penium margaritaceum
CACACACACACACACACACACACACACACACACACAGAGAGAGAGAGAGAGAGAGAGAGAGAGAGAGGGAGAGAGAGAGAGAGATGGGGGGAGAGTGTGAAAAAGAGAGACCCGCGAAGGTAGAGAAACACTAAAAATATACAAAGAAATATCATGAGCATGTAAGTCGTTTTCGAGTCTCGTTATATAATTTTTAAAAATCTGAAAAGTATTAGCATACGGGACCTAATATGTGTTTGTGTCAATGACTAAGGTTTTCTTTTCATGCCGTCGGGAGTATGTCGGTGGAGTGTGAAAGTGGGTATGCGGAGAATAATATTGTTCCCCATACGATTTTTTAGCTCGGTGGACATCCGAAGAATTTGTTTAAACAGTGGCCCTCAGAAGTATTTTCTGCATTTAGTGGACGGTATAGGCATTTTCTGTGAAAGTGGCCGTCCTGTTCTTTTTCTGTGAACAACGGGGAAGGTGTATATTAGCTGCGACGACAATGGGTATACGACAAGTGTACCCATTAAATAAATTATTGTGGTAATGACATGAAAACCTTCTTCACCTATTTTATTTTTGTAAAAAAATAATAAAGGACATGAAAATCAAATTTGTGAACTTTGGTTAAAAAAAGGACATGAACATCACATTTGTGAACTTTGGTTCAAAAAGGGTGTGACAATAATATACCAATGCTTGCAAAAATATTTTCAATTCATTTATAATCATATTTAACCTCAATCTGATCTATCCACGTAATTCAAATATTATGGTTGAAATGGTTTATTATCGTTAACAGAATGCAAAACACTGTAAGAGGATTATTATTCAAATTTTATTTTAATTCATAATGATTTATCGATTAAATTATACACGCATTATTAGTTCCCCTAGTCTGCGGTACCAGTATTATCACATGTAATAAGTAGATCAGTGGACATTTTTTCTGGGTTTAAACGTCCACATCAGTGGGTTAATGAACACTCTCCCGAAAAACATAATAGAGTGGAGCTGGTTTCATCTCCTTTCATTTGCGAGCGAGCGGTTCCCCGATGAAAACATTATGGGCGCCCCGTCGATGTGCCGGCCCGAACACTGTTTCCGAAAACAATCAATTCATGATTGTGTGGACAGCGAGTTAATACATTCGACACAAGGAATGTCGCCAGCCAAACCGCGCCATGAGGAGATGCTGCGACGTCGCCCTCTTCTCTTCTCGCGTTCATTCTCTGACGAAAAGGAACACCGAAAGTGAATGTCAAGAACCGAAACGTTGAATGTTTCATTAGAAGCTTCTTTTGCTTGAGTGATTTTCTTTTAATCATCTTGCGTTTATGCATTTTGAAAAAACGGCAGAAAAACACGATGAAGAGAAGAATTCAAGCAATATTATCATAATCCTGGGAACGAAAAAAATCCATTGAGAAAGAAGGCCAATTAAACATATCCACACTCAAAGGACAAACAGAAAATGCAAGAATAGCATGAAATAAAAAAACGTACAATAATTCATCAACATATGGATGCAAATTATGATACATTATTATAAGAAACATCAATATAAAAATGAAACATGGCTCTCAAAGGATTGTAGCCAAAACATCTCAGAGGAAAGAACGCTAATCACGTGACTAGGTAAATTTGATATGAATGGTTGAAACCAAAAAAGAAGGGTAGATTACACTCTTCACCCTCTGCTAAGAAAAGGCTAGTTGAAACTTATCTTTAAACAAAACAATAAATATCTCAGTGAGTGGCACACCATCTAAGAACCAAAAAATCCATTGACCTACCTCCATCCGATTGGCCAACTATTGAGAAGCCATGGCTTATATGCTAACGAATCAACAACAAGCCCTCAAAGGTGAAGACACAATTTAGGATACCTTGAGTATACCAACTCTTCTTTTCTATATTAGTTAATTCAAAGCACGTGTAGGAATATATCGAGGAAGGTAGAAACATGAAGATAAAAAAGGTTGGATTCAACTCTTCCCCCTTAGATAAGCGAAGGAAGATTAAAACTGATCCTTAAAATAATAACTTAAAAGCTTAGTGAGTGGCACACTTTATAAGAAACAACGAATCCATTGACCAACTTCCATCCCATTGGCAAACTATTGAGAAGCCAAGGCTTATATAATAGCCACTCAACAACAAGCCGTCAAAGTGAAGGCACGATTTTAGGAGCCCTAAAGCATGTAACCTCTTGATGTCTTTATGATTTGACTGAGGTCACGCAAAGGAATATGGTGAGGGAGGTAGAAAGATGACAAGAAAAGAAAACTTTGAGTGAGACACCTCAAAGAAGATGCATCACACCATAAAAAAATAAAGAATGTACTTTCATTTACGCTTGGCATTTACTAGCACCGCCTCTTCCCTCTTCCTCTATATTTCCATAACTTGAGGACTCATTGTGAGAGGAAACTAGTGCACTACATTCAAGTGTGCCTTTTAATCACCTTTGATCATCTTAAAAAAGCAATTTATTTTCAACCATTAGAAACTTGAGATTATAAAACCAGAATAGCTTGGGACCCTTGATGAATTCACATGTAAAAATAAGTATTACGCATCGTGTTTAAAAATATGAAGTTCGTTTTTAACATATTTATGCATAAAAAGCTCCTAAATGTGATATATTAGGAAATAATTTTTACAAAAGCTTTAGAAAGTATTTATTCAATGTTAAAAATGAATATGTAAATACACAAAATCGTATTATTAAGTGCTAAAAAAATATAATTTTAACAAGCTTCCTGTGTACCAAAACTCCTCTCCTTAACGATATTGCAATTACAGAGAAACATGCAAAAAGCTGTCATCACGTACAAGTTGTACCAAGTTATCCAAGTGAGGCAACCTTACCTCCTTGATACAAACTGGAACATAAGTTTGTAACATTGCCATTCTAATGAAATTAATTTCTTTCAAAAGATAACAAGTAGGCAATAAAGAAGATTTGTTTTCAAAATGGACTTGACCATTTCATCTAAAAGACGACATGATTTTCTTAACATAAGAAAGAACCAAAATATTCAACATATTGTTCTACATATCATTGATAATGAGGGCTGAAACATTTATTATTTAGCATCATAATTCATGTCGCACAAAAGAATTTTTTTCGATGTATCCTTTGGCTCTCTACCAAGAAATAATAAAAATTCACTAACATTCCATGTGATGTAATTTGAGATGGTAAGAAGAGAACTACTTGGAAGTCCATGTCATTCATTTACTATAACAAACACCCATTTATCTTACAAAAAGTTCTATTTCAAAAAACATTTTTGTATGTAGTGAACTAGGCATGATGAAAACATTAATATGGAAAGCCTTAGATATTTTCATAATAGATTAGAACATTTTATTTCATTATTGCATCTATAATAAAACATCATCCATTACTCCTAATGATTGACACGATAATGTTCATTATCTTATGTTTTCTCTCTCTAAAACAATACTTAATAAATCATGAATATTTGTGAATTTTGAAGTTTTATGTAAACTTATTAGTATTGGAAATTGATGATGGCCAAGTCTCCCCATCATTCCTTCATTTCAGAATTGAAGATTTATAATCATAGTCAAGAATTAGAAACGTACATTAGATCATAACCATGTTGATATTTACGAGTTTGAGCTTCCGAACTCTTTAAAGACATTTTTACAAAGTGGCTTAACATATCCTACATTAAAAACTTGTAAGGTTTGGTAGCCTATTTCCTCCAAAGAGAAGGATTACAATCATAGGAAACACTCTTACCTTCCAATTACCAATAAACCTTGAACTACCTCCTGACCCTTGAACTAGTCTTGTGAACCTTCATCCGAAAACCCTTGAACTAGCCTTGAGGGTCATTCAACCACCAAAGTGGCTATAGAAAAACAAAAGTTGTAACATAATCATGGAGGTGGGCTTTCAACCACCTGAGTGGTTATGTAACCAATGAGGTGGTTATGCAACAACCTAGGATGCTATAAAACCACCCGAGTTGTTAAGTAACCCCTTGCAACCTCTCTATTAGGAACCTTCAAAGTGGCTTTCTCAAGGAATAGTTAAGGCCTTTAAGAAACTTAGTGAAACATGGGTTATGTTTTCAACACAAGTAGATGGGCATTAATGTATTAATGTTCACTTCAAGCTCAACCATTGAGCTCTCCAAGTGCTACATCTAGTATTCGGATTTCGTAAAGTGTATAACGTAGGTTATCACCAAGGTTCATTAGTGAGAAGGCACGTAAGGGGGATACACAATGGCTAAGGTACATCAAAGTGTTATCAAAATCATTTGGTACATAGCTAATTCTTGTTGGAGTGAGGTGACAACTACGATGGATTCCGGCTTTAGCATTAGAAAGTAGGTTTCACTTTTGGAGGAGTCTACATGAAGTTACATATTTTACCGTGATTTATGGGGAATATTTCAATTTGAAATTTTCACTAGATTGGAATTCCTTAAGGGCATTTTCAAGCCATGGATGTGTACAGATGGTTTGGTGTGTCCAAGAAAGGTGGGATCACCTCGTCAAACCCAGTAGAGAAAGTTCCCAAATTCGTCAACTGGGTAACCACCTTTTTCAAGGTAATCATGGAGTGTATACATCTTACGATGTTTATTTGAGGCATTTTTTAGGTGAAAATAGAGTCGCCTAGCTCACATACGTCATATAAGAGGATTTACCACATTATCATTCTGTTTTCCGTTGTTAGACAACATATTACTTCTTTATTGTTTGTGTAGCGTGGCAGTGCCACGCCGACCGGTCGAAGGAGCCTCGTGGCTCGAGCGGGGTCACCTGGGACTGTGGGCGGTTGGACGGGATGGCTTGAGGGTCGGAGACCCTCAAGCACCGCGGTTTTGGCCTAGTCGGCTAAGGATTCGATCGAATCCGCTACATTGGTATCAGAGCTCTTCGGCTCGAGTCCCACGTTGGGATTACCGGAGATGCCGAGGCGGCTCTCACTCCTAGTGGGGGGGAGTGTAGCGTGGCAGTGCCACGCTGACCGGTCGAAGGAGCCACGTGGCTCGAGCGGGGTCACCTGGGACTATGGGCGGTTAGACGGTATGGCTTGAAGGTCGAAGACCCTCAAGGAACGCGGTTTTGGCCTAGTCGGCCAAGGATTCCGTCGAATCCGCTACAGTTTGGGACCGCCGAAACCGTCACCTTTAGTGGTGCAGGCTAGATCGAGAGAACCGCTATTAGCTAGATTAGCAACATAAAAGGGAGCATAATTTTTGAGTCTCTTGAACTCGTTTAAATCAGCATCAACTACTCTACATGTCTTTGAGCCACTTGTTCCCTGTACCACACTTTGATATCGTGACAACTAGAGTTTCTTGGTGGTTCCTTCCGATGACCCATTGACTATAGCAGAGTTCTACTATCAAAGAGGTTTCTTGACATCCCGAAGGCCCGTTGAGCCAGAAGACAGTCGACACACCAAGAATCATGTTCAAAGGCTAGACGCCTAGCAAGACGCTGCGCTTAGTTTGGGCTAGGCCATATGAGGTTTCTTTTGCTAAGCTATTAACCGGCCGTTGCTAAGCTTGTACATGGTATTACTATACTTTGTATTCTTATAAGACAATTAGAGCTTCCACATTCACTACCTAGTAGTTGTATAAGCATTGCTTGGCACACCAAATGTTCGTGCTCAAGGGCAAGGCCAACCAAGCCTTTGTCGTGGTTGTGCGAAATTAAAACAATTTTGTACAACTAAAACACCTACTTCTACATGTTTGGTTTCTAAGAAGTGTGAGAGAATTCCTTCAACATTAGGATCTTGGTACCTTTTCCCACATATGTGATGTATGAATCTTTTGTACATGCGTACATAGAAAATTTCATCCGCAAATGTTCAATCCTCCTTGATAAAATTCAACATAATTTTGATTATTATGAAATGATAGTTTTTATGTTTTTAATGCCCTAAAATGCTCAATATTGTGTGGTGATTTTTGTTGAACGTAAACAAATGGAACCAGCCATCCCCAAATTCAATATTAACCACCAAAAATCTTGTTTCTATGTTTGTTTGTGATAATGGAGGATATGTACATTGTAACTACTAACAATTATCTAATAGCTCGTAGTTTTTTTCTTTCCACAAAGTCATTTTTCCTAGCATAAAAAACATGTATTGTAGGAAGTTAGGCCACAATGTTTGATTTCATATTAATTATATTACGAATATGAACTGATTGCATAGGTAACATGGAAACATGTTTTCAAAATAAAGATCCCTCAATTAAGGTTAACTAACATTTCCCAATTTCATACAATCTTACCACATGAAAAAATTATCAAACGAATATTTTTCTGTTAAATCATTGTAAATTTTCATGGATAGCGAGACCCACTATGGTTGTGGGAGGTGTGATCGGCTCGTGGTATTAAGCTTGTTTTGGTTGGTACGCTGTTAGATGTAAGCGCGGTTACACAGTTGGGACTATTTGGTTGCATTAAGCAGATCTTGCGTGCCTTGTAGAAAATGATGAAATTCCTTAGTGAAACCTTTCCATGAGTGTCATAGTAGGTGGTTGCTAGTTTGGCTCTGGAACGATGCCCTTTAACGTTTGGCTTTGGAGGCTGTGACGGCTCACTAGAGACCATTCATCGCCCATTATGAACGCACTTTTCGAGCTCAACTCTTGATCTCATATGTCTTCTTCTGTTTCAATCCATTCAGTATCTTCTAAATGGTATTGGAGCTAGGTTCGTGGCCATAGTCTCTTGTTATCACCTTTCTCTTTTTCCACATCCCTCACAAACGCCGCATCTATGGTGTCTATCCTGCTCACCTACAAATGGCAAGCCCTGAAGGTTCGCGACTCAATTCGCGTATCCCTCATCCTTGGTTTTAGACCACGTGGGACCCTCTCTTGTCGTAGGCACGTGTGGCTTCTGTGGCACATGCTTCATTTCTCTTGTTTCTAGTGCACGTAAAGCGCATGACTCTGGGCGCCACATCTCTTTTTGGGTGGTTCGCCTCCCATCCTTGTGGCGACCATGGTGCGCTTCGTCCTTTTTGCGACGTTTTTCTTGACGACCAAAGTAATCTAAATCAATATGGTTTTTTACGCACCCCCCCTTGACCTCCCTTGGTGACCCTTTTTGCCCACCGCCATGTGCCCTCCTTCCACCTCCCCAACCTCCTTCCCCTCCTCGTCCTCATCCTCCTCATCCTCCTCCCCCTCCTGGACCTCCTCTTCCTCTTCCTCCTCCTCTCCCTCTTACATGCCCCTTCCCTCCTCATGTCCCTTCCCTTCTTTCTACCTCTCTCCCCCTCGTCACTTGTTCAAAATGCCTTCCCCCTCGTGTCTCGTCGCCCCCCTCCCCCTTCCTCCCTCCTCATCTTTCTTGCCATTCGTCCTTCTTTCTGTCCTTCCATCTCTACGACCGCCAATCGGTGCGTTCATCCATATATCCTTCTGCCCGTCCGTCTTTCTACCCCTCCCTCCATCCTGTTCACCGTCTCCCTCTCTTTTTTTGTCTCACCCAACCTCCTTGCCTCCTTACCTTTGTCACTTCCTTCCTCCACTGTCCCCCCTCTCATTCGTCTCTTTCCCATTGCCCCTCCAATCTACCGTTCCACTGCCTTCCCTCTAACCTCACTCTGCCCTCCCACTGCCCTCCTTCCCCCCCCTCCATCCTCCATCCGCCCTCCCGCTACCCTCCTTTCGCCCTGCCTCCTCTCTCCCCCCACCCTCCCCCCACCCTCCCTTGGCTCTCCCTCCCCCCTCCTTCTACCTACCACACGCCCTCCCTCCGCCCTCCCTCCGCCCTCCCTCCACCCTCCCTCCGCCCTCCATCCCACCTCCCCCCACCCTCTTTCTGGCCCTTCCTTTGCCCTCTCTACTCCCTCCCTTCGCCTATCCTCTTCCCTCCCTCCTCCCAACCTTTGGCCCACCTCCGCCCTCCTTCCGCGCTCCCTATGCCCTCCTTGTGCCTTACCTCCGCCCTCCGTCCACCCTCCTTCAGCCCTCCCTCTGAAATTTTTGTGCCCTCCCTGCTTCCTCCCTCCGCCCTCCCTCTACCCTCCCTCCCCCCTCCCTCCACCTAACCTTTGCCTTCCCTCCGCGGGACCTCCGCCCTCTTTACCCCCTCTCCTCACCCTCTCTTGGCCCTCCCTCCGCCTTCCTTCTGCCTATCCTCTATCCTCACTCCATTAACCCTTTCACCTTTCTTCCCCCATTCCCCTACTCTCAGCGTTCTTACTCCCCCCCTTCTCCATATCACCCCCCCTTCCACCTCCCTTCTTCTTGTTTTTTCCTCTCTCCTTCCTTCTCTCCTCTCTCTCCCTCTCTCTTCCTCTCTCTCTCCCCACCTTTCTCTCTCTCCCTCCCCCTCTTTCTCCCTCTCTCCTCCCCGTTCAACGCCCCCTCCAAATTCACTTCCCCTCGCCTCTCTTGATCCCGCCCTCGCACGTACCCTCCCTCCCTATCTCACACACTCTCCCTCTTCCTTTCTCTCTCTCTNCCTCCCTTCTTCTTGTTTTTTCCTCTCTCCTTCCTTCTCTCCTCTCTCTCCCTCTCTCTTCCTCTCTCTCTCCCCACCTTTCTCTCTCTCCCTCCCCCTCTTTCTCCCTCTCTCCTCCCCGTTCAACGCCCCCTCCAAATTCACTTCCCCTCGCCTCTCTTGATCCCGCCCTCGCACGTACCCTCCCTCCCTATCTCACACACTCTCCCTCTTCCTTTCTCTCTCTCTCTCTCCCTCTCTCTCTCTCTCTCCCTTTCTCCCTCCCTTTTGTCTTTGTGACTCAATCCGTCCTTTTCTGCCCTCCTTCCTTCATCGTCCTTTCGTAGATGCCTTTAGGAACCTCGACAACGTCATCAGCACTATTGGTCTTTCATTCAATCACTCCCTACAACCTTCTTTCCTTGCTCCCCTCTCTCACACCCCTGTCACCACACGCACACACACACACACACACACGCACACATCCCCTTTCTCTTGATCCCCTCCGTTGCATTCCCCTCCTCTAGATCTGCACCCTCTATTCGTCCCCCCTCTCTTGCTACCTCCCTCCCTAGATCCTTAACATTGGCCCAACCTTCTCCTTGGGAATGACATTCATGTCTGCTCTGGCATCTCCTCTCTCCTATGATTTTTATCTCTCTCTCTCTATCTCTCCTTCAATCCATTTCTCCTTTCATCCCACTGTCTCTATCCCTCTCTCTTTCTTACATAAGCAACGTGGTTGCCTCTAATCTGTTCACATCCCACACCATCCTCTCCCACTTGTCCCTTGATTCCTCTGTCCCATCCTTCTCACCAACCTCCCTTGCTCCCTTCATCCCTTAATTCGGCATCACTCTCCCAACATTCCCATCATCCACATCATCCTTATTCCCATCAACACCATAGTTATCATCCTCATCATCCTCAGCATCATCTGCATCATCGTCTTTTTTGTTGATGTCTCTCTTACCGTCGTCTCTACTATGTTGATTCCTCCACTACTTCCATCTCCAATACTTCGATTCCTCTGTGACTTCCGTCTCTATGCACCCGCACACACTCATACTGACACAACCCCCCCTTTAGACACACACACATATCCACACAAACCCATTCACATCCTATTGATTCCTTCACCTCAACCTTCCTCCCTTGTTTTCATAAACTCTCCATTCCTCCCTCCCCCCCTCTTACCATCACACCCTCAATAGTCTTCGTCCGACATTCCTTGCTCTCTCCATACCTCCATCTCCCCTTCCTTTCTTCATCCGAGCACAATTTCTCTCCATCCATTACTCCCTTGCCCCCACCATCCTTCCGTATCTCCCCTCCTTCCTCGATCCCTCCTCCCTCCCCATCTTGCCTCCCTCCCGCACTCATTCTCCTCTTCATTGTCGTCATTGTTATTATTATCATCGGCATCACCATCACCATCATCATCATCATCATCATCATCAACATCATCCTACGTAATTTCACCCTGGACGCGTGCTCGTTGATCTCTTTCTTTATACCTTTCTAGGTGCCACCCTATTTGCGTGGCTTCACCAGCATCTGTGAGCGCTGTCTTGGTCCTACGTGTTACTTGCACCATTATGTTAAAAATTCCCCATGTGTTTCTACACGGAAGACTGAGTCTGTTTGTAATGGGGCCTCCTGTTGTAAGGAGTTATGGCAAGACCCACATTGCAATGGGAGCCATAGTAGATTCCTCTCTCCCTCCCCTTATGCTATCGTGTTGAAGTAAGGAAATGCTTTAGTACGTGGCTATAAGAGGTTGCCATGACCACATATTCAGAATGCGTGCCACTTCGTAATACCTCACACCATGTAGCCTGCTCACGTAACTTGTTCAAGTATTGTAAATATACATGGATAGGGAGACCCAATATTATATTGGGAGTTGTGTTCGGCTCTTGGTATTGCGCTTTTATTGGTTGGTTAGCTGTTAGATGTAAGGTCTGGTACACGGTTGGGAGTGTTTGGTTGCGTTGATGTGATTCGGCGTGCCTTGTAAAAAATGGGGAAAGTCCTCTGTGAAACCTTTCCATGAGCGTCATAGCTGGTGGTTACCAGTCTGGGCCTAGATTAATGCCCTCTAGGGTTTGGGTTTGGAGGTAGTGACGGCTCAATAGAGGCCGTCGTCCGCCCATTGTTAGCTCACTTTTCCCACTCAACTCTTGATCTCACATGTCTTCTTCTGTTTGAATCCATCTTATTTTTTTCAATAGTTTTTACAGGATCATTGTATTTTCTGTTTTATTTGTGTAATCATTGTAAGATATATTTCTGATGTGATCATTTATGGATTGTTTTAGAAGTATGAAAGATGACGAATGTATTAAATGAAATGGGAGGTGTTCTTTTCATCATTTTTATACATTCATTAGCTTACATGATTTTAATTATTGCTCTCATTGGTTTTATGATATTTTAAAATTCATGATATTATGAAGCATATAACTATCATTATAAATATATAGTGGAATTATTTAATTTGATTTTCGTTTTTATTTTAATTATCATATTTGCAATAGTTGTGTGTTTAGTATTTGTTAGTTTTTTCATAACTCTCATACTTGTTATTTTGATAACTTTTAGAACATAGAATGCCTCATTTTTGCTGTTTTATTTAATACATTGTTTCTTCATAGATGGGAATGGAGTGGGTTTCACTTCATATAAAATGGTTTGTATAGTGGTGCTCTATTTTTGTATTTGTTTGGCCTTTGGCTATGTAGGTGTTTTGTATTGAATTTAGAGGTCAAATTACCTTTTATTTATATAGTAAATGTTTTTGTTGAAACAAGTCTTAAGTTATCACGATAAATACGTTTATTTTCTTACATGTTTGTGCTTAATGAAATGGTTATGTGATGTTGCCAATGTAGGCTAGTACACCCTCTCTTAATGGTTGATGTATGCTTGTGATGTGGTCAAATTAATTTGGGTATGATTGGTTGGGATCATTGGCCATTGATCTGTATTAAGAAACCCATGTCGAGGGAATTTGAATTATAATCACAAGTAGAATTTTATGTATTTTGGTCTTTTTAGGTTTTTTCATTGAAAATACGTTAATGTTGAAGATTAAGTTTTATTTCTGAATCATTCTTAATTTTGGATGGGAGTTTCCACCAACTATGGACGATAATGAGAAAAAATCTAATTACTGTTAGGCTCGACATTCTACATGGGTGGCTTCCTTCCTTGTAGCTTGTCTTGAGAGATTCATCGAGGATTCCTTGTAGCTTTTTCTTAAGCCAGTTCTGTTCATACTTGCATGGATCTTGTAAAGAGGGAGAGGCTTGTGCGACTTACCTTTTTTTTTGTTGGTTGTCATACCTGAGCGAAGGGTGTGAGCATGCACATTTTGTTCTGACCCTTGAACACCACCAAATGTTAGAGGACTAACTACTATGCAAAAAATTGAGTTTTTATTATTTTAATTCAGTAGAATACAGTTGAAATGACTGTCATAACATAGTAAGAAGTTTTTTTATCTGTGTTTATTAAATGGAAATGTTTCATTTTGTGATTTTTAACATGAGTGGTTTCAAAGGTGACCTATCAATGTGTTTTCGTATGAAATGCTTCATGCCCATTTTTCGTCAAACAGTGCCTGACCACAACCTTTTGATTTTGGGTGCTTACCATGTCTAATGAGCTTCATGTAATGATGAAAATTTGTGGGAAATGTTTTGAAACCGTTGGAACTATGGATTGGTACTATAGAGATTTCAGTAGGTGTTGTTCGAACCCGACGCGTTCAAGAGATGTTGGTAAAGGCGGGAAAAGCTTTTTATCCAAACGGATATTCGAGCGGTGTGTCTTCTTGAAACACAAGGTTACGCCGGAACTGGTTCTAAAAGTACACAAACGAATCGTTGGACTACCGCTGAGTGCTCATGTGGTAGTCGTGAAGCATGGCCGTCCAATCACAGCCGATCGTTGTTACTCTAAAACTTCCACCGAGCGAGTTCTCAGCAACTCACTGTGCTCTGCTCCCATTCTTACGCCCGCGTCACGTCTGAGCGCAACCACTCAACTTCGCTGCTCTCTCCCAGCTCGACATTCGTCTCCATTCGCGTCGCCATGGCTCCCACTCCCACCCGTTGGACGCCTCTCGCGCGCCTCTCCGCAGCAGCCGCGGCGCTGACCGCCTTCGCCGCACTCCTCCTTCTCGCGGCGCCCTCCCTCGCCACCCGGGTCATCTCCAACCCATCCGACACCGCACGGGGCGGGATACGCCGTGCGCTAGTGCAGCCAAAGACGGCGGCGTCGACGGCGGCCGGCAGCACCTCGACGGCCGCAGGGGCGCAGCAGCAGCAGCAGCCGACGCCGCAGCAGGTGCTGCTGGCGCAGGCGCGGCACGCTGAGTTCTTGGTCAGCAAGGCCAGGGTGGACGCCGCGTCTGCCGCGCAGATCGCCGCCGACGAAGTCCGCTCGGCCGAGGAGGTGCTGGCCCAGACCGCCGCAACCAAGAGCGTCACCACCGGCACCTCCTCCTCCTCCTCGGGGTACTCCGCGCCGATCAAGAGCGCGGTGCTCATCTCGAGCGCCTCCGCCGCCGCCGCCATCAGCCAGCCGCGCTACTTCGCGGCGGAGGACAAGCTCCTGACGCAGCAGGAGAAGGCGGCTGAGGTGGAGCTGGCCGCGAACCGCGCATCGCGCGTCGCTAGGGCGGTGATCAAAGTGTTGAGCGACCCGGTCGCCGCGAAGACGGCGGACCTCAAATTCCTGGGCGAGCTGGTGGCGGAGGCGACCACGAAAGCCAACTTGGCGCATGAATCCGCACATGCCATGTTGGAGGCCGCGCAGTGACCTGCAGCCGGTCCCTGTTCGTCCCTTGGGAGGGACTGGAGACGTGGGTGGGGTTGGGGGGGGGGGGGGGGGGG
>SZWC01000531.1:106359-129690 GCA_023375785.1 Penium margaritaceum
GGGGGGGGGGGGGGGGGGGGGGGGGGGGGGGGGGGGGGGGGGTGTAAGGCTAGGAGGTTGAGGGAGGGCCATGGATGCTGCGAGATTGTCTGTACTTCTTCTTTGTCAAAGGCTGGGAGAGGGAGGGGGATTGCACTCTAGCACAAGTCGGAACCCTTTCTTTGCTTCTTCTTTACTTCGCTCCTTCTACGTTTAACTTCTTCCGTGTAACATGGATTATCATCTGAAACACAATTCCGACCGTGTAATCATTCTACGTTTAACCCACTTCTCCCAACTTTTAGCTCGTAGCGGTCGAGTGCCCTGCTGGGGTGGCTGGTGGCCCACAGAAAGGAAGGGGCATCGTGTTCCAAAAGTGGGTGCACCAGGAACGGTTAGGCATAAGTAGTGGCAGAAAAAGGAGGAGGGCAAGCATCCAGTGTGAAGTCATTGAATACGATACCCCCGACGTCGTCGCCCCTCGCTTTTCGTTCCTACTTGAATACAATACCCCCACAGAGACATGTGGGACACGACCACTTACTCTAACCATGTCCAATGATGTAGATGCCTTGCTGAGGGGTGAGCCAAAACTTCAATAATGGGTTTGTTCCTACTTACTCTCCAAGAGTATAGTGGGGTTGTCCTTGCACCGCACGACGTGCTAAAACTACTTATCGTTCGATCGAAAATGGAGAAAGTGGTAGAGGTCTGGTTGGAACAGCAAAAAAGGGGAGAAAAGTGTAGGGAAGTGGCGGCAGCCGGTGAATGCACGCATGAAGGCCCCCATGCCAAGAATGGACTATGAGGATTGAATTTCAAAGTCAAAGCTTTAGCCGCTCACTAAAGATTGCTCAGTGGTTTTGCCGGTAATCCTTGTGACTTTTTCATTGGTAAGTGTCTCTAGCTTCACACAAGCAGTTGCCATGACGGCACAACACGGTGGGAGAAACAAACAGAAAGGCGAGTCCACTCCGTCCTCAAAAGCAAACTAGCAAAGACATGAGGGACCAAAAGCCACCCACCACGACACCTTCGGAACCAAACCAGTTCCCTCCCTTTTGTTTTTCTCACCCACACAACAGCATACCAACAATGGGTATAAGTTTAGCACCAAGCTAGCAAAAGTTACTGCAAATAGTCAGAAAGGACGCAAGTGGTGCTGACGTCCAAATGGTCCACAACTGTGTCTCCGCGACGGCCAACGCGCCAATAGCAGAATCTATTCTCGCTCAGTCACCTGCATCAGTGAAGTGTGGGATGTGCAATGAGGCCAGAGGTCACCACGTGTCTGTGACACAGAAACCAACACAAGGTAGTTACGGCATGCGGGTTGTGAACCTCGGACTCAACGCTCTCATGTGCGATGTACGTCCACAACGAAGTGTCGAAGCACGACGAGATAAAATGCAGTCCTTGAACAAACAGAAGGCAGACACGCATGTTGCAAAAGCGGAGAATGGCCACCATGCACGCTGTTCCTTCATCTCCTAGCCACTGTCATTGACAGTGTTCGTGTGTTCTGCTGCACGTAATCCACTCATTCTTCATGTCTGCATGGTGAACGCTCGTGTCGTTCAAATCCTACGAGATCTCATCGGTTCTCCCATCTCTTGCATCCTCACTTGTCCTACAGGTTTCCAAACACATGATGGCAAGTTTTGCAGGCATGAGTGGATGGTGGAGCTAGTTTACGAGCATCCTCTGTGGTTGTACAACATAAGACGCATGATCGTATCAACAGGCTGGTGCGTTGGCTGTTGCTTATAGAGTGCAAACACGCAAGTGACCTCTTGACTTTGTCCACATACACATCATGACTGATGTTGACTAATATGAAGTGAAGCTCTCCAACACAGCTATGAAGCTACCTGGAAGCTTCCTAGTACTGCTGTTGTTGACGGGGTAATACCGTCTAGTCGACGATCACACTAGCACAAAGGACGGGTGCAGAAACAACAAGGATTGGGCTAGGCGAGAAGCTCAGAGAATCATAAGTGCAATAGCCTCAATGTGCAACGAGAAATGACAACTGACAAGCAGAAAGCATAAACACCTGCCACGGCGCACGGTGGGTGATGAACATGGCAGCGTCAGTTTGTCCCAAAACCGGCCCAAAAAGCACTGTTCTGGCTGTAACTTTGCGCACATGCATCCAAACGCAACACAGTCTGAATGTACAGTTGTAAATATCAAGTCAGATGCTACAACTGGTCAGACGCACAGGTCCGGCATCGATTAGCGGACACATGCAAAACTTGCAAACCGGGCTCAAGAGCCACCGAGAAAACTCTAGCTACTACAGGAAAAGTTCAAAGCACCCAACAACTACTCGAGACGCCGTGACAGCTGTCTCGAAGCTGCTGGTGGGTGGAGCCACCATCCTTCGGTTGTCCGGTGCTGAGTGGGTCCGTTTTAGAGGATCTACATGAGCATGGACATGGCCGAGTGGTCATAGCAAGCTGTACAAACAGACGTAGTGGACTCACATCACAACACCCCCCATGACCCGATGGTACGCATGTCCATACACATGCAAAACTGACACATGTACGTAAAGAGATGCTCAAATTTCCATACTCACACATCCCACTCTCTCAGCCACTCTTAGGTAAGGTGCAAAAACAAAACAAATGGCCACCATGAACATTCCGCACGCCATTACCTTGGTCAGGAAGTCAGCCCGTTGCATGTCCATGTCGACCGAGATGACAGAGAACACCTGTCGCGCCACAAGAAGACGCACAAAATGATGCTCAGCGGCAATGTGCTTCATGTGTGCATGGAATACACCATGTTTCTCCGTAATGTCAAGAGCACTCTCATTGTCAAACCACAAAACGACACAAGGCACATATTGATGCATTTCATGAAACAGACATTGAAGCCACACTGCCTTAGGAACCCTAGCTCCCAACACAATATACTCAACCTCCGATGAGCTATGTGCAATGCAGTCCTGCTTATTGCTAAGCCATGACACAGTGGTGCTACCCTGTAGGAACGCGTAGCCTATCTGAGGTGCCCATCAGGGTTCCACGCCCAGTCACTATCTGTGGAGCCACCGACTACCACCAAACACTGTCATCAAAATCAGAGTCCGAGGTTCAGTGTGGAGACCACGTACTGTACCACTCGCACAGCCACGTGAAGGACTCTCACCCGAGGACAGTGTAAAAACTGTGCAAGGAGGTTGAAAGCCATAAAGAATGTGCAAGAAAGCAATGTCGAGCCGTGTGGTTGTGGCCAAGTACATCAAAGAGCTAATGAAGCGCAAGTACATGGTCACATCCATAGTCTTCCCCAGCTGTGCTGAATCATCCACCTTCAGAACATTCCACCCATCAGGTGTGATGGGGGTGGAGGTTGTGGGAATCCCACCAAGGTCAACAAAACACTCCTCCACAATGCGGGCATAACGAGCCTGATGCAGCAAGAGTGTCTGCTACTGACGATCACATACGATCTCCATCCCAGGAAATGGCAGGCGTTTCGAGACCCACATCATATAGGAGAAGTCCTAAAATTCAAAGGACTCCAGAAGGCTGCACTCAGACTGCATGGCACAGACCACATCCTCCATGGTGCAGTTCCAATGCTCAAACACACTGCTCTTCTGCGGTGTAGGGGGGGCGAAGAGTTAGTGAAAGACACCGTGGTCATCAAAGTAGGCATCCATATTGCCTAAGAACTCGCCTCCATGATCTGAGCAGAATGTGTGAAGGGTGTCACGAGACTGGCGCTCAGCCATCACCCGCCACGGGTAGACCACTACGGCGGCATTTCTCTTGTGGCGGAGGCTGTTGACCCACCGCATCCGAGTGAATACATCAGTCTGGGTGAGCACATAGCGGCCCTGATCTGAGAGAGACTCAACTCGGAGGGGGCCGAGGAGGTCCAAGTGGACCAACTCCAATGGGCGCAATGCCCGTGAGGTGGAGTCAGGGTTAGTGTAGTAATGCAAATTACCCTGAGCATAAAAGATGCAATCGGTCTTGGGCGGCTTCTTGAAGGAAGCCACGTCAAGACCGAGGATGAGCTGTCTACCAATGATCTTGGACACTTTGTCTGAGCTAACATGACAGAGGCGGCGATGCAACAAGCGCTGGTGCTCAGAGGAGAGCACGCCAGTCACGAACACGCACGCAAAAGAGGACAAGGAAGGAGGAAAGGAGGGAGGACGGTAAACGACGCGGTACAGGTGATCAACAACATATGCACGGAGGACAACAACATGAGTATCACAGGTGGAAACAGTGGCAGTGTCAGGAAAGTTCTCAACGAAGAGACTCATTCAAGTGCAAGTGCGAACAGACAGAAGGTTGAGCTCCGGAACAGGAACGTAGCACACATCAGAGATGTACAGGGGGCCAGACGGACCATTAAAGAGCACGATCCCAATGCCCTGGACTGGCAAAGACTGACTAGATCCAGTGTGAACAGATGAAAGAGACCAAACTGAACAGAGGCTAATGAAGAAAGGGTGATGACAGGTCATGTGGTGAGTGTCGCTGGAGTCAATAGTCCAGGTACCACTCGCCTCACGACCCATCTTTGACACTAAGCAATGGGCCACAGAACACCCCGTAGCTGCCGGACTCTCTGCAGGGACGACGAAGTCACGATGGCCAGCATGAATCTGGTACTCGTCCAACCACTCTGTACACTCAGGCCCAAAGCCATCACATGCAATCGGCACTCCTCCACACTCATCATCACGGACCACAAAAGCAGAAGTACAAGAAAATTATGAATCACACAGCTGTGTCAACACACTCTCACCTCCCTCAGTGCAGATCGTCAGAAGATGACGAAGCTCCGTGATGATGCGGTCGCGAGGGTCTGTGGCATCCGCGTCACCAGAGCCGGGTGGAGGATCACCTGCCATTGTGGTTGTGCGGCCGGTCTGGGTGTCACTGTAGGCAGCCATCCGATGGGTATGCCCGAATTTAAAGCCTTACATGATCTGCATCCAGTCGAGGAAATGTGCACACTTCATGTAGCGATGTGTACCTCTACAGTTGTAGTAGTAGGCGGAATGTCCACTCCCACCACCCGAGTGATTTGGTCACTGCTGCTCCTACTACTGTTGCTGATTCCCCTTATCATGGCTCCGTTTACCCTTCTTCCCCTACGTAACAGTAGCAACACCTTAGGTGGAAGACGACACAGCAGAGGGGAGGTTTCGTTCGTGAGGCGGTCGTCATGACAGCCAGTGGACCCGCTTGATGGGCCTAGGTAGCCTCACGTGTGATTTTCCACAGCAGGTAGTACCGATGGGCCCAAGGGAGGAGCTCCAAGGAGGCCGACAGCTCGGCAAGAATCGCCTGGTCGAAGTAGGTGAATATGTCGACGAACTCCATGTGGATCCCGGCCATGATGGTGTGTAGAGTCCACAGTTGGGAGCCGCCGACAATGCTGAGGCAACTGTAGATACGCATGGCTCGTCACTTGTCGGCTGACGCTGGCTCAGAGAGACCCTGCCAAAGGGAGCCGAACTCCTGGAGACGCGCCGTCATCGTTGCATGGGTCTCGGCTGCCAGCATGGTCAGGACCATCTCCCAGTGGTGGCGGGGGTCCGCTCCAGTGACTGTACCAGGGGCCCCGAGGAGCGGGCGAAAGTCGACAAGGATGCCCTAGGGCACGGTGTAGAGCAAGCCGTGTATGGCTCTCGCAAAAACCTGCCCCTGGCGAGGGTCGGCTGTCTGATACTGGCTCAAGTAATATGGCCAAACACCCTCTGCATCAGCCCACACCTGGAAGAGGGTCTCCCAGGCGTCAAATCCGACATCGCTATCGTAGCGTGTTGGTGGGATCTCAAAGTTCTTCGGCCATTGATCCATGGGAAGGGCGACCTCAGAGGCAAGCTCAAGCACATAGGAAATTGGAAGCCCACAGAAGGACACACCGAGAGAGCGACACTACGAGAAAGAGGGCACATGCATCCCGGAATCCTGTGCGGGAGTTGTCCGCTGACCCAACTGGAGACGGTTCATCTCCTCGACGGCCTATCGTCGTCGAAGACCAAAACCATGGCGACTCAATACTCCAGGGCCTCGTAACTACTGCTGTCAGCCATCATTGTTGTCACTACTGTTGTCGTCTCCAGTCGGCAACTGCTATTGCACGTCCGCCTGCTATACACCCTGCTACTGAACGTTCGATTATGGTGCTCTTGCTGCGCCTGGCAAACGCTGTTGCATCGTCTGTAGCATGGTGTGAATCTCCTCAAGGGTGGCCGCCTGTGCTGCCTGCTACTACTGGATGTCCTCCTGTACACGGAACATGGAGTCGAAGATCTGGGAGCAAGGACTGGAGGTGTCAGCCACATAGCCACAGCCGGACGGAGCAGTAGGCCCCTTCTGCTTGTCGTCACCAGACTCCATGTGGGACGCTCAATAAGGAAAAATGCAAAAGCGGTTGTATTAACAATCCGACTACGTTTTTTAAGGACTTGAAATGTTAGCAAAAATTGATGTCTATGCCAAAGATTTGGCTAAGTGTTGGTGATGACATCATCACCCATCGTGATGACATCAGCATGAAAGGTGTCCAAATACAGCACCATTTGGAGTGATGATACAGGAGAAAATGCTGAATGTAATGGTTTGGTCTCACAAAAAAAGTAAAAAGTGCAAAAACGTCGCTTTTCTTGTCTGCCCGAAATCCCAAAAAATTATAGATCTGAGATCAAAGTTTCATTTCTTGTCGGCTACAGGGCACCAAACAAAGCACAAGTGTATGCGTTGGAGAGCTCGTGAATAGAGCTTTCCAATGAGCCATCACATGCCCAAAATGGTGGTTGTGGCAGTCCCACTCTTGAGCATCCACGGGATGGCAAGTGTGACCTGAAATGGAACTTCAAAGAAGCTTCGTAGACGGTCCAGCACCATCACGTGAAAGAAATGCTAGTGGAAAGGGTTGGGCAACCCACCACTGCCTCCGTGGAGATGGCATCATGATGCAAATTCAGCTTTCATCGCAATGACGTCTTTGCTAATGCTGCGTGCTATGGTGGGTCACCATGGTGTGGTGGACTCGTGGTTGTAGCTGTGACTCTCACTGTTGGTGCCATTACTGAAAGCTTTGCATTTCTGCTGTGCAGCTCAGCAAAAAATGCCTCATAAGAATCTACCTGAAAGTTTCCTAGCACTGCTGCTGCTGACGGGACAAAATTGTCCAATCAAAAATCGCACTAGCACAAAGGGCGGGTGTAGAAATAGTATGGATTGAGCTAGGCAAAATGCTCAGAGTCTGAGAAGCGCAATAGCTTCAATGTTCATGAAGAAATGACAACTGAAAAGCACAAATAAAAAATACCTGCCGCGGCGCACGGCAGGTGACGCACACAGCAATGTCCGTTTGTCCTGAAACTGGCCCAAAATCACTGTTTTGGCCGGAACTCTTCGCACATGCTTCCAAGCGCGATATCGTCTAAACCTACGGATGCAAAATCTCAAGTCAGATACTACGACTGGTCACATGCACAAGTCCAGCATCAATCAGTGGAAACATATGAAAAACATGCAAATCTGGCTCAAGAGCCACTCCACTGAGAAAACTCTAGCGGCTACAGAAAAACTGCAGAGGACCCCATCAACTACTCGTGACATTGTGGCAGCTGCTGTTTGGTAGAGCCACCACCCGTCTGTGCTCTGGCGCTAGCTAGGTCCGTATCAGGGATAGGCACGAGGATGGACATGGCCAAGTGGTTACAGTAAGCTGTACAGATGGACGCAGAGGACTCACATCACAGCATCAGCATCATCGTACGCCAGAGGGATCATGCACTACTGCACATGAACCGAGTGTAATTATGGCGCATGTTGTGTCCAGTCAGGATATGTTTGAGAAATCAGATCCTTTGATTAGCATAACTTGCTTGCTTTCTCTCTAGTACAGAATGGAGCAATACATGGTATTATGCATGGACCCACATATGCTCGTACTTGATGTAGTTGATAGTTCTCAGTCATGTATGCTTTGTTCATGTTCTTGCATTGCGTGCTCGGGTTGCTGATCCTACGGGGCCACATGTTCGGATTATTTAGGCATGTGAGAAACGGCCATTGAATCTCTGCCAACCAGTTTGGTTCAATCATGAGATGGTGTCCGGGCCCCACACAATGCCTTTGCATAGGTGGCCCGGTCAACCAATGTATATTATTTTGCTAGTCCATTACTCAAACCCATAACTCTTGTGATCCTTATGCACGTCTCAAAGTGTGATTGCTCCATTCCATTGCGCACGTGCTCCTCCCTTCTGCTCACATATTCTAGATGAAAAAACCACTAGTAAATACCAGTATCAGAGCAGGGAGGCTGAAGCTTCTCGACACATTGGAGGGAGAACCTGCCACTTATGATCCTGGCCGCATCTAGACCCACAACCACCGCTTATTTCACAGCAGGAGCAGTAGCAGCACCAGTTGTTCCACCCATGCATGTGCCACAGCAGTTGTTGCCACCACAGCTATAGCAGTGGCTGCCCGTAAAATCTAAGGTGCTTTTGCACCCACAAATTTGCTCCATCAGTCGTGGCCGTCAGTATGATAGCAGCGGCCGCCCCCTCAGCTATAGGTGCTTATGCACCTGCACATTTGCTCCAGTAGCCGCGGGCACTATAATCGCAGCAATGGCCACCTGCTCAGTTGCGTGTGTGTGTGCCTTGCACATGTGCCACGGTAGGCACAGCCACCGCAATTGCAGCGAATCTCCCGGCCTATGGTGCATCTCCACTAGCGAATGTGCGCTAGCAGCCGCAGCCAACGTAACAACAGCGGCAGCAGCCCTAGCATCCAAAGATGAATCTGCACCATCGTGCGTGCCATGGCAGCCACAAACACCGCAACAGGAGCAGCATCAGCGACCGCAGCCCACGGTGCATCTGCACCCATGCACTCGCTGTAGTAGCTGCATTCACAGCAATAGCAGCAGCGGCTGCTTTCCAGCCTAAGTTGCGGCAACACTGGCGGACGTACTATAGCAGCCGCAGTCACCACAGTAGAGGAAGCAGCTGCCTATGCAGTCTAAGGTACACCTTCACTCTTGAACATGATCTAGCAGCTGCTGCAGCAGCACCATCAGGTGCTCAAGTAGCCCCAAGGGCCTCTCCACCCATGACCGTACTCTGGCAGCAGCAGCACCATTGGAAGCAGACGTAGTCATAGCTTTTGTAGTTTTAGGAGCAGCATCTAATTCTGCCTCGTCCACACCTTCTGACTTTCTATTTGTCTTGAAGGTGATGGTAGTCTCCAGTGAGGCTCTTGCCTCCATCTTTGTTGCAGCTGCTCATGCGGCTTGTGCACCCGTCATCATTGCTACTAGCAGAGCCATTGAGACCTTGACCACAGCTGTTGTCGACCAAGGTCCCCTTGTTGCAGTAGCAAACCATGTGATCATCCAGGTGGCTTATGTATCAAATGTCGTAACATCAGCGGCAGCAGTAGTAGCCACCACTCCATCTAGCGCTGTCACCTCCATCCAAATGTCCACGACACAAGCGGAATCAGCCTCATCGGCATCAACGACTAGTCACCACATTGTCATCCTCGTCTCCATGCAAGCAGCAGTCTCTACCCTTTTGGATGTTGCCAATTCTGGCCTGGCTTGTATGCTTGTCTCTATGGCCTCCATTGTGGCGGTGATTGCAGTGTTAGCTGTTGCAGCTCTTCCTCTCCTCTTCTCCCTTTGCCGCTGGGCCTGGTGAGTGTACCTCTCTGCCCTCTGCCCTCTTCTCTGTCTCAGCATGGTTGTGCGTCCAGGTCTGTCGGCTTGTCGCACAGCCTTGATCTCACACAATCGTTTCCCCCTGTTTTCTTATGCCCACTTGGGTGGGGGGAAATCTACCAAATCTTTCTTGGTAGAGTGGTATCATTGTCCCCATGACAGTTGCCAGTTGCCCGATGATACTTTGCAACCTGAGCTGCAGCACGAACACACTGCACTCCAACAGGCACTCACTGCATAATGCATAGCTGAAGAGCGACCATGTCATGAGCAGGGTGATGATGATACCTTTGCAGATAAAATTGCTGACCTAGTTCTAAACCGCCTCTAGCCTACCAGCACTCCATTCCAACTGCATCCACCGCCGCTGACGTCGCTACTGCCTTTCCCACCAGTCCCGCTTCCTCATCCACTACCTCTGGCTCTAACCAATCTCATCCCGTTGTAGCAGCAGCCGCAGCCAGCGTAGCAGTAGCCAAAGCACTTGCTCAGCCTATAGAGCTTCAACGTGACTTTGACAATTTGCCACCACACTTTACCTCCAACCTCTCCTTCTCTTCTTGGTAGGTCCGCTTTTGTGCCTGGATACAAGAGGAGAACCTTTGGACATACTACAATGAACCTAATCACTCTGTCGTCCCCTCGTTTTTCACTGTCAGGTCAGATTCCACTCGCGCTATTCTTGCCCTCATGGCAGAGACCCTGGCCAGACAATCTCACTAATGTGATTGGTTCATGTAACGGAAACACAGCTCGTTGCGTGCCAGCCGGCACCTATGATTTCATGAAGCATTGCAACACTGTGACCGGTCATGCTGCCCAGAGCGTCCTGACCTGCTAGTTCAAAAAATTGTGCACGCATGGTGATGAGACTATTGATGCCTACTGGGCTCGAAGTCTCAAGCTGTTGTGTGATTTGGACATAGCTGCACCTAGGCAGCTCCAAGATCTCCTCTCCATCATCAACGGCCCCATCCCCGAACTGTGTGGCATCTTTAGTGAGGTTGAGGCTACTGAGCTCAAGAATCTGGCCGTTGAGCCCATCCCATACAATTCCTTGCCGGGAATGGGTGCCCTATGGGATTTTATTGCACACCGCCTCACCAATTGGTGGAGCGCGCTGCACAACAAGAGCATTCATTGCACTCTTATAGCTACATCCACCACTTCTCTCCCCTCCTCTTCAGTGGTGGTGTCATCATCACACATCTCACTTTCATCCACTTCCTATTCCTCCATGTCTACCTCCTCCCTCATCACTCAGGGGGCGGAGAGGAGCCGAGGAAAGAGCAAAGGTGGATGTTCTGGTAGTGGGTTGGATGGTGTAAAAGGCGGGGATGAAAAAGGGAAAGGTTTCAATGGCTCCTCCTCCTCTGCCTCCTTGCTTGGCACTGTGTTGTTTTGGAATTATAGAACCACCGGACACTCTACTCTGAAGTACTATGCGTTCGTAGACGATTCCCATCTCGCTTAGCCATGCAAGTACACTGGGCACGCACCTCAGGTAGCAGTGCTACTGCAGCCTTTTCCTCCACCTCTACTGGCACCTCTGGTTGCACCACTCCCACCACCATGGATGCAGCAGTGTAAAGCATTACTGCAGCCTCCTATCCGGCGCCTTATCCCTGGGGTGGCCTCCGGCACTTCGTGGTCCTGCCTTCTACATTCCCCTTTGTGGACCCTACACTCCACCAGTGTGGGTCTCGCTGAGCTCCTCCCATTGGTGCCAGATTCGGACTTCGGTGTCACATCCAACCCGCCTAAGGACGACCGTCAGTTGGATTCTGTGCTCACCCATCTTGTTCGTCAGCGTCATGTTTGTGATCAGGGAGGTGAGACTGTGCATACATGTCTGGAGTCCCTTGTATCTGAGTCTGAAAGGACTCTCCATGGTTCGTCCTCTGGTGGAGTTCAGGGGTGTTTGCCTGTGGATGTTCTGTGGGCTGAGGGTTGGCATTCTCTTCATCTGCCTTATTGGTTTTCTGGTTGTTGCTAATTTCTTGCATTTATTCTTCCTCACAGCCACCTTGTGGCTGTGAGTGCACAGTGCTTGTCAGCTCAGAGAGTGAAGACAATGCACCATGAATGCGGCATCCTAGCAGCACACCTTGGCGCCACCTCAACTTTTCCCGTTGTACGTTTGTTTCCCTCCTGACCACAAGACCCTTAGGCGAAAATATGGAATTAACATGTGAGTACTGGAACCATAATTCTCTAGGAAACCTAGACTAGTCTGTCTAACCAGGA
The DNA here is from genome assembly GCA_023375785.1 of Penium margaritaceum. Classification (NCBI taxonomy): domain Eukaryota; kingdom Viridiplantae; phylum Streptophyta; class Zygnematophyceae; order Desmidiales; family Peniaceae; genus Penium; species Penium margaritaceum. The sequence goes on from SZWC01000531.1 coordinate 118,315, forward strand.
GTGGGTAGGCATGTTCTAGGTCTGCTTGCACGTTTATTTTCTCGAACTGCAACAGGGGCATTTTTTAACTCAGAAAACCCCTTTTTTAGACCCGCGACGGCTAAGCTCTCGATCGTGAGCACCGGCCGGCAAGCGAGGCTTGCCGGCCGCTAGGTGAAGCTTGAGTAGCAAGCCTCACCCGTAAGAGGGTTGTGGCAACTTACTCTGACATGCGTACTACTTAGGGATCCACCATGGTGTTTTAGCTCTAGAACACTCTAACATCCACTTTGTGACCTGGAACAAGTTGTGTTGTTTTTCAATTCTCATGGTATCAGAGCAGTTTTGCGGGCCTGAGGAGGAGCAGAAAAAGTTGTGATGTGCAAAAAGAGAAGAGGCCAGTGATGTGTGCCCGAAAGACAAAGGAATGAGGGGCCGTTGGTGATGCCATAGGCCTGCTCACAGCAGCGACCGGCCGCAGGGACACCTCATGAGGTTTTCCAGGCATACGGGAAGGTCTAGGAGCAGTGCTGTGAGGATGTGGGACGGGTGAAGCAACCTCTCCTCCACCACCACCTCAAGGGCCAACCCAACAGGGCGTGGGCACCATGTTGGGGATGGGTCAAGGGCAGGGAGGGGTGGAGAGGGTGTCTTGCAAGGCCTCAACCATTTCTAAAGCGTTATCCATATCCTGAGAACTGGGCACAAAGTGGCCCCGCCGAATTGCTACCAAATTTTCTTCGACAACAGGACGTCTCTCTCACCTAACCCTGTGTTCTTGAGGTCCTTTTTTAGCCCAAAAAAAGGATGCCGATCATTGAAGGTGGTGTTGGGGGCGGGGCAGAGGATGGAGAGGAAAAAACGGTCACCAACCCAACGGTCGTTGCCTTAATGGTAGAGACCATGGCACCCCTTGGCTTAGGCCAGAAAGAACTTTCCCCATCACAGTTGGGAATGTGGGACATTTTAGTGTGGGATAATCTTTTCCCCTACTTGGCAGCCGAGTATGTGCTTGAGGAATACTACCTGCAACCACCGCAATACACTGCAAGTGCTCAAGTGTTTTTACGCACCTACAATGCTATGAGATGAGAACTGCCAGACGCTCAGTCTCTCGCTCCACGTGAGTATTGCTTTGAAGGACGTGGTTAGGAACAAACTGATTCTTGTATTGGTGATCCATGTGCCTACATGGCGTGGCGGCACCTTGCCATCTTCCAGGAGGAGCAGGGCATGACATTGGACGTGACCCTACAAGACTAGCTGTGAAACCTTTTCCTGGAGCTCCAGTCGCCAAGATTTGGGATGAGGCAATGAAAATTCACCGATGTCTCTTGGGCCTTGGCGCATCGTGCTCGATCTTGGAATGGCTCGAAATCATGTTGTTGCACCTAGGTGAGAAGTACAAGGAGTTTTGGCAAGCATTTTTTTGCCACTACCAGGTGGATTTTATCGAGCACGTTGATCTTGCTGTCATTTTCATCCAGCTACGGCTATGCAGAAATCCTCAAGGGTGAAGCACGCGATGAGACAAGCACAAAATTACCAGCTTACGTGCACCGCAGCACCTTGGCTGCTGCAGCTGCCTCCACAAATATGATGTATGCTCAGGGGAGGGGTGCTGGTGGAAGAGGGAGAGGTGCCACTGGTAGTGACGGTGGTGGATGCGGGGGTGGTCGTAGATTGCAGAGGTAAAGTTTCCGCAACCAGTCAGGGCACTTTTGATGTCGGTGCCCTACACTGCAGTGATAGATGATTGAGAGGCAACAGCCGTTCCGGCATCGACAGTGGCAACAGCAGCAGCAGCAGCAGCATCAGCAACAACACAAGCATCAGAGGCAGCAGCAGCATTCCACAGCAGGGGCAGCAGCAACCTTACTACCCCACTAGGCCCTGCGGCAATGCCACGTCTCCAGGATCACAAGCTCCCTCACCCTTTGGCGCTGTGACATTTGGTCCACCGCAGCTGGAAGCATCATCTTTGGTTACTTCCCTCGTTTGGGCCCCCACTATGTCGCACGGGCTGTAACCTTGCCTGCGTCCGTCCTTGCGTGGACACACCGTGTGTATATAGAGCTTCCTGAGGCACAGAAGCTGCTTTTCCATCCTCCCGGTTTTATCCGGAAAGCACCATATTGCCTTAACCTTCCAAGACAACCATCATGCCACAGACAATTTCCATGCCACAGTAATAAGGTCAAAGGCTAGGGCAGACACATATCACCACGTTCCACTCCCTTCCTATGCATGAATGGTTATTTGACACTGAAACGTTGCATCACATGTAACTGCGTCGTCAGTTGTTTGTCGCCTTGCATGCTTTACATGATGTGGAGGGAGTGCGGATGGGATCGGGTGAGATTTTAGCGGTTGAGGACGCGGAAACAGTTGCATTGCAAGCACCACGTGGATTTCTATGGTTCACTGCAGTGCTGTATATCCCGCGGCTGAAAGTGATTTTTTTTTTTTTCTGGAGGGAAATTGAACTGACAGGTCAACATGTCCACATTGACGCAGAGGCAGCGGTGCATGCTTTATGATGTGACTGTTGCCCTACTTGCTGACGGGCCTTTGCGTGCTGACATGCTTTACCACCTGATCCTCTTTCCCCTTGTACAGACACATTTGAATCTGCCCCAGGTACACACATTGATTGTTACAGACTCACTACACACGGATCTCATTCACCGGAGTCTGTTGCACATCAACGCTGAAACTGTGACAGACATGGTGAAGCACAGCACAGCTCTTAGTCTTCAACCCACAAATTTTCCGCATGGTTTCAAACCTGGTACATGTCTTGACTGCCAAGAGGGGAAGTCTCATAGGCAGATACCTTCACGGTCTGAGAGTGAGAGTGGGATTCCACTAGCCTTGGCGCATGCTGACCTGACGGAATCCATGCCCACGCCGTCAGTGCAGTATGGCTCCGAATATGTGCTTACACTGGCAGATGACTACAGCAGAGTCCGCTGGGCATTTCTGTTTAAATCCAAGGCAGATTCTCACTAAGAAATCCTTGATTGAATGCATCTTGCTGAGCGTCATACCAACTGCGAACTGCAGAATTCATGAAAGGAAAGAGGGGGGGAATTTCTTGGACCACTAACAGCGAAGCTGAAGGCAGAGAGTATTGAACACCAATTTACTGCACCCTACACTCCCCAAAAAAATGGGGTAGCAGAACGGTGGCACCGTACACTGGGGGATGCACTGCGTACCCTGCTAACAGAGTTGGGGCTGTTGTTTGGGTTCTGGGAAGAGGCAGTCGAGTACATGAGGTGGGTCTAAAACCGATATCCACAGTGACCGTTCCCAAGATAGTGACACCATGGGAGTGGTGATTCAAGAGTAAGGCCAGGTAGTTGAAGGAAAAGGCCAACCTATAGTGAGCTCAGGTATGAGGAACCATGGGCTGCGTGTGATTTGCACTGGTACAATGTGAGACCAAACCAAGTCTACAAGGCCAATGGTGTGTCTTTGTTTTTGTGTCTCATGCTTCAAAGGTGTGGCGGTTTTGGGACCCCACAAACCATCACTTTCTCAAGAGTCCGGATGCATCATTTCTAGAGAACATGCCATACAAAGAGTTTTTCACTCGTCCGCGTGCTCCGTATATGCCACCACCTGAGCACCATCCAGAGTATGTGAGTGTGTCAGCGCCCATTCCCGTTTTCGTACTGGGAATGAGTGCGGACACACTCACATACACTGGATGGCTCTTGCGATCATCCAGAGAGACCCGTGGAGCATGCGCAAGAGGCATCCACTGGCACATCTATGCCAGAGGACACTTCTAACTGCTAATCATGCGAGCACCACCAACTCCGGTGCTACACCCTCGTCCCCAGGCTTGGTTCCTATGAGCATGCATGCTGACAACGAGGTCATTTCACCCCCTGAGCCAGTGTTTCCTTCACTACACACACTGCTGCGGGTGGACTACAGGCAGTTCTTTCACACTCTTGGGATTCGTGAGAGGGGCATCCGATTGACTTAACCACTGGCCTTCTCAGAAGTAACAGGTGTCGTGATGTAGCCAAATGGAGAAAGGCCACGGCTGCTGAACTGAATGCTCTCCTAGAATATGGGGTGTACAGATTGGTTCCCTTGCCGTCCACACGCAAAGCCATTGATGTCATGCGGGTGCACAAACTGAAATGGAATCTGGCTGGGTTGATAGAGAAATACAAAGCACACTTGGTGGCCAAAGGATTTCAGCAAATACTGGTACAGGATTACACTCACATGTATGTGCCCATCGGGTAATATGCCACCAATCGTGTGCTGCTAGCTGTTGCTGCGCACAAGGATTGGGACATACACCACTTGGATGTCAAAGGCGCATTCCATAAATGGTCCGCTTGAGGAGGATTTGTATGTGAAACAACCGGATGAGTTTGAGGATAGTACAGATGGAGTCCGGATTCTGCTAAAAGCCCTATACGATCTAGAACAGGCACCAAGGTGCTGGAACAAGGAGATTAGGCACATTCTGGAACACGGAGGGTTCATCAAGAGTCTCTGTGGCCGGTTTTTTTTCTTATGTTGGGAGGATGTTCATCCCGTTACCCTATTGGTCTACATGGATGACCTGCTCATTGCACGCACAAAAGCACTTCTCATGTCGCACTATAGGATGAAGGACTTGGGAGGACCATACAAAATTCTGGGTATGACCATCAGACGAGCCACAATTGCACGCACACCCACTGTGCATGAAGGGTGATTCATTGCACATCTAACTACATGCTTTCAGCATCTTGTGCAGCATCTCCCCCCACATCAGTCCCCCATGAGCCCTGACATTTATGCTAATCTCTTGGATGTACGAACCACAGACTGCAGACCTGATAGAGACCCCAACTTGTGGTGATAGATCACTGGCAGCCTATCCTACTTAGCTTTCACAACACGCTTGGAAATCACCTACGCAGTCAATGTATTGGCCCAATTCGGTCGGCAACCACAAAGCACGCATCACAAGGCCTTGCGTAAGCTGTTGCATTATGTGTTGGACACGGCTGACTCTGGTCTTGTGTTTGCTCCGGCGCCTTGTCCACTGCTTGACAGGTACTGCGACATTGATTATGCTAGTGATCATGTGGCTCGCAGCCGTGAGGGTTATGTCTTCTGTTTGTGGGGTGCTAATGTATGATGGCGTAATACAAAGTCATGTGTAGCACGCAGTGTCGCTGAAGCTGAATGCATGGCACTGGGAGAGGCATCTTGTGAAGGCATTTGGCAGGGGTGTCTCCTTGAAGATCTGGATCTGTCTGTACCTGCCATATCATTGCATAGTGACTGCTCTGCCGCACGTTACATTGCTTCCAATGATGGTGTGCTGCATCTACGCACCAAGCACGTTATTGCCAAACATCATTTTGTGCGTGAGGATGTTGGTGCTGGTGTTTTCCAAGTTTGTGCCATTGGCAGGTATGTACAGCTGGCGGATTTTCTCATCAAAGCACTTTCCTCTACATCACTCCACTTCTAATGACGTCAACTCGGTTGCTTTCCTGCTGCCCTCACGTCCAAAGGGGCATGTTAATTTCTTATGAATTTTCTTCCATCCACCTTGTGGCTTGGAGTGCACAGAGCTTGCCGACTCAGAGAGGGGAGAAAACACATCATGATCGCTGCATCCTAGCAGCCCACCTTGGTGCCACGTGCACTTCTACCATTGCGTGTTTGTCTCCCTCCTGACCACAAGCCTCTTAGGCGTCAGTGTGGAATTAATATGTGACTACCGGACCCATAATGTTTTAGGAGACCTAGAACAGCCTTTTTAACCAGGAGTGGGCATGCCTATTCTAGGTCTGCTTGCACGTTTTGTTTCTCGAACTGCAACAATGGTTTTTTTGCGTCCGGAAAACCCCTCTTTGGGATGTGCAAGGGCTAAGCCCTCAATTGCGAGTGCTGGCCGGAGAGCAAGGCTGACCTGCGGCTGGGTGATGCTCGAGTAGCAAGCCTCACCCTTAAGAGGGGAAAATTATACCTTTTCAGGGTTCTGTCATGGTTTTTTGGCTCTAGCATGATCTAACGTCCACCGTTTGCACTGAAACAAGTTGTGTTGGATTCATTCTCCAATCTTAACTTGTGGTCAGTGGCTTCTTTTACGCTCAGCTACCGTTGCTGTGAGTCGTATCCCTGTATTTGTACATGTGTCATGTGCCATCTGTCCTTCACGCTCAGCTACCGTGGCTTCTAGATACTGGACTCTTTGGTGTTTTCTGTCTTTTTTTTTGTTCTCGGAAGGAGCTCTTTCTCCCAGACGTGTTGCCTTCCCTCAAGCACATGCATCTGCACCGTCGCTTGTGTCACATGCACAATGCCATGATTGATCACTTGCTTTGAAATCAGCCCACACATGGTCTGGATTCCTCCACCTTCCCAGCTCCATGTGTTTCTCATTGCCTTGACTTCACTCAAGGTAGAATGCATCGCTACCATTCCTCCACCTCTGTCACCCACACAGCCCATCCTCTAGAACCTTTTCATACTGACGCCATGGGTCCTCTCGATGACAACGCCTTGGATGGCGTTGGAAGTTATGTACTCTGTCTCACTGATGACTACACTCTCATGTGTTCGGTCTTTTCCCTTTAGCAAAAGAACGACGTTTTCTCCATTCTTGAGTTGTGGCTACCGCAAGCTCAACACGCTTGCAGTCATTTTCTTCGCACGTTTCATTCTGATCATGGTGGTGGGCTCATGGAGCTCACTGCTCGTTTCTGGTCTTCTCACGAGGTGTGTATGGAGCCCTTGGCTCCCTACACATCTAAGAAAAATGGCGTCTATGAGCATTGAAACTGCACTCTTGCTTACGGTGTCCGTACTCTCTTGTTGAGTTTGACATCCCTCCTCTCTTCTCTTTTAAGTCCATTTTCTACATGGCATGGTTCTGGAACCGTGTCCATCACGGTCCCCTTTCCTGTCGAATAAACCCATTCAAACGCTGGTTTGGTCGCCAGACGGACATACGCTTTGCTCATGTCTAGGGTTGTGTCGCCGTCTTTTGGCTTCTCAAAGACCTCCGCTACAACAATCTTAGTCCCCGTGCTTGTCTTTACCCCTACATTTATGTTTCTGCCATGTTGAAGGCTTGGAAATTCTGGGCCGCAGACCGGTATCATGTCAAAAAGTCGTGTGATGTACCATTATTTGAGGAAGTCTTCCACCATGACTTGTCGCATGTCGCTCCACCTTTTTCTTTTTCTCCCTCTATGAGCTTGGGAGGGATGGCCCTGTCTCATCTTTTGGTCTCAGGGCTCATCACCCTTTCCTTCCACTCGTTCTTCTGCACCGGTCGATCCCACTAACAGTGCCTCTCCTCATTTTTCCTCACCATTCAGTGCCCTGACCACCTCCTCTTTAAATTTTCTCCGGTCTCTGTGTCTTCTGCCACGTCATCTTTGAGGTAGAGTTAATCGAAGGACTTTTATACAATAGAATAAGTGTGTATATAGGAAAGTGGTGTATTAGGAAGCTTCTAAGAAGGTGGAACCCAGTTAACTATGTTGTATGGGTTGAGCTAGAGTTGTGTGGGTGGAATGGGTAAGGGGGTTGAAGGGCGGGGGGCTGGGGAGCGGGGGGTGAAGGGCTGGGTTGAAAGTGTATGTGGGGAGTGTATAAGTAGGTGTATAAATGATTGAGTGTTTTCTGATCCAAATAATACACTTGTGTGTGATTCAAGTGGTTTGACCTTGATGTGGATAAGGGGGAGGGGGGGTCCTGTTGGGTGAAAGTGAATATAGGGAGAGAATGTGGAGGTGTAGTAATTGGTGATTGTGGTGTGGATGAAATGGAACACTAGTGTACATCTAAGACGTGGTAAGGCTGGCTTGAGGTAGGAGGGGAGGGGGGGTTGGTAATTAGAGTATGTTATGGTGAGTTAGTGTCTCATATGTTTTTTTAGTGGTGTACGTTGTTATGTGGATTACAAGAGAGGAGTGTGGAGGGTGGAGGGGGTGCGGGGTGAAAGTGTATGTGGAGTGTCTACGAGGAGGTGTACGAAAGAAATGCATGGTGGGGGTACAAGTGTGCACTTGTGTTTACTGGTGTCTAGTTTGTAGGAGGGTTCTAGGAAGGTGGACACTATTTTTTTGTGGGTTGAACTAGAGATGGACGGGTGGAATGTGTACTAGGGGGCTAGGGTTTGGGAAAGTGTATGTGGAGAGTGCATGAGGTGTATGTATGTTATAGTATTTTGTGGCGGTATGTGTCCACTTGTGCATTGAATCATGTAGGTTGAGGTAAAGGTGGATGTGAGGGGGTGGAGGGGTGTTGGGTGAAAGTGCATATGGAGAGTGGATGTGGAGGTGTAATATTATATGAGTGTGGTGTGCATTAAAGTGGACACTAGTGTAAAGTGAACTTTGAGGAAGACTAGGTTTATGTGGAAGGGTGGGGGGGGGGGGGGGCTGAAAGTGTACACACTTCTAGTGTATAAAAGTCCTTCGATAAAATCTACCTCAAGGCTTGAGGTAGGTAAGAGTGGGGGGATGTGAGGTGAAAGTGGAAGTGAATACAAGAGAAGTGCTGTGTGATTTAGGATGGTAAGTAGTGCACAAAAATGGCAAACGATAATTCCTTAGCATTTAATGTTGAAAAGTTCCTTTAAAATTTTTAAAATCAGCTCAAAAATATTCTTTAGACTTATATCAAAACAACATCCCACTAGATTACTCTCCTAAGAATTTTCCTTTCAGACTCAATCACAGGAAATTGACAAGAAGATTGCAGACATATACTTGACCATAATCTTATATATGTCATTTGTGCATGTTTCTCCCCTAAGCTAGATGTCCACTACGCCTAATTTTTCCTTAATGCCGGCACCGAATTCATCTTTGGACACTCTTGTATTTCTCGACAACCTCTATACCGGCAGTCAAAAAGTTCATCTGCCGCTCAACCGGCAATGCCGCTCAACCGGCAAGTTAGCGTCCGTCTAGTAGTCATCCAACACAAGCGCACCGGACAAACTATCTGATAGAAAAAAATCCTCGCAATTGTCGTTGCTAGTTTTCCTATTTAGATGACTCACCATCTCGTCATCGATGCCACACATTTTGGGTCTCTTTTCTATCCGCGGTCGGATGCAATCGATACTTCGTAAATATGGCGCTTGTGTTGTGGAGTACTTCGGCGTCTCCGATAGATTCAAAGTGGGTGATCGAACGACAGTTTGAGACACACAAGCTTAGAATATATCGGATGTAAAGTCAAAGTCGTACAAACCTTGATCGACGGTTAGCGCATTTCGATAGACGATCGTTAAACATATGAATTTGTAAAGAGTTCGATTATTGGTTGGCGCCGATCGTCAACCCTGATTCATTGACGATTCGTGGACGTGCATTGATTTGTTCACTTGTGTACACTACCCGGTCACTCGCGTGCTATTTGTCGTGCAGTTCCACATTCACTCGCCACATACACATGTCACCTTGAGGGAGGATGGGGGATGGCATGTCAAACCCAAAACCAGATCCCCCCTCCCATCCAGCGGCCACCAGTCAAGTGCATAGGGAGGATGCATGCGGAAGTGCATAGCTCTCGCACATAATTTTGGTGAATGAGTACAAAAGTGCGATCTAGAAAATTCGTGGAATGTTCTTTTGCCGGAATGAACTATTTCATGCATGCGGCATCTAACCGCACAATCGGTTGTACACCTCCTAATACAATTCTCACGTACATTTCGGGGGATCGCGAGGGGGGAGGGGGAGCAAGGTGGGGGGGAGTTGGGAGCGAAAAGCAGACATGTGTTTCCTAAGAACTGAAACTCCCAACAACTGTCGCGAAGACATCTCCCCGTCTTCCGGCTCCTATTCTTTTCAAAACAGATCGTCTGGAGCCCAATCTGTCTTCGGATAGCCAGAAGTAGGTCTCCTTACAACTTCAGGAAGTTGTTGCCTTCCTCGATTTTCTAACTCTAATGGTGAATTGTTGTTACAATAAATAATCATCATAGTAAAAAAATCCAGAAAAATATGAAAAACCCTTGTAAGTTGTGTGTAAAAAATGTACTTGCTTCTGATATGCATCCTTAGTAGAAATGAAGGAAACCTCCCAAAAATGATAATCCATGTGAGAAACCTTTCTGAAGAACTGTGATGGAATCATAGAATTTTGTGAGTATAGAAGATTCTTATTACCTTCCAGTTTCCACTATAGGCATTATAGGAAACTTCCTAATAGTCTCTTGTGTATGGTTATGTATGGTATACACAATTAGAGGAGTGCATGATTTAGGGTGATTAGTTCTAAATGTTGTCTCTAGAATCAACACATGTTCCCGCCATCGCCTGGGCATGAGGTTGTTGTACGCATGCCAGTAGGCCATGCCTGTGTGACCCATGTCCACCAAGGACTTTGGATTCTCTCCCAATAAATCATGAAAGCACTCGCATACACGTAGGGCTGTCTCCTCTCCTTCCACCCATCGCAGGTGCATGTCCTGTCTTGCACAGTCACTTGGCGCGGACGTTTGCTCGGGCTTGTCACTATGGTAGAGTGTGGGTCCTCCTCTCCCACATCATACTCTGCACTTTTCACAAATGCATTTAGCATCCTAACAGTCCATTGACCTGCTTACTCAGCTTGCGGCGGTCTGCAAGAAAATTCTAGATCCAGCTGTGAAGTGCCACAAAGCAATAAAAGGGGAAGAGCCTCCAAACCTCTAGGATTCGGGCGTTCAACCATTCCTTAGCATTTTAAGTTGTGTGACCACCACATACAAGAGGGTAGTACAGGCTACCCAATTGCTCCTTTGGTATCCCTCCCTCCTCGTTAGCGCCCAGAAGCATATGAGCAGCGCGCGGGCTCACGCGACGCAATTGTTCCTCACACCGTTGCCACTCCGCCTCGGTTAGTTGGTGTGCTACGTATCACAACCAGTAGCCCACCTGTTTTTCGTGCTTCTGTCGGACGTTCTCTTGTAGATGAAAATCACAGTATTGTACATGTCTCCCGCCAATTTCTCAGCCTCAGCATTTAGGAGTCCCTTGTCCCGATCGCTTATAACGATGGTACCACTCTGTCTGGCTGTTAGAAATCAAACCACTTCCAACTGTCCTTTTGGCCACCCACCATGGCCCAAGCCATGGACATTGTGTTGTCATTGGCGTAAAAAATCTGGCAAATGGGCAGAACGTGCTTATGCCCATTCTTCAGGTGGGTGCCGTTTATGGTCAACTGTAGTGGATTGGACGGAATCCTTGGCCGACTAGGCCAAAACCGCGGTGCTTGAGGGTCTCTGACCCTCAAGCCATCCCGTCCAACCGCCCACAGTCCCAGGTGGCTCCACTCGAGCCACGTGGCTCCTTCGACCGGTCGGCGTGGCACTGCCACGCTACACCCCCCCCCCCCCCCCCCCCCCCCCCCCCCCCC
>SZWC01000531.1:159667-170571 GCA_023375785.1 Penium margaritaceum
GGGCGCGGGGGGGGGGGGCACCCTGCGTCTGCGGCGCCAATGGTGGAAACGTTGGATCGCACCGTTGAGTCGAAGGGTGTAGGGCAGATTAGCGGCGTTGCGAGAGCGCACGAGTCGTCGGTTGTCTGCAAACACTGCCATGCGAAGCCGCCGCTCCTCCTCACTGGCGTACCGTCTGCCGTGTCTGCATGTGCCATGCCATGTCATGCCATGCCATGCCATGCCATGCCATACCATGTCGTACGTAGGGCACACCCGCACGCAGGTAGCCGCAAGGAAAGCAAATCAGATTTTTCAGATTAGGACAGGCTCCCCTCTGCCCCCACCCCCCACCCACAATGAAAGGGGTGGATGGAGCAGCGACGGCAGGTTGGTGCGAGAGTGAGCGTGGCGCAGTTAAGGGGAGACCGACAGATAGGCTGTGGAGCGACCAGACCCAATCCACTCCACTCTAACCCAACCCAACCCAACCCACGCACCGCACTGTGCCACGATCATCGGCGCCTCGCCTTCCCACCCGCGTCGATGTTGGCCAACACTGTGCGGCGGGCAACCGCATCGCACCGCACCGCGCCACGACACATCCCGGCGCGGCCGGCACGAGGGGTCGCCACCCCTCACCCAGACCGCACTGAGTTGCTCGGCACAAAAAAAAAGAGCCCCGGCAGCGTCCCTTTCTTTTCGGGGAGCGAAGGCATCCTCCTCCTCGGCTTTAAGAAATGTTTCTTTAATGTTTCTTTGACACTCCCCCAGGTCGACACCTCCAGCACCTCTGCTCCACGACCCACCCCTGCCGGCCTTTCCTTCCCCCCGGTAGGAGCAGATGGAGAAAACGGAGAGAATGGTATTTATTTTTTAGACGTTTTGCAAAACGTCTAAAAAATAAATACCCGGGAGGCGCAGATGGAGAAAACTGTGAGAATGGAAGGACCAAGAAACCAAGCGAAGGATGCGGGGGGAGGAGGGGGAGGCGGCTTTGTCCACACATCGGCCACGTCGTCTACGGGCAGACAATAATGTTTCAAGTTGTGAACACCCAGGAGGGGGGGGGAGCAGGAGGGCTTACTCGGCTTGGAACTGGTCAAACTCCGCCGCAAGCAGCCGCTGGTCCTCCGCATCGGCATCCACATCCGCTACCGCCGCCTCCACGTTGCTTCCAGTCAGCGAAGCGAGGCTGTCCTCGGCGACTGCCGCTGCTACCGAGCCGTCCACGCCGGCCTGCACGATGACGGCGGAGTTGGCGTCTGCGGCGGCGCCGGCGGAGAGGACGACGCTACTGGGCAGACGAGCGGCGCGAACGGGAGGAGCGAGCCACGCGCACGCAAGGCAGACGAGGACGAAGGCGGTCCAGGGGCGGAAGGAGGGCAGGCTCGCGCGAGCCATCGCGTGTACGATCCGTGCCACGCCCGCTCGGCACACGCGCACGTACGGCGACCGGGCAGGGGGCCCGCCGACAGGCGCCCTGGTGGCGGGCGACCGAGAGACAAGGGACAGAGACAGGGAGGGAGCTCGGCAACGGTGGGCCCGCCCGCCAGCTAGCAGAGGTGCGAGCGTGCGCGCGCGTGGCGTCTCCAAGAAAACGATGCAAGAAAGTTGCACCTTGGTCGAAGGGCTTCGTGCGAGACGTCGAGACGGGTCGAAGGCGGCGATGAGCGCGTCAATGTGTAGCACCGGAGCATTGGACGAACCAAAGCGTGGGTGCACGGACAAGGCGAGCAGGCGCGCGGTGAGGCACATCACCACGCGCTTCGAGGAAAACAATGAGAAAATAGCACGACAGCGACTGCAATCGAAACATTCTTGAAAAAGAAAAACAGGCTGAACACAATATCAAGTCTATTGTTTCAATACAGTGTTCAAAAAAATACAACCAAAATATTGAAGAGCTCCTAAGGCAAAAAAGAAATTATTATCTAGATTTTATATTCTCATAATACATATTATCATCCAAAGTAATCAAATTCTTCTCAAAAATCCCTAACCTAGAACCTCATTCATGCCAAAGAAATCATTATCTTCATAAAATAAAGAAAAATAATAAATAATATATTGAAAACATAGATCTAAAATAAATTTTCAGCTTCTTCAATATTATTAATCGGGAAAATATATTTCATAAACATTTTCATTGGATGATGTTGAAGGAATTTCATTTACCAAAACAAATACTATACATTTCATTAAATTTAAATTATATTACTATTTCAAAATTAATTCAAAACTTAATTATAAAAGGCGAATTTGAACTTACCACATTGAAAATGTCGGATGATGACATGGTAAGACATACAAATTCGACGTTTAAAGCTACATTATCCACCATGTCTCGTGAGCACATGTATACACGCTCAGAATTGAAAAATGAGCTCGAAATGTGGCCAAAACTTAAAAATATTACCATTCCATCAAACCATAGTTATTCCTCAAGATGCTTGTATAAACTTATCATGAAAATATGACATAATCGCTACCTCCCAATGAATCAAAACAAAAACCACTAGAATAAACTAAGAAATATCCATTATGGACCACATACTACGTCTAAATCCTCTTCCTAATTTGCTTAATTAATTATAAGAATGCGCATAAACTTCACCTTCAACAAAAGAAACTATAATAATAAAGTACGTCTTGTGTATAATTCTTATTTAAATTCCGAACAAATGTGCAATACATGAAATTCATGAAAAAAAAACCCAAACTTTACTCGTAATAACATGAAACAATATTCTTCAAACTACATCTTAAGTAGAAGAAGATGAGCTCAAAGCATTGGTATAATTTGAACAATTTGCTAAAAAACGTTTTAGGCTAAAATAAAATATCATGTGAATCCTACATTTTAATTATTCCTTATCATGATGTCATGTCAAATTATGGTAATTAATTTGAGAATAAAGTAAGACTTAATTCCTCCTCCATCGCACATAGTGATAACATGTATTCTAGCGCTTACTTTCAAGAATATACCAAACCATAAAGTAACCGCGTCATGAAAAACGTCACTTATGTTGCTTATGAGTAAACATGCATGACAGTACACGAACTTATCCGTATTTGACATGAAACGCATCGCAAGATGGATAAAAATGCTAGCATGAATATCCTGAATACCTCTCATAAAATCACCTAAACTATTAATAAAAAACATTGAAAATGGCTAACACTAAAGATAAAATTGATTGAAAACTAATTGATGTTTAAATATTAGGAATAAACATTCAAAAATGAAAATTTCTCAAATTTTCAAAGAATAGGTGATGAAATTAAGTGGTAAAAAAATCTTCCACTATCTATAACTGTCAATTTAAGTACATCATGAATATTTTCCTTGCAAATTACTTTACATTCAAAACACAATGTTTCTTATTTCAAATGAAAATACATGAAGATATGGCCAGAACATTTCATCCACCATGTAATCCACCAAGTGACCTCAATCTCCGATGTAGAAGGAACACGTGTTCAGCTATGTGCCTGTTTCCAAATGGTTTTCTTACGTTTCTATATTTTAATTTCTTGCACAAAAACGAAACGGGGCCTTCAAAGATAAACTTCAATATTTAAATTTTTTATTTTATTCAATCCTAAAACATGTTAAAATATAGCTTCTAGTAACAAAATTCATTTAATTTGATAATTGTACGATGGATGATACATATTTGAAACCATTTTTCCATACATTGATGAACCAAAACATGAGTGATCATGTTATACATGCCAACAAAAAGCAATATGAATAATGTATTTTTTAATTAAATTCCTATGGTATGAGATGTTCTAAATTAAGGCAGGTGAATTTTTAAAATTTAAAATTGATCAACTTTTTCCTCATTTTCCTTCATTACATCAAGTTGAAATCATCAGTTTTTGGATTGTATGAGAGCTTTTGGAACTTCAACAAACATTGAGACATTTGGGGTCTCCAACCCTCCAACCATTCTAGTCAAATGCCCATAGGTTAAGAACCCTTGGCCAAGCGATGTGGTATGGGTGGTGCTAAAAATGATGATCCAATTCATCATAATCCATTATTTTGTTAACATTCAAAATTATTTGAACCAAAACTCAAGTTTATGGGGAATATTTTTATCTTTCGAATTTGACGTTAAAATAATGAATATTTATTATTATTTTCAGTTCTTCAAAATTTGTACTGAAGGCCTTTTGGATTGACATATTTGCATTATTTTTTCATCAAAAGGGGATTTGAAATAATTTAAGGTTTTATTTTGTCACTTTAAATTTATGGCTTAACATTCTTGTGATTTTGTGGTGAGGTTTCTTTTGGATCCATGGGATTTTTTGATAAAACCGCAATTATTTACAAAATAGAAGACAATGAAACCCATTTAATTTTACATTCAACATTAGAGACTTTTTATTGTTAATATATTCCATCACATGAGTTGTTTTAATCTAAGTGGACTAAGGTTCAATGAATAATATCAAAGAGAGGATACCACTTTGACCGAGTTATTTCATGTTGCGCTTGTTATTTCAAATAAGACTAATTAAAAATCAAGTATTGTCATCAGGAAGAACTATTTCATTCATTTATTACGTTAAAATCGTTGAGCAAAGGTAGGTGATCATTTCCTCATTGTATTGAATTATTTTCATGTCGTATGTTTTACTTATTCAAATTTACTCATTGTCAGATTTATTATAAATTTTACGTATAGTTTTTTTCTGTTATGTCAGATAAATATATTTTCTTATATCTGTATCGGGGATCTTTAATAAGTAGTTGTTTTTAAAATATCTGCAAAATAGGAGTAGATGTTTTACGAAGGCTACAATGGCACTGGATTTGCCTTTCGCGGGTTTAGAGGAGTATATATTCCGTTTTCTCAGCGAAACATTTGCCGTGCGTGGCGGGCCCTTGGGGATCACGTGGACAACAGCGCCCATGTGGCTGCTGGATAGAATGACACTGCGCATGCCATCGCGCAAGCGTGGTTCATCCAGCGTTCTGACGCACGCCACATGGCTGGCCAGCAGGCGCACGCATGAAACTTCCATGCGATTCGTTTTCCGGTCTCCTGGCAACCAATCCGAGACCCTGCTCACCTTGCCTGCGTCTCCGCCACTATTTCTCGAGCCATGGTATTGTCGTTCCCCCTTCATTCACCCGTGAAGCTGAACAAGTGCACTTTGCGGAAAACGAAAAGAATGGGTGTTCTTTGTCAAATTACGAATGCCCATCACACTACTAGCACACCATTCGTTTGACTGTTCACATGTCCCATCCACAGTCAGAAAAGGGGGAAATTTGAGGTATTTTAATTATTAATTCATCATTTATACAATTATTATACATACAATTTTATTCATATTATATTGTTGAGAAGGCCTTCCCGTTTTTTAGACTTGTTATCTGTCCACAATCCTCGAGATTGATTATCAAATAACAGATTAATTTTGATTTTTTTATAATATTTTAATTTTTAAGGAATTATTTTCAATATGGACTTTGAATGTCTTCTTACATAGGAATAAATATAAGCTTTCGCTCCTTCGTTACGTGCTCGATGTATCCATGCCCCTCAACAGAATATTTTTTCTCCATATCACAATTTAGGCCCATTTGGATATTATTTACCATAATTTTGTGTAACATGGAAGTAGGTCTTCATGTGAGTTGCAGTTATTTCATTCACCCTTCAAGCCTATCCACATTGCAAAAATGTGGGGAGGGGGGTCTTTATTGGCCATCCACTTATGTCTTCAACGTTTGCACTAGTGTAGGTCGGATAAGAGTTGCCATTAGAGTCTCCTCATCTCATGTGAACGAATCGGTTGACATTTTTAAAAGGGCGGAATGACCATATACCCATCGTTCGGAACAATAAGCCTGATCCCCCCCTCGCTCGGAACAATAAGCCTGATCCGCCCCTCCGTCGGAACAATAAGCCTGATTCGCCCCTTCGACACGGACGCGAGTTTGCAGGCGTAAAGAATGAACAATATACCGCTCTCGTTTGTCAAAACAGAGCATGTCGACGTCGCATGGATGCGGCGTCGACATGCTAGCGTCACATTTTTTGACCCAATGATCACAAACTCGTTAGTAAAAGGGTTTGTGATTTTTCGGAAGTGGTTTGTAAGAAGTTTGCTTGGGGGGTCCGAGACTCCCCATGAGTTAAAAGGGGGACCTGCTGAGCCCCGCTGCCGCGGGGCCCAGCAGGTGCCCGCGCAAAAATAAACCCTAAAACCCCAGGTGTAATTAGGGGGTGGGTTTTTCATTTTTTTGTACATCAAACGCGGGTATAAAGTTGAGAAAAATGTAAAATAAAACAAACATGGATTTTCGAGTCCCCATTCATGGAGGGGGGAATCCTACGGACGCCCGTCCGCCGGAATCCCCGGCGAAGTCCCCCCCCCCCCACCCCCCCACCACACTCACCCCCGCCTCCCGGCAGTCCACCGGCCGCCCGGCCCTCAATTGCGAGGGCCTCGATCGGCGGGCAGGTGGGTTGACAGGGGGGCGGGGGGGGGGAGTTGACGAAGTGCCGACCGACGGACGTCGGCCGGCAATCTCCACCCCGCCCCCCCCCCCCCCCCCCCCCCCCCCCCCCCACCCCCCACCTCCCACCCCTCGAAACTATCGCGGCCCTCCATCGCGACGGCTGCGATCGTGGGCCGCATTCTACCAGGCATGCCCGCTTTCGCCATGCTTAACCAGCGACATGCGTCGCTGTTTGAGCATGGTGAAAGCTTTGGGGCGGATGGGGCTTATTTTTGCCGGACAGGGGCAAATGGGGCTTATTGTTCCGACGAAGGGGTACATGGGGCTTATTGTTCCGACGGAGGGGTATATGAGGGTCATGGGTAACAAAATAGGGGGGAATCGGCATTTTTGCCGTTTTTAAAAGCATCCAATAATGGCGCTTATTGCATGTGTGATGGAGAGGTTCCGCAATTAGATGTTTTATATCATGGTAGAAAATGATGGTCCCTCCACGTGGGAGGATACTCTAGCTCTCTCGCTGCATCCACGTTGTTGTACATTTCCTTAAGTCCTGCCATGGTTAGCGGATGCTCTCTCGTCAGTGCGTGAGCTTTTCAATGAAGCGTGTCAATTGAAGGACGTCGACGAGGGTTAGCATACGCTGGCACAATTTTTTTGGGCCTCTCTGCCTCCTCTTCCTGTTCATCAACAAGAGGTTTTAGAGCTGTAATGTCATTTGCGTGTGTGTTGTGTGCGTTCTCATGCTCATTTGTTCCTATTCTTTTCCGTTGCAATTCAGAGATGTCTTGGTGAGATTGGGACTCTGGTCCAGGCAGTTGAGTGAGAGGCAACATAAGCCAAGATTCCTAAGGAGTGTGTGGGCTCCTCAAGGGTGTCCTTCAGCGGATAAAGTTGCATGTAATGGCCGTAGAACAAAGGTAGTGCGCAATCACCGGGAGTGCGTCCACCTTACTAGGGGATGGTCAAGCAGTCCATTCTACCATTGGCCTGATCCATGCATGACTAGCGGCAGTTTAGCTGTATGAAATTCAATGCCATTAGTATTTATTACAATTTTAAGCTTTGAAGAAAGTGCAATCTGCCTCTAGATTTGTTGTATAAGTGAAAATTAACCCAAGAACAGGCTTAATCTGACAAGAAATGAGCAAGTTTCGTCCAGCCAAAGGTTGGACAAGTCACGGGGAAAACAACTGACAGGGATTCGTCCCCAATGACCAGGACTTGATACCTCAAATACCCAACAATACCGATGCCTTGTTTTTCAATGAAGCAGGGGTCATTGAAGGCCAAGGGTGCTCCAAAACAGCGCCCCCATATGTTATTGGGAGCCAAGTCACAACAAGCAGTCGTCACTGGAGCTACGAGCGGCAGTTTCCCTTGGTCCTGAAAAATGCTGATGCCTCTACTGCTCCTCCACATGATCTCACAATTCTTGGTGTCTTGGAAACCTGCAAACATGCATGCATAATTTCAAGCCCATAACATTTATCGGCACCCTGTACTGAGCATCTGTGGTTCAGCAATGTTTGGTCGTGCAAGGTATGTCATAATGTAAATGATTGCCTTGCATTGTGATACTCTTAAAAGAAGTATAGTGAGCTCCCACTTGCCACTCGCATTTTGTTTGTTCCCAAAAGACATTCCCATACTTCTGCACATGCTGCAAGATGTACACAAGCTTATTGTCGGTCATCATTGCCACCAGTGGTTCCTTCACCATCTGGCTGAGTCCAGCACACCATGCCTGGTTTACAATTGGTACTAGAAACAACCCTCAAACAATAAATAACTCTTCTGCATGGCAAGCTATCCTGAAACAGCACACATCCTGTTTGATCCGTGGCCATATTCAATCACACACTCAAGTAAAAGGGCGATAATGGGAGGACATAGTGGCATTGGTGTTTGGCATCCAATGCAATGGAGTAGCAGCTATAGCAATGCAGAGGCTCCTCGCTGACATTCAGGTTCTTTGGATAAGCACAATGCATATCTAAATGATGATCTTGTAAATCATCTAGTGGAAATGACAGTGACAGCTGCCAGCATATTTTGAGTCACAACGTGCACGTCGAGTACAACCAAGGTGGAGCCCTTCCACCCATCAAAGAAGTTTGGGCCAACGTCGCACACCTGGATACCCGGAGTTGCGCTGTTTGTTCCCACCATTTCCGTGTATGCCTCAAAGTACGAGGTGTGCCATGACTATGCCGTGATCCTCTTAAGGGGTGCATCACTCGAATGTTGGACCGACATGATGCGGTCCAATCCACACAGAAGCACGGCAATAATCGTCACCAACACTGAAACCACCTCTAGAATCTCAACTGCATCGTCTCCAACATGCAGGAGTAGCAACCCAAGTCTGAAATGACCAACCCTATAGTCAGATTTTTGGAGTTATTCATCAACAGATTTACCACGGATGACGTAAGTGACAATGTACATGTCAAGCTGTGATGAATTTGTCCAACTAGCTATGTTGGTGAGTTACCAACAGGTTTGTGAAACTCCGACATTGCTTGATCACCAAAGGAGGATGTAGACAATTGCTTCAACCTCAAACCTTGAGCCCGGCTACGTCTTTGTGAAATATAATTCGCGAGTGACGTGCAATGACACAAGCTCAAGAGTTAGCTAACAAAGATGACAAAGCAAAGATTCATCGGTCCTTCCTTGTCTCTATTTGTTGTGCACGTTTTGTTTCAGTAGGAAGTACAATGAATTCTCACATGGGACTATTAAAAATGGACGATAAGAAATTGGTACTTGTTTCCATAATCAAAGAAGCTCTTCAATGAAATCCGTATGGTTCGCCACTTCACAAAATTCAACCTCCACTCTTCCTACCTTGAGTATGGTCCCTAAAATAGTGGAGTAGATGATGTAAGAAAGATGGGCATCCGCATCCACTGTGGTCACCACGAGTTCTCGATGATGCCTTTTGGGTTACCCAAAGTGCCAATCAATTTCATGGAAGCAATGAACAACATCTTGAGGTCATACCATGATGATTTGATGTAGTCTATCTTGGCAATATCTTGTTATATTGTAGGTAATGAGAGGAGCATGAGGATCAAATGAAGAAAGTGTTGTAGATCTTGAGAAGATTGTTTTCTTGACAATGCTTTTTAAATGTGAGTTTGAGGTGGGGAAATCTCAATTCCTTCTCAATTCCTTTCAACAATGGTCATATCGGCGTGGATTTACACAATCCTTCGGCCGTACAATGGTGGCCAAAGTTGTACAACCTGCACAATGTGTAAATGTTCCTTGGATTATGCAATGATCGTCGCAAGTTTGTACTCTAGTATGTGTGAGTGTCAGCGCCACTTCCTAGCCTCACTTGTAAGGATAGTGAGTGAGGTTGGGATGTCAGCAAAGATAAGCCTATGAAAATATCATAAAACCTCTGACCTTGTGTAGCGTGGCGGTGCCACGCCGACCGGTCGAAGGAGCCACGTGGCTCGAGCGGGGTCACTTGGGACTGTGGGCGGTTGGACGGGATGGCTTGAGGGTCGGAGACCCTCAAGCACCGCGGTTTTTGCCTAGTCGGTCAAGGATTCCGTCGAATCCGTTACATTGGTATCAGAGCTCCAGGGCTCGAATCCCACGTCGGGATTACCGGAGATGCCGAGGCGGCTCTCACTCCTAGCGGGGGGGAGTGTAGCGTGGCGGTGCCACGCCGACCGGTCGAAGGAGCCACGTGGCTCGAGCGGGGTCACCTGGGACTGTGGGCGGTTGGACGGGATGGCTTGAGGGTCGGAGACCCTCAAGCACCACGGTTTTGGCCTAGTCGGTCAAGGATTCCGTCGAATCCGTTACACCTTGGTACCGGCCTTACACTTGCCCGATAACAACCAAGAGGTCAAGATGGAAAAAAATACTCCAATGCCTTGTCAATGATTATAGCGCGCCAGTTCCCATGCCTATCTTCAAACCAATAGCAAGAACGTTCTTGCCATCACCATGAATTTTGATGCCCTTTAGTGGCACACCAAGTACATCAATGTCAAGTATTACTGCGTACTCAATATTGTCACGGGCTGTGATTTTGCTCACCATTTCATCTTTTCTGATTTCCAACTTGCAAGCATCTTTTAGAATGCCCTTCATCGTTATGTATTTCATGGAGGTATTGATGCAGTCTGTTTAATCAAAGTCCATTTGCCTGAGCATCATTCTCGCGTTCTCTTGTGGATTCTCATTGTCATCTTCTTGATGAATTTTTGTAAGCTCTTTCCTTGGCATTCGTACCCATGCATATTTCCTCTATCTTTTTGTTTGTATGTGCCATGCTTGTATTTCTACTTCTCCACTAGTTATTTAATCACATCTCTTATGGCCTCTAGACTCCACTTATTTATTGAAATCCTTCCTACTTTTTCCATTTACCCCCTCTTTCTCCCATCCAACTCCCCCCCCCCCC
>SZWC01000531.1:173471-199655 GCA_023375785.1 Penium margaritaceum
CCTCTCTCTCTCTCTCTCTCTCTCTCTCTCTCTCTCTCTCTCTCTCTCTCTCTCTCTCTCTCTCTCTCTCTCTCTCTCTCTCTCTCTCTCTGTGTGTGTTGAGTCCGTTTTGTATGTTGATTCTGAAGAGAGTGTAATACCTGCTCATGTGCACATGTGCGAGATCCTTGCATGATTTTGGACAAATACGACAACAACAGGGCATTGCAAAGTAGAAGAGCAATTGGAACTTCGCAAAAAATGATGAAACTTAAAGATGAAAATACGATACAATGAAATCTTCAGTGACATGAGAATATGAAAGAGATCCTCTTAAAACCCATTCACTAATGGGTTGCAAAAGAAAGGGACCATGTCACCCACAACCTTCTGCTGAAAATCTGCCATCACAATCTTGGAAGAACTTGCTGCGGTCCATGCCCGCTTCACGAGCTCCGGCTGCTTGCGCAAGCGGAGCCAGGAGTCGAGCAGCCATCCTGCCGCTGCTTCCTAGACCATCTTCATGTCGAGGTTCACCTGCGCGTGCTCGAGCAAAGTCTCAGCCATGAACAAGGAGTAGCTTTCCTTGAGCTTGTCCGTGAGTGGCTTTTGGAGGTTGACATCGTATGGTTGAACCTTGCCGGTGCATCCGCCAGGCACTTATACAAGCTTCGTCCATGGGTAGTTCTCGTTAACCCATGCTTGGAACATTTCCGATGCATGGGGTTTCAATGCGTCGAGGATGACGAGGACGTAAGCCTTTCCGTACTCTTTGTCAGTCCTGACACAATTGCATGCATACCATGGGTCAAGAACATTTACAAACCACTCCTTTTCAAATGAGCTGCAAGCCCGTATGATCGGCGTTCACGATGAATGCCTCTTTGATCTTGTACAGGCTACAGTAGACTGCAGCATGTGTGAACATTTGCTCGTAGCATACAGCCCAGTCGGTGAGGATGCGCTGGGGTGCTGACGTTGCATGGTGCCAGCACCAGCTTAGCTCACGGAAGAAAAAAATTTGGCAGAAGGAGGTTGAGACATACAACTCAAGCATGCCACCATCTTTGGTGCAACGCAGCATGGTCTCATGGATGACAGTCGCGTTCAACGGTACACCCGCCTCTCGCATGCGCTTCAGCTCCTCCTTGACCATTGTCTTCAGCTCAGAAACAGTCACAAAGTAGCCTGAGTGACCTCTGTTGCCGTGCTGGCACTTCCTTTGACACGCTTGCTTTGACTGGGGTCTGTGGGCTTAGTTGCACGATCCTCTCAAAGCAGTCAAGCAGTTCACACGGTTGGTCTGCATGATACCAGCGCTGATGGTGGTGTCGTTCAGTTTATCGTAAGCGCAGTAACGATCTGGTTGTTGATACACGGTTTGCAGGTTACGGACGGCGGCCACAGAGTTGGTGTGCTTCTTTTATTGGACTGATGCATGTATGACGCGGATGTGGCCCTTGGCAAACCATTCATGGTAGAATCGCTTGGGCCTTGCTGATGCCTTCTTGGAAAATGTATCCAAAGGTTCCTTGTCCAAATTAGTCTCCATGCCCTCGTCTCCATTGCAAAAATCAAGGATGATTGGTTCCTCTGTGCCAGGTGTGGCAGTGCGGGGGACGAGGATGGAGGCATGGACACACATGCGAACAAATGCACATCGATGATGCAAGGCAGGTGACATGGCTTCCATTTGGGTAGCTTGGGCTTCACGGGTCGTGCCTTGCTCTCAGCGGCCATGCGTTGGAGGTGGGCCTCGTATTCTTCGGTGTCGACGGGCTGGAAGAACAAGGCGGTATTCTCTTCCATGGCGGAGAAAAGGAGGAAGATTGAATAGGAAAGAAGTGGTTGTGGTTGATCGCATTATGCCCGCACTGTACAATGCTTTAGATACCGGAGGTGTCGTGGGTCTCCATGCACGGCTCGATGGTGAAGTGACAGACGAGGTTCTGTCTAGATTCTTGGAAAGAGCTGCATGAGTACCGCTAGGCAATCTGACGCTGAATTCAAACTTCGGGGGTCAATCTTCGGCACATGGAATTTGTTTGTGCACGAGTGGGGTCGAGCCCAGACCTATAAAATATTATTTTTGTCCTTGTGTGTAATGAAACCCTGGTATTCTGTCCTTGTGTAAAATTCACCAACCCCCACAAACCTTTGTCTTCATAATTTTCACATTTGGCTCAATATTTTAGATCCTAGTACCGTATACTATTCCAGACTGCGTAATGATAAGTTCACTGACCATATCTTTCCGTGTAAGGGGGGCTTTATGGGGCATTTCACAATACATAATGAACTTTTCAGCATCACGCAATTGACCCCCTCCCCCTCCAAACTCGTCCAGAGTATTGGACTAGTATAGTAAGGGAGTTCATCGTGACAGCGTATAACTAGATACACTAATTGAGTCCTTGTCTCAATCAAGAAGATGGTTTACAGTCTCTTTCTGAAAATACACTAGTGCATTCTTGGACCCCTACAAGCTACTATCCTCCAATTCTCATACCTTGTACACTGCGAGATCCGAGTGTTGAGCACTCCTTTTAAAAAGTCAATATTGTATGAAGATAGTGTAGGAGGACAGTGTCACTGATGGATGACAAGGAAAATTGACTATTGTATTGGTTTTCAATGGAAAAAACACACGTTGCTGCTTTCAATACTAATCCAACGAAGGCTTCTATCAAAGTCAGTTGTTAATGCAGATTTTTCATGAAGATATCTTTTTGCAATGCTGACGAGGGGTCTGTAGAATTTGTCCGATGGTGACTTAAATGGTGTATCGCGTGCTTCCTGCTCTTTCCTGTATGATGTCTAGCGCTGACGAGCAAGCACATGAATGACAAGATTTCTCGCTAAGTATCTCCTCTCCATGCCCTCCCCCTAAGAAACTTGTCAGGTGGCCTTGTGTAGCAGGGGAGTGTATCAAAACAGAAAACTGGATACAACAATATAGAAAAAGTTCAAAGTATGAAGTCTGTACGCATTTTCTTTATGAGAATGCATAAACATATTTTTTCTATGTTCCTACGAGTTACACTCCTCCAGTATACATTCCTCGTACACTGTCTTTTTCAAGGGAGGGGTGGTCACTTTCAGATCATGATGTAGACCCCCGCATCCTAAGTTGAGAGCATATCAGCAAAATCTAGCAGTGTAGTGTCGCTGAAGGTCAATAATGAAAGTACACAAATGTTTCTATTGTTAATGGACTAACAACAATTCTTCCTGTGAATGGAGGTCTCCCAGGAGTCTTCATAATAGTCAATTGTAATCATAAATTTTGGTTCATCTATCTCTTAATACCCCTCTAGGGTCAGACAACCTTGTTCATTTGCAACATTGACGGAAAATTGCGTCCTTACCGCTCCTTTCCTGACAGTATCAAGCATCGGTGACATTTTCAATGACCATGTCACTCGCAGTGCTAAAACGATGAGTGCATTGGCATTGTGTGGCAGAGGAGTGGATGGTGACGCCATGAATCTTAGTAAACTATCCTACAGCTTCATGAATTTTATTTTGTTACTATTATTTTCTGTATCGTTGAATTTGTGACAGAATTTCGTTGAATGAAATGTAAGTTTCACATGATTAACTAAAGATTTGGCCAATGCACAATTGCCTGCATAGTACCTCATCCCTGTCCTTCACATTTGTCAAATTCATGAGTTTTTTAAGACATGATCTATCTTGTCTTGTTCAAATCAATGCACCAGTTGAGGAAAAACTCAACCATTAGGATGAGCAAATTAAAACAAATCCCACTTCTTTCATCTAGATCATGGATTTCAAGATTAGCAAATCCCAAAATGTTGAATTCAAGGAGCAGTAGGGTAATGAATAACTCGTTTGATGTAAGAAGTATACTTGCAATTTGTTTCCAGAGAAAAACATGCGTCTACTTTTGCGCCCTTTCTAGCTGCAATCATACTATATAATTTCCTATGAGAATGTTTCATTTTATAGGGGGGATCCCTGTGAGATCTGGGTTTAGAGTGCATTAGGGAAGTGAAGTAGGATAATGTGGCAGATGGACAACAAAAAGAAAACATTAATGTATTGGCTGTTGTTGGGCAAAGGACACATTCCCACCACCCATAGAGTTGTATCAAGGAATTATAAAAATGATTCATTAAAATGTCAATTTTTAATATGGATCTGTATTTGCAATGCTTTTGTAGAGTCCTCTGAATCGTGCAATGGTGCCATCAATGGCTATTAGCGATCTCCTTGTTAATTTCTCTCTTATGTGGAGCACAGGAAAAATCCTGAAGCATCAAAATGTCGAGAACAGGAGACCTTGTGAACTCTTGTCAAATACATTCCAAATCTCTAAGTATGTAAGTTGACCATGATTCTCAGTCAAGCAGCACCCAAGCTGGTGCGTGAGCATCAATCGAGTTGCTGCTTGATTATAAATGAATTGATATTCAGGCTTCCCTGCGACGCCCTTAATCAACCGGTGTTCTATGGCAGTGACACCTATATTGCCCCTAAACTTCATGCAACATATGAAGGTGTAAAACGTAGCACAAATCTAACCCTTGTTATGTAATAGTAAAAGAAATATCTTGTATTGGGTACACATGAAAGTGGTTGGTAAAACCTTTTAAAAATTCTGTTTACGACTTGAAACAAGAAATCATGTTATGATGAATGATAAGAGAGGTAGAATGAGTAGATACTGTTGTAATTGCTATGAATGTTCTTGTAACCTTCCTAATTTTTGGAAGTTCCATGGACACGTTTGAAGAGTGTATTATTTGAGGGTAATTAACCATGTATCATTGCTGGTGACCTGAGCAGTTTACCATAGAAATTGAACGTGTTCTACATACGCATTGCATTTTCTCTGTGGACAAGACCTGGGCACTCGGTGACGTGCTCCAGTGCCTCAAGAACTTGCCTGGATGTTCCTGGATTTTTGACATGTTTTATACACACTCTCTATTTTCTCCACGGTCGAGATCTGGACACTCATTGAGAAATTTTGGTGCCTTGGGAGAACCTTGTGTGGGTGTACTTACATTTCCTGGTGTGCACACTCCCATTCAGTTCATTTTTCATGACAGGAATGACGGGGCTTGGCGGGCCAAATACTAGTCTACACTACATAAGTCAGTTGTAGATTCATTGTAGGTGCATGGTAGGTTCCCCTTCGTTCTTAGATTATGCTTTCCAGACTTGGGCACATTTTGCCCAATCGTTTCCCTCTTACTGCCATAGCTCATGTTTTCTCTAGCATGGGCATGCATTCTCCATACAATTCTAACACGGTATCAGAGAAAATGGAGGCCATGTGAGTTGAAAATATGCTGAAAAGGTCTGAGATGCAGCTCAGAAGGGCCATGTGACGCCAAGCAAGCAGCAGCATGAAGGAGCAGCTGAAGTGTTTGCTGAAGTAAGATAAGGAGAGGAAAAGTAGCAGGGGTTTCTTTTTCATAAGCAGTGCTTCTTGGGCCACTGTAGCGTGCAGCCTCATATCCTGTATGAGAGGCAGAAGCGACAGCATCCTGGTAATAGTAAGTGCAATAATGAACTAAGAGTGGCTGCTGAAAACTGTGAGTAGCAGCATGCAGCAGCAGGATCCTATTGTAGGAAATAGCAGTAGCTGCACAAAACAAAAATAGGAAGAAACAAATCTAAAGTAACACCCACAGAAGTGGTAGAACAACAAACAGTGGAAAAATCATGCAAGCAGGCGCATGCAAGTAGAAGCACCGCACAAATGGCCGATACATTTCACAACTTACAACGGCAAGCAAAAGCAGCGCTTAGCACCTCTAGTGCGCGGATTGCAGTTTCTTTAGCAGAAATTTGCAACTGCAGTGGTAGGGACCTCTAGCATTATTTCATTGGCTGCCGGCCACATCCCTACTTGTGTGGCTTATCGGTGGATGGGGGAGTCTAAGCCCGTGGATGGTTCCGTCTGGGCTTATTGATATGCGGTCTGGTCTCTGGTTGATGACGACCCGGGCATCATGGCTGTTGGGCCAGTGGCCTGTTCAGTCCCCATGGGTGCTAGTAAGCCTGCGCATGTGCCCTTCCCCACAGCCACACACGTTCCCGTGCCTGTGCCAGTCCCACTACCAGTCCTGTACCACCGTCAGCCCCTCCACCTGAACCTGCAAACACTGTTACTTCGGTCCCTCCTCTTTCACCTGCATCTTTCCCTCTTGCCTCCCATATGCCCTTCCAGGCATCATCTTCATTTTTACCATCTTCTCTCAAACGAGCAGCAGCCTCTGCGGCTGTGCCTCCTTCACTTCCCCCTTAGCCGGCGATGTGTACCTTAGAGTCAGGCTTCTCCCGCAAGCTCGGTGGTCGTATTTGACCACTGACTTCTGGGACTCAGCAAGCAGTTGATGACGTTCCCAGAAGCTCTACACACAACATTGTGAGTGGAGACCCTGGCACGAAGGCCCTTGGCATTGTTGTCCAGTTGGACTACACTGAGGTGCACTCAGTGTGTCGTGCTTTCCACAAGTTGGTCCCTCTATGAGTTTTTGGTTGACTGTGATATCTTATGTGACCTGGTTGTGGTCAGACCCATTCTAAAGGCGTGTTTCTTAGATACCCGGAGCTCACCCTTGATAATACCTGATCCAAGCATAATGAAGGAGGCCCTCTTGGTTGAGGATGCAGATTTATAGCACGCTGCTTGTGAGCTCAGCGCCATTCGAGAGCATGGTGTCTAGAGCTTGTTGACCTTCTGCATAGGCAAAAGGCCATATATGCCAAGTGCGCCTTCCACAAGAAGGTGAAGCCTGGCTTCTTGTTGGATCACTACAAGCCTTGCTTGAAGGCCAAGGGATTTTCACAGGTTGACTGTGTTAATTTTACCAACACATTTATACCTATTGGCCAAATGACCACAAATTGTGCTATTTTTGGAGTTGTTATTTATCATGACTAGGAGCTGCACCAGATGGATGTGAATGATTCGTTCCTCAATGGCACTATAGACGAGGAAATCTACTTGGTCCAACCACCTGGCTTTGGGGTCGGTGAAAAGGTCTGGCGCTTGTGAAACTCCTTGTACGGCCTCAAGCAGTCACCTTGATCCTGGAACCAAGAGATCACCAACACACTGACTCGTGACAGGTACATGTAAAATGAAGCAAATCCATACCTTTTATACTGGCAGATAGCTGAGCACTTGGGTACAATCTCGGTCTATGTTTCTGACCTCGAGATTGTGCATCCTTTGATGGAGGTCATGAAGGAGGCCAAGGCGGTCCTTCAGGTTGCCTACAGGATGAAGGACCTCGATCATGCAGTTATTTTCCTTAAGATGGAATTCATGCATGAACGCCAATAGCAGACACTCTTGCTTCACCAGGCATGCTACGCCCACGTTCTCATCTCCTCAGTGTTATTCTTATAACCTCCAAACCCATCACAAAAGAAAGAGAGGATGTACTGAAGGTGGATGATCGAGCACAGCTAGAGAAGACAGTGGATGTGATCCTATGCTTGAGCCTTGTTGGCTCTCTGAAGTACTTGGCCATGACTGCTCGACTCAAAATTTTCCTTCATATCAAAATCACTGGACATTTCTTACGTTGCCCTTGTGCAAGAGCCCTTCATGCTGCTCTGGAAGTGGTGCGGTACATGGTTTCTACGACGTACATGGGACTGTGCTTGTGGTGGTAGTATTCGGTGGTAGTTGGCTGCCACAAGGACAGCGACTTGGCCCAGAGCCCTGATGGGTGCATTTGGACAGGCTAGGTGATCTTGCTAGGTTGCACTCCTGTGTCGTGGCCCAATGGCAAGCAGGACTATGTTGCACGCAGCTCGTGAGAAGCATAGTATGCCACCCTCAAAGCCGAGCCTGGTCAGCTGGCATGGCTACATTGCTTATTGTGTGGATTGTGCCAGACTTACCCTTCCATTGTTATGCACTGTGACAACGAGAGTGGCCTTGCCATTGTAGAGAAATCTTGTGTGTTCACGAAGCACATATTTGTTGAGGTTTTTTTTTTTTTGGTGAGTGATTTGGTGGAGATATTAGTGGTAGGTCAAAAGAAGAAGCTCAAGGGACTCAAACAGCTCCTCTAAGGTGGGTCAATGGAGGTAGATGAAGAGGTTGGTGTACTGCATGTGCACAATGAGCATGATGGTGTCAACTGTCCAGAGCTGGAACCGGCTGTAGATGCACATCGCGTGGTGCCAATTTCCTGATGCTGACTCCGATCCCATGCGGCGCATGGAGTGGAACACCCTAAGAAAGGAAATCCTCACCTTGTGTGTCTCAGCAACGAACAAGGTGAGGGCCAACTTCCACCCACAGCAAGGGTCGGCCCCATCACCATCCCAGGGCGCCTAGGAAAGGACAAAATTCCATGACTGTCTCTTAGGGAATGGCGTAGAGGAAACTGCGCATGGCCCACACTGTTTTCTGAGTCTAGTGGGCATTGGAAGTACAAAACTAGCTCAGGAAACTGTGCCACACACCTTTGTGCATCAGCGTACACCTGGAAAAGTACCTCCCAGTAGTGAAAGCCATTATCATTGTCATAAGGAGGTTGCAAATTCTTGAACTTATTTGGTCTACGTTCCGTGAGGAGGATAATCTTTGGCACTGGGATGAGCGCTTGTGGAATGCCAAAGGAGAGGCCAGTCACCCGTCTCAAGGGGGCTTGACACGCTGGTGTGACTGATGCACCCACGGGGGTGCGTTGTGGGCCGAGGTTAAGGCGATCTAGCTTCGTGCGAATCTCGTGTGTCCGTGCATATACCTCCTCCTCCTCTCTATCTTGCTCCTCACGTACATTTTGCTACCTGGTCAACCCAATGGATGTAGTCAGCTACCCTTGCAACGTAGATCTGGTTGCACTAGGTGGAGTTTTTTGTAGTCCTTGCAGCTTTACTGCAAGGTCTAGATTTCTCGAAGAGTGGCAAACTGCTCCTGCTACTGGTGCCTAATCTCATCTTGCACCTGCCGCAGCCTGTCAATTGCCCGAGTGCGTGGGCTCGACAATTCCGGCAGTGAAATGGAGCCATAGGGATCAATGGGCTCGTTTCCCTTTTCACCGGCTGGCGCCATGTGGTCGTTTGGTATGGAACCAAACGTCAAAGTTTTGGGGGAAAAAACCATCAGTGGAAAAAAACCATACTCAATTGTTTGGGATGCATGGAAACATTGACGTTTTGACCCAAAAAACATATGTCAACACTACTAATGACGACGTCAACATTTTTTGCTCATGTAAGAAATGCATGCAAAGTTTGCGCTAGCAAAGCTAACATTTTTCTTTACATACGCGGAGTGCATGTGGCTACAAAAGGGGGATGATCACGTCTCTCCCTGCTCGCGGCTGCGTAGGGGCTGCATATACCTACACAGCTACTCCGTTGACCTGCGTAGTTACACAGCAATGCTGCCGCATAGCGCTTCTGGGCATCAAACGTTCCACAACAGTAATGCTGCGCAAGACAGTAGCCGTGGCTCCAGTTGCCATGAGACTGTTACTACTGGAGCTACTGACACTGCTGCTGTGCTATTATAGTCGCTACCATTGCTATAGTGAAAGTGCTGTTGCTGCTATTACTGTTGTCGCTGTAGAATCTACGATGCTATCGGTGTACTGCTGTTGCCTTTGCTGTTGCCGCTGCACTGATATTGCTGCTGCTGAATGCTGATGCCGCTACTGCTGTTTTCTGCCACCGCACCGAGCAGCTGTTACAAGCTGCTTCTCCTTCCTTTGTGTGTCACACGTTGTAGCCAAACAAGCTGTTGCTGCTATCCGGTGTTGCCGCTACCACTCAGCATGGCTGTTGCAGCTCGTCGTTACCACGGCTCTTGCTGCTACGGCAATGGAAATAACTCATGCCACCACTGCTGGTGTTGGCTTCTACTATAGCACTCGCCTAGAGATGCCATTATTTCGAGGCAACATCTCTGCTAGCAAAGCCTGTTGGGACGGGTTCCAAGATACAGCTGCTCCGATGTGTCTCATGTTTTTTGCCGGTTCCGCGTCTTTGTGGCACACGACGGGTGGTGTACGTAGCTCAGCCAAAAAGGTCTCGCCACTCTAATACCAGGAGAAACTACTTGGCAGCTTCCTAGCCTTGCTTCCATTAACGTGGTGACACTGTCCAGACATATGACGCACTAGCAAGCAAGCACGTACAAAAGACAGCAAGGGCTGCGCTAGAGAGACACGCGAAGTCTCATAAGCTCAAATAGCTTAGTAATAAAAAGAGCTATGACAACTGACTAGCACACAAAACAAATACATACCATGGCGCACGGCGGGTGACGTACGCGACGGTGTCATTTTGTCCAAAAACGTATCGAAACTATTGATCTGGCCGTAACTCTACACACAGACATCCAAATAAAACACGGTCTGAACCTACAGATGCAAAACCTTGAGCTGGACACTACAGCTGGTCACACACATAGGTTGAGCACTAATCGATGGAAACAAATTGCAACACAAGCAAATCGGGCTCGAGAGCCAGTCCACCACAAGAACTCTAGTGCCTACACAAAAACTGCAGATCACCCTAGCGTGGTAGCTGTCTTGCAACTGCTGGTGGGTGGGATCACCATCGGTCAGTGCTCCGATGCCAGCTGGGTCTACATCAAGGTTCTGCATGAGCATGGACATGGCTGAGGGGTTACACTAAGCTATACAGTCAGACGAGGATGGCTCATATCACAACATGTCCGTCATCCAAATCAGTAGACACATGTAGTGGGCTGACTTCCTCACCAATGCAATGGCGTGCAGAAAGGTCATGGTAGTCATTTATTACATCAGGCTTGAGGGTGGCTGAGAGTAGGCTGCATGTGTATATGAACTGTTAAGTCACTTGTAGCACACATGTGTGAGTGAATCATGTGTATGGACATGTGTACCATTGGATCATGTGGAAGAGTTGTGATGTGAGCCATCTCTGTCTTTTTACTCTGTTTTGTACAGCTTACTGTGACTACTCGGCCGTGTGCAAGCTTGTGCAGATCCTCGATGCGGAGAAACCTGGCTGTGGTGCGTCGTCATGTGGTGGTCCACCAAGTAGCAGCTGCAGGAAAGCTGCCACGATATCCTGGATGCTTCCTTGGACCTTTTGCAGTTTTTATTCAGCCTGTAGGTTCTTCTTTGTGGACTGGCTTTGGGCCCAAAATGCATGTTCTTGTATAGTGTGTCCACCTACCTATGCCGGACCTGTGCGTGTGACCAGTCAGATCGTCCAGCTCAAGGATATGCATTTCTAGGTTCAGACGGCGTTGTTTTCGGACGCTTGCGCACAGAGCTTGCGCTTGTATGGAAAAAAAAATGGGTTTGGGCCTGTTTTAGGACAAAGTGACCCTGTTGTGTACGTCATCACTCTCAATACATTGAATCTATTGAAGCTTATCAGATTCTACGCCTCTCCCTACCAAACCCTTGTTGTTCTCGCACTTTCTTTTCATACTAGTGCATCAGCTGACTAGACTGTGATGCCACGTCAAATGAGAGTAGAGTTGGGAAGCTTCTAGGCTTCTTCTCAGACTTCATTACTGTCCCACGAGTTGGTTGTAGTTGCAAAGCTCCACCACATGCATGTCGTTATAGAGAAACTACTAAGAAGCTTCCTAGCCTTGCTACCACTGACTTAATGACAATGTCCAGTCAGATGACGCACTAGCAAGAAAGCAGGTGCAAGAAACAAAAATGGTGAGGTTAGGGAAATGTGC
The DNA here is from genome assembly GCA_023375785.1 of Penium margaritaceum. Taxonomy (NCBI): domain Eukaryota; kingdom Viridiplantae; phylum Streptophyta; class Zygnematophyceae; order Desmidiales; family Peniaceae; genus Penium; species Penium margaritaceum. The sequence continues at coordinate 185,146 of SZWC01000531.1, forward strand.
GATGTCTCATAAGATCCAATAGTTTCAACTTGCAGAGAGAATTGGCAACTGACAAGCATCGAGCATAATACATGACGCGGCGCACAGCGGGTGACACACGCAACAATGTCACTTTTTCCTAAAACCGGCCCAAAATCATTGATTGGCCATGACCCTACGCACGGGGATCCAAGCACAACACTGTCCGAACCTAGAGATGCAAAATGTTGAGCTGGAAGCTACAACTGGTCACATGCATGGGTCCAGCACCAGTCAGTGGACTCAAAGTACAAAGCATGGAAATCGGTCTCAAGAGCCAGTCCATTGAGAAAACCCTAGCATGTCGGCCCTATCGCAGCTGCAAGTGAGTGGGGTCACCACCCGTCAGTGCTCCGATGCAAGTTGGCTCTGCATCAGGGATCTACACGCGCATGGATACGGCCTAGTGGTCACAGTAAGCTATACAGACAGATGGGCACGGCTCACATTACAACAGGTTGTAGTTGTGAAGCTCCACGCATGCATGGTGGAGAGGGGGTATCTCCACACTTATGTTGCTTTAACTAAATCTTTATGGGCCAAATAGGACACCCATGAAACGCCAAGTGAGACTCTCATCCACCCAACACCGGAAAAAAACAAAACTGAAAAGCCCACTCCGCAATCATGCTCACTCACGGCATGCAATGCCGGAGGAGCAATATAAAAGTGCATGGAGACATTGCCCCCACACGAGAACTTTTCAGATGTGCAAATCCCCTAGTTCAATTTAGGGTTTTGTACGTTTGGCGCGGGCTCTGCCCCCGAAAATCATAAAACCCTACATCAAACCAGGGGATTTGCGTGTCGGAAAAGAAGGGGTCATGGCTCCCTCGCGATCAAGCGAGAACACCATTCTTTTGTTTTTGTTCTTTTCTTTACACATAAACCCCTTATCTGAACTTTCAAACCTCAATCAAACCCTACCCTTATTAGGGTTTTAGTTTTGCGTGGGCTCTTGCTGGGCCCCGTTGCCGTGGGTGCCCAACAAGTTCCCTTTCAACGCAGAGGGAGTCTCAAATTCCCCTAAAACTTCGGACAACCGCCCCCCGCTAGTATCACAAATTCCTTAATGAAGGGGTTTGGGATACTAACGGAGAACGCCGCATGTCATTTGTCATCCAGGCATGGCATGCGGCTCGCCATGCATTTTCTTGTCTTTTCTTTGTTAGTGGCTTAGCGATAGTGGTAGCCGATGCGTAGCTAGGGTATTTTTTGCTTGACGACAGGCAGATGAGCTTTATAGTTCTAAAAACTGGGTGCATGTCTTATGTAAATTCTTTATTTGGCCAAATAGCTTGGGTACTCATAAAACACAAAGTGCCACTCTTATCCGTCGAGCACCGGCAAAAATAAAAACTCATAAGCCCACCCCGGAATCATGCTCGCTCGCAACATGCATTGCCGGATGATCCAAAAAAAAGTCCATCGGGACATTGCTCCCACGCGAGAAGCGCGAGGGAGTAATGACCCTGTTGTTTGTTAAGGACATGTTACCCCCCAATTTGATTTCGGGTTTTAACACCCTAAACCCTAAATGGAACTTGTCAAGTTTTGCAGCATGTGGAGGGTGAAATTGTTCTGAAATTAGAGAGGCAAGGCATGGACGTTGGAATCTAAAATATATGTAGATACATGTAGATCACATGGAGAAGTACATGAAGAGTTCCCTGAACTAGCTGCAGGGATGTAGCCACAAGTGTACACTTGTGGACCCACAGGGTGTTGGTTTATGTGCCACAGACATGTTGTGACCTCTTGCCTAGCTGCATACTCACCGCACAGACGCAGGTGACTGATGCTGGAGGGACATCGGTGCTGACGCTGTACCTCAAGTGGTGGTAACTCGTGGGCGTTCAGAGAAGACAATCCAGAGTCGCTCGCAGAATTGAGCGTTCCCCCTACCACAACATCTCACAACATAAATGCTTGGTGACACTAGGATTTCTAGTGGGTTTTTTGCTTGAGAAAGAGGGGATTGTGGCCGGGTTGTTCTCTCGGCCTGGACTTGCATGTTCTTGAACATTAATGTGGGGAACAGGTCCAGGTTCTACCCTAGCTCGGCGTGGGTGAGAGCGAGGGTGGGCTCGTTGCTCGCTCGCTCGTCACCTCGCCAGCAGCTTAGGGCCCGCTTAACACCTCTGTTGCTCGTGACTGAGATACTTGCGTTTTGTCCTTAGCAAAACTGCCGCCGTTCATGGCGCTTTGTCTCTTGCGTGCTCAGTCCGTGCTTCCCTCGACCCTCACTCTCCCCCCTGCCGGGATCCTCTATCCTCTGGTATCAGAGCAGTGGAGAGGGGAGGTGTTGAACTCGTGAATCGAGCGCTCGATCCTGGTGTGCGGCCAATCTTCGTCGCCATCACCGCTTCCGCCGCCACTTCAGTCACGAGAAGCACGTTCTCTCCTACTGCAGCTCCCTACCCTCGCCCATTCTGTGGCGGGCAACAGCAGGAGCTACGAGCGGACACTCGCGGGTGTTCACTTCGTTCACCCCCGCGGGATTGCTCCCGTCCGCGATGCTGTAGGTCTCAAACTGCCTCATCTACGGCAGTAGCTTGAGCAGCAGCACCACCACACCCTAAGTAGCAGCCTCCTCAGCAGTGACTACGACTGCGATAGCAGCAGCTGCGACGACAGCAGCCGTCGCATTTCCCTCATACACTGTCGCAGATACGCACCCGACAGCAGCAGCAACGAAGTCACAGCAGCAGCAGCAGTAGCAGCAAAGCGACAGCAGCAGCAGCAACAGCAGCAGAGCGACAGCAGCAGCAGCAGCCGCCGCAAAGCGATAGCAGAAACGGCAGCAAGGGGAGCAGCCGTAATCGTCCTCAGCTGCATTAGCAACCGGTGCCGATCCGCTTGCAACAACAGCAGCAGTAGTAGCAGAAAAGAGACAGTAGCAGCAGCGGCAGCAGCAAAGCGACATCAGCAGCAGCAATAGCAGCAAAGTGGCAGCAGCAGCAGTAGCAGCAGCAGCAAGGCGACAGCAGCAGCAGCAGCAGGTGCCGATCCACTTGCAGTAGCAGCAGCAACAGCAGCAGCAAAGCGGCAACAGCAGCAGCAGCAGCAGCAGGTGCCGATCCACTTGCAGCAGCAGCAGAAGCAGCAGCAACAAAGCAATAGCAGCAGCAGCAGCAACAGCAAAGCGATAGCAGACGCAGCAACAGCAGCAAGGAGACAGCAGCAGCAGCAGCAGCAGGTGCCGATCCACTTGCAGCAGTAGCAGCAGCAGCAGCAATGAGACCGCAGCAGCATCCATACATCTCTCCAGATACTGCTGCTGCAATCTCAACTGCTGCACTTTCAGCAACAGCTGCAAAGGACGCCCACCTTCCTATTACCTCAACTGCCACACTGGCGCACGGTGACGTTCCAGACGCGGCCGCGTTGGTGGAGTACTACAACGGGGGAACGTCGCACCGACGTGAACGACGTCGTCGCGGCATGAGCAGCGACCGGGGGTCCGAGTCCGCCTCAGCACGGTTCGCTCGCGCGTCACGTCATCGTCCGGTAAGCGTCTCCCCTCCCCATTCTCTTAGGGAGGACCCTCTGTCGTCCGGCGATCCCGAGATTCCTGCTGCCCAGCTGCACTCAGCGTTCCCGCAGGACGTCGTTCGTCTTGTGGGTATCGTTACACGCACAACCTCGGCTATCATTGACGCAGCGGCGGCAGCTGCAGCCACCTTTGCCGCCGCCGCTAGAGCCTCGCGTGCTCCTACCGCCACCTCAGCAGGGCGAGCTGCAGATTCGTACACAGAGGCCGCGGTTGTTGCTGGTCCCATTGCTGCAGCGGCTGCTGATATAGGCACACAAATATCTGCTGCAGCATCTGCCATTGCCTCTGCAACGGACTCAGCTGCATCAGCTACAGCGGCAGCCGCTGCTTCCATTCGCACCTCCACCGCAGTCGCCGTCACCGCAGCTTCATCTGCCCCATCTGCCACCTCCAGCCTCGTCACAGCAACCATCTCCATCGCAGCAGCCTTCTCTACTCTTGCTGCTTCCTGCACCACTGGAGCATTTGCTCTGGTGGTGCCCATTGCCTCCACCGTCTCTGTTCTTTCTGTTGCCTCTGCTGCTGTGGTTCCTCCACTCCTTGCTTTTCTCCGCAGCCCGTCCTCTTGACCACCTTGTCTGTATATTGTGCCTGCGTATCTTCTCTCTTCTCCTTCTGCGGTGGCTTGTCTTGTCTGACTCAGGGTGGGCTGTCCTGCAGCTTTTTGACTCTTTGCCTCAGGCAACCCCACTTTTCCCACGCCCACTGGGGCTGGGGAAACTCTGCCGAAATCTGTCCGGCAGAGCCCTTGCGTCGTCACCATGCCTGGTGACGACGAGTCAGTCATAGCGACTCTTCAACGCCAGCTGACCCTCGCTCGCGAGGCTCAGCAGGAGGCTGAGGACCGCCTTAAGCTTGCTGAAGATAATCGCGCCGCTTTCGCTGATGAGGTCGCCGCCATAGTGCTGCGTCGCCTCCCTACTACGTCGGTTGGAACCAGTCACACCCCTCCTGCAGGCATCTCTTCTTCTTCCTCTAACACTTCTGCTGTTGCGCCCACTGGCACTGCCGCTGCTGCCGCCACTCTCCTCCCGCCTCGCCAGCATGACTTCTTCTCATAACCACCTTCCCTCTCCTCTAGGCTCGCCTTCACCTCCTAGGAAGTGTGCTTTAGCGCGTGGGCCCAAGGGGAGCAGCTGTGGGAGCATTACTCTCCAGCTGTTGCTCCATTCACTCCCCTTGCAACTGAGTCTGCCCGTGCTGTGCGCGCCCTCATCGCTGCCGCTCCTGAGTCGCTGATTGATGATGTCGGCACGTTCAATGCTGATCCTGCTGTCCAGCGTCTTGCCGACCCTGTCGGTGCATATGCCATGCTGCGTCGTCGCACCACTGTCACTGGCCAGGCCGCTCAGAGCGCCCTCACAGTCCAGTTCAACACACTTCTCATGCGTAGTGACGAGACCGCTGATGCCTATTGGTCTCGCGGTCTCAAGCTCATTCGCGAGCTTGGCAAAGCAGCACCTGGCCAGCTCTCTGCTGTTCTCACCATGGTCAACGGCCTTATCCCAGAGCTGTCCGACCTTCTTCGTGACGTCAAAGCTGACGAGCTACAGCAGCTTGCCTCACAGCCCGTTCCCCCTGATTCCCCGCCAGGGGTAGGACCTCTCTGGGATTTCACCTCCGAGCGCCTTGTTGCCTGGTAGACCAGTCTTTAGAACAAGCGCCTCCATCGCTCTTCAGTTACGGGTGTTGCTGCGCTCACCACTTCAGCAGCACCTTCCTTCTCCTCTGCTGCACCCTCCTCCCTCTCCGCTGCTGCATCTTCCCCTGCCTCCTCCGCCTCCTCTTCCTCTCCTGCCGCTGCCCTCACTTCCCAGGGTCGTGGCAAAGGGAAAGGGAAGGGCAAAGGCAAGGGCAAGGATAAGGGTGCTGCCCCTTCCTCTCGGGTTCCGGGCGCCGTTGTGTGCTGGAACTGTGGCTCTACTGAGCACTCTGCTCGTACTTGCCCGGCTCCTCCGGATGACCTACGCCTCGCCCGCGCCATGCGTGCCCACTGGGCTCGTACCTCCGGCTCCTCCTCTACATCCGCATCCTCTGGCTCTGGTGGCCCGTCGCGCTTCTCCGTCCCACCTCCGGCTCAGGCTTACGTCGCCTCCAGCGTGCCTTCTCCATCACTGCCTGTTCCTTACCCTTGGGGCTGGCCCCCTCCTTACGGTGCTCCTGCGTACTCTGGGCCCCCATCCTCTGCCTACACCGCTCCACCGTGGTTCCCGCCTTCCTCCGGCGTGCCTACCCCAGCTCTGCCGGCGTCAGTGGATGGCGACCGTGGTGATCGGGAGCGTCACCTTGAGCAGTCCCTCCTCCAGCTTCTTCGCCTTCGTGATCAGGGAGGTGAGGGTGTTGCACCGCTGGCCAGAGGTCTTGTGTGTCAGACTGACGCTGTCCTTCGTGGGGATCCTCCGGGTCATGTGCTAGGTGCCTTGTGTGCGTCTGTCCCGTGGATTGAGCGTTGGCAGTCTGACTTTCTTCCTCGTTGTCTCTCCCTTTGTACCTTGTCTCCGTCCTCCATTGGCACTGTTGCGACGTCCAGTGTGCTGCCCCCTGTGCGTCTGTCCAGTGGCCTCTGGGTCCTTGACTCCGGGGCTACTCATCACATGACGTCTGTGCGGTCCTCGTTCATCTCGTTAAGCCCCGTTGGTTCTATCCGCTTTGTTCGTACCGGGTCTGGTCAATTGCTGCCAGTTCAAGGTGTGGGTGTGGTTCGCTTTGTTGGCCCCAGTGGCGCACTATATCTGCCTGACGTTTTGTACGTGCCTTCGCTGGAACTCAGCCTGCTGTCTGTGCCTTCTCTGGATGAACAAGGTATGGACTTCACTGCTAGCCGTGGTGTTGGCACAGTCTTTCTTCGCTCCTCCCACCGTCCTGTTCTTCGTGGTGTGCACTGTGGAAAACTCTACCGTGTCCCCTTGCATGCCCCTTCTACCCCGGCCGTCAGCGCTGCCCTTGCTCACGTTGCTCCCTCCCTCACCCCTGACCTTGTCCGCCTCTTGCATCGTCGCCTTGGTCATGTTCACACCGATGCCATTCATAGCATGCTGCGTCTCCAACCTGCTCTTGGTCTCTCTCCCTCTACCTTCCCTGCCCCTTGCCCTGCGGACTTTCTTGACTGTGCTCAAGGGAAAATGCATCGGTCTCCTTTCTCTCCTTCTGAGTCTCAGTCTTCCCATCCACTTGATCGTGTTCATGCGGATGTCATGGGGCCCTTGCCTCATGACCTCCTTGGTGACGTGGGACGCTACGTCTTATGTCTTACCGATGACTTTTCTCGCTTTCGCTGGGTGTTCGCGCTCCGTCAAAAGAGCGACGTTTGCTCCGTCATCGAGTCATGGCTTGTCCAGGCTGAACGTGCCTGTCAGCGGTCGTTGCGCATCTTCCGCAGCGACCGTGGCGGCGAGTTCCTTGGTCCCACCTCTCGTCTCCTCGAATCCCGTGGGGTGTGTCTGGAGACATCTGCTCCGTACACACCCCAGCAAAACGGTGTCTCTGAGCGTTGGAACCGGACGCTTGCCGACGGTGTCCGCACGCTCCTGTCTGAGTCCGGCTTGCCACCACTCTTTGCCTTTGAGGCTATGTGCTACATGACGTGGGTCTGGAACCGTGTTCCCCATGGTCCCCTTCCCCGTACCGTCACCCCGTTTGAGCGCTGGCATGGTCGTCGGGCTGACCTTCGCCTCGCTCGGGTCTGGGGTAGTATCGCTTCTGTCTGGCTGCCGGAGGATTTCCGTGATGGCAAACTGTCCCCTCGTGGTTGCCTGTGCCCCATTCTCGGGGTATCCTCCCAGTCCAAAGCATGGCGCTTCTGGGACCCTGTCCGCCAGCGTGTTGTTGAGTCTCGCGACGCCTTATTTTTTGAGTCGGTCTTTCTTCGTGACCTCGATCGCCTCCCCCCTGCCTCCTCTCTCCTGCCCCTCTCTCGGTTGAGGGGGGATGTCGGTCCTGCCATTCCGACAGTTCCAGTTGTCTCACCGCAACTCTCATCCTCGTTGCCGTCCTCGTCGTCAGGGGCTGTCCCTATCTTCTCTACGTCTTCTTCCCCCGACGTATCGTCCGCGTCCAGTTCCTCCGACGCACCCTCCTCTCCAGTCACCGACTCTCCCCAGTCTGCCTCTCCAGTCACCGACTCTCCCCAGTCTGCCTCTCCAGTCACCGACTCTTCCCAGTCAGCCCCGTCTCCCGCTGTCTCGGGCACACCTCCAGTTGCCACTTCACCTGCAGTCTCTCCCGTCCGAGTTTCTGACCCGCCTCCGCATGTTACCACTGGTCCTGCTCCTGCCTCACCCTTCGTCCGGGGGGGCGCCTTCGTGCACTCCCACATCGTTCTAGCACTTCCCTCACCTCAGCACGTCCTCCTCCCTCTCAGACTGCACACCCCACTGTTCACCCTACCGGCATGGACGCGTTGGGCCTAGCTACTGGGGTTGTCCACCCTAGTTCCACCCTTGGCTACGCGCTCCTATGTTCGGAGCATGAGCGAGCCTTGGAAGCCGGCGTCTTGAGTAGTGCAGCCGAGTGTCACGCCACGTCGGCCACCACTGTCTTGCCCCCTGAGCCTTCCACTGTGCGTCAAGCACGGGCAGCCTCTGACGCACAGCAGTGGGAGGCTGCGATGCGTGCTGAGCTCAACGCCCTTGATGATCATGCGGTGTATGAGCTTGTCGATCTGCCACCTGGGCGCAAAGCCATCGACGCTCGTTGGGTCTTTCGGCGGAAGTACAAACCCAATGGTGCGCTCGACAAGTACAAGGCGCGCCTCACGGCTAAAGGGTTCTCCCAGGTCCCTGGCATCGACTTCGACGAGACGTTTGCACCAGTCGGGCGATACACCACAGCTCGAGCACTATTGAGTCTTGTGGCCCACCACGACTGGGAGCTGGAGCAGATGGATGTGAACAATGCGTTCCTCCACGGACAGCTGGATGAGGAGATTAACATGGTCCAGCCACCTGGCTTCTCCGATGGCACCAACCGAGTCTGGCGACTGCGAAAGGCACTCTATGGCTTGAAGCAGTCACCTCGGTGCTGGAACCAAGAAATCACCTCCACCATTGAGAAAGGAGGATACCGACGTAGTACGGTAGATTCCTCTCTCTTTGTCACTCCACCCTCAGTCCCCTTCGTGGCTGTTCTCGTCTATGTGGATGACCTGCTGATCGCGTCGCCCAGCCAGGCTGCTGTTGAGTCAGTGAAGACACTCTTGCAGTCCGCGTACAAGATGAAAGACTTAGGGCCAGCCGGAGTCTTCTTGGGCATGGAGCTTGAGCGCGACCGTTCTCGTCGCACGCTTCATGTTCACCAGGCTGCGTATGTTCGTAGCCTGGGGGAGCGATTCGCCTCCCAGCTTGAGTCCACTCCCACAGCGTCGACACCCATGACCCCAGCAGGACAGAGGTTGCTGAAGACAATGGATGTGTCTAAGCTGGGGGAGACAGTCGACGTGACAGAATATCTTCGCGTCATTGGGTCACTGATGTATCTGGCTACGACGACCAGGGCAGATGTCGCCTTCTCGGTGAACTTCCTTGCTCAGTTCTCACAGACTCCTAGAGCACGACACATGGAGGCAGCACTGCGTGTCGTCAGGTATGCTCTCTCCACTGCACGCACCGGACTGTGCTATCGAGCACAGCCGTCGATTGTGGTGGATGGATACACAGATAGCGACTGGGCACATGACATCGACGCTCGGAGTCGTACAGGTTACATCTTCCTCGTTGGAGGGACTGCCGTGTCATGGAAGAGTGGTAAGCAAGGTTGCGTGGCACGCAGCTCCAGTGAGGCTGAGTATGTTGCACTAGGTGCGGGTACCTGCGAGAGTGTGTGGCTATGTCGCTTGTTTCAGAAACTTCGCGTTCCCATTCGCTGCATCACCCTGCGTTGTGACAACCAGAGCACCAAGGCCATTGTCGAGCACGATGGTATGCACCACACACACACGAAACACATCAATGTTGAGCATCATTTGGTGCGTGAGCGCATTGCTGCAGGTGATGTCCAGATCGTCTGGGTCGACACACGACAGCAGAGAGCTGATTTCCTCACGAAGGCACTCAGCAGTAACGTCTTCAAGGCAGCTGTGCACGCTGTTGGGTTGTTGTGTTCGCGTGGTGATCCTGGGTGAATGGTTGTCCCCTGTTTTCGTACAGTCGCATGTCACGCCTTGTGACGCTCGTGTCAGTTGGTGTCTGTGTGCGTCGGCTGTGGGTCATGGGGGAGTGTTGGTTTATGTGCCACAGACATGTTGTGACCTCTGGCCTAGCTGCATACTCACCGCACTGACGCAGGTGACTGATGCTGGAGGGACATCGGTGCTGACGCTGTACCTCAAGTGGTGGTAACTCGTGGGCGTTCAGAGAAGACAATCCAGAGTCGCTCGCAGAATTGAGCGTTCCCCCTACCACAACATCTCACAACATAAATGCTTGGTGACACTAGGATTTCTAGTGGGTTTTTTGCTTGAGAAAGAGGGGATTGTGGCCGGGTTGTTCTCTCGGCCTGGACTTGCATGTTCTTGAATATTAATGTGGGGAACAGGTCCAGGTTCTACCCTAGCTCGGCGTGGGTGAGAGCGAGGGTGGGCTCACTGCTCGCTCGCTCGTCACCTCGCAGTAGCTTAGGGCCCGCTTAACACCTCTGTTGCTCGTGACTGAGATACTTGCGTTTTGTCCTTCGCAAAACTGCCGCCGTTCATGGCGCTTTGTCTCTTGCGTGCTCAGTCCGTGCTTCCCTCGACCCTCACTCTCCCTCCTACCGGGATCCTCTATCCTCACAGGGCGCCCGCCCTGAATGCCTTGAGACTAAGTTTGGAAAACCATACCAGAAGCAGACTGCTTGTAGAGCCACTAGCTTGCAGTGAAGAAGGCGCAGGCCTTTGTAGGAGGTGCGTCCTAAGGCATTGGCTTGCATTGACAGAGGCTAAGGCTTCTAAAGGTTGACTTTGGAGGCATCAGAAGGAATGTAAAGACATAAGCTTATGCCTTGAGATTCCTTCTGGCAACGCATGTCACGCGTCGTTGACGCATGACATGGGACCTCGCCATGCCTTTCCTTCTTCTTTCTTTGTTGTTGGCGTAGCGGTGGCGGCGCTCGATGGGTAGCTAGAGTATTTTTTTCTCGACGACGGACTATGATGTTGGTTTGTGTGGCTTCCACCCGTCACGACCGACACTGCTAGTTTACCGATATACCCACATTCGGGGTATATGGCAGAGGAGGGCGTGACGACACGACGGGCCTCCGGACTGCACCGAGACTTCTCCAGCACCTACGACAGCGCCGGCGAGACGCGGTCGATGCGTTCCGGCAGCCATGTGTGCTTGTCAGGAGGTAGGAGAGTTTTCTCGGTGGGTTCAGACCCGCGCACCCGGTTGACTGTACCGGTGCGACAAGGAGACCCGATGGCTATTGTGGGGCTTCCGATGTTCGGAAAGCCGTCTGTGGTGTCTGGACGTTGATTCCGAGATGTTTTGGCACTGCTCATATTTTCTCGGTGGTCGAGACCCGGGCACTCGGAGAGTTGTTCCGGTGCCTCGAGGAAACCACCTTTGTCACTCTCTTGGTGTATGCAGTGTGTTCTCCCTGTTGACTCATTTGGGTTCAGCAGGGGTGACGGGGTCCGGTGCGGTTAGCTGCCGGAGCCCCTATATAAGCCCGATAGGGGCTCATTTGTAAACTCTCCTTGTTCTTTATATTCAGCGTTCCAGACTTAGCCAAATTCTTGCCGTCTTGCATCGCACTCACACACAGAGCTCATGTTCGTTATTGCATGGGCCTGCATGCCCTAAAAATTATTTCCAATTTGGTATCAGAGCACAGGGGGGCGTGTGAGCAGCAGAAGCAACAGCAGTGGACGGAACACAAAGAGAACGCGCCACGTGGTGCCACGCCGGCAGCAGCGTGAGGGAGCGCGAAACGACTGCACGTGAACACCACAGGGGCGGTGAGCCGAGTAGAGCAGCACTAGCGACTGCGACGGCAACACCATTAGCAGCAGTAGCACGCGTTGGCATGAGCAGCGTGCACGAGCGGCAGCGACACAGCAGCAGCTTGCAACAGTGGCAGCAGCGAGCAGTAGGAGCGAGCAGAAGCAACAGCGTGCAACAGCAACCAGCTACGTAGCAGCAGCAGCAGCAGCAGCAGCCGCAGCAGCAGCAGCAGCCGCAGCAGCAGCATCAGCACCAGCAGCAGCGGCGGCAGCAGCAGCAGCAGTAGTAGCAGTAGAAACAGCGTGCAACAGCGTGCAGAGCGAAAGCAAAAAAGGAAAAAAAAAGGAGGGCAGCAGCAGATCAGCAGCAGCAAGCAGCAGCAGCAGCAGCTGCGCAGAGCAGCAGCATCAGCAGCAGCAGCAGCAGCTGAAGCAGCAGCTACACCTGCCGCTGCAGCTGCTGCTGCCGCTGCGAGGAGGGCCTCGCAGCCCTCCTCTTAAGGGAGGGGGGGCCTCTGAGGGGGCCTGTCGACCCCGTTCGCCACCCCCCCCTCTCCCTCCTTTCTCCCCTTCTCAAGGGGGGCCCTCGGAGGGCCCTGCTGAGCCCCTCCGAGGGGCCCTTCGGAGGGGGCCCGTCGGCCTCGCGGGCCCCCTCGGCCCCGTCGGCCCCGTCGGCCCCGTCGGCCGACCGACGGAGGGGCCGGGTCAGAGGGGCGGACAGGACCCCCCCCCCCCTCTCGCTCCCTCCTCCCCCCCACACCCACTCGCTCACTCGCTCGCTCAGCGAGCGAGCGAGCGAGCGTGCACGGGAGGGAGGGCCGGACAGGCCGGACACCCCCCCCCTCGCTCCTGATTTTCTCCGTTTGCCCACCTTCCGGGCAATCGAGAAAAGGGGGGGCGAGTAACAAAAAATACGAAAAGGGGTACGCCTGAAAGAAAAAAAGAAAAAAAAAGAGAAGAAAAAAAAAGAGAAGAAAAAAAAAAGAGAAAGGCAAGGGCTTCAGGCGAGCAGAGGGGAGAACCAAAACAAAAAAGGGGGTGGAGGGTGAGGCCAAAGAAAAAGAAAATCAGAAAGGGGGGCCTGAGGACTAGAGAATACCGAGAAAAAAAAAGGTCACCTTCCAACCACCACCGCCGCAACAGCCGCAGCTTCATAGCTGCAGTAGCAGCATCAGGCGGTGGAGTGTCGACGACTACTTAGTGCGGCGGCTGCGCGAGAGCTTGCACTTTCGCCTTCAGAGCCGAAAGCGGACTGTCGTCGGCAGCGATCTCCGCTTCGAGACGCGTCGTGGACCAGCGTCTTCCTGGGGCCCGTGGATTGGTGCACACACTTCACCCCGTAGGATCGACGGCGGATTCGAGTCTTACCAGCTGCGAGGGCTAGGTCGTCTACCGCTTGGAGCAGCAGCCACACCTGCAGCCGCCACCCCTTCTCGTCTTGGAGCAGTCTTCGCTCCATTAGTGGCAGCAGCATTAGTGGCCGCAGTTAGTCGGACTGTAGTCTCCGGGCGTGCTGTGGTAGTGCAGCTCTTCCCGTCTGGTCACGTTTGCTGACCCGGACGCCGTGACCTCCAGGAGTGACAGTTCCTACTGGCCTCATTCTCTCTCGTTGCTTGGTGTTTACCACCGGGAGTAGGTGCCCTCGGTGCCTATCCATCGTCCAGCGCACGAGATGAGTGCGCGGACATCTGAGCAGGCGCCCTGCGCGTTCGCGTGCTACTACTGTGGTGATGGACGTCATGGTTGGCGTCGCTGTTGGACGCGCCCTCCCGGCTGGCATCCACCTTGGCTACAGCCTCGACCGAGCATGCGTCCTCCACAGCATACGGATCTACCGGCATTGGTAGATCCCCTAGCAGGACCTTTGGCGAGCAGATTCGCCGAGATCCACGGACTGCGACAAACGGTGCAACAGCTTTGTGACCTCGTTGTCACTGAGCGTGCTTCTGCTACTCGTTCGTCGACAGCCTCTTCGATCACATCTCCTCTATCCTCTCATCCTTCCTCATCCGATGGTGTACCTTCAGCCCCATCTGCCAGCGAGTCTCAGGCTACCACCATCCTTTCGATCCTCCACTCTGTTGCGACCACGACGCCACCTCGTGATGACATGTCTTCATGCAGTCGTTCCAGTCGAGTGGCCCCGCGACGTCGGCGTCAGCGCTCCACATGCCGTGCTCGCGCCGGTTTTGATACATCCTCAACCTCCTCGGCTTCCATTGCTGTACCTGTCGAGGGGGAGGGTGGTCATCAGACAGTGCCTATGCCCGTAGCGACAGTAGCCGCACCCCCGCAGTCCCTCCGTGCCTTAGCGTCAGCCGAGGCAGATGCAGATGACAGGGTGGCAGTACATGACGTGGAGTCTGATCCCGCCATGGAGGTCATGGTGCAGACTTGCGTATCATAGAGCTCGACTTCCACGTCTCGGCTGGCTCCAGATCTTCTACAGCAGCAGGTTGCGTCAGGAGGAGTGCGGGCCCGGCGTCCCTCGGCGGTGCCACTCGCGGCTCCTACCAGTGGCGGCTCGGCGGTGGCACATGGGTGCCGTACGGATCAGGATGCCTCTTGCGGACTTTTGGCGGACTTTGTGCAGCAGGCTCACACAAGCCCGACGGAGGTTCCAGTGCAGGAGATATGCGTGTCATCGAGATCGACATCCACGCTGAGACAGGAGCCAGACGTTCTTCAGCAGCAGGTTACCTCAGGAGGAGTGCAGGCACGGCGTCCCTGGACGGTGCCACTCGTGGCTCCATCCGGTGGAGGCCCAGGACTTTTGGGGGAGAGTGTGCAGACGACTCACACGAGTCCAGCGGATGTTGGAGTACTTGGGACTTGCATGTCATCGAGGTCGACATCTACGCTGGGGCAGCAGCCAGACATTTTGCAGCATCAGGTTGCATCACGAGGAGGGCAGGTCTCACGTGCCTTGGTGATGCCACTCGCGACTCTGATCAGTAGCGACCTGGCGGCAGCAGAGGAGTATTGTGCGGATCGGGATGTCCCATACAGATTTCC
>SZWC01000531.1:219882-257836 GCA_023375785.1 Penium margaritaceum
CCTCCTGACTTTCTTTGCTGCATTCAGTGCCTGCTTGCACTCTTCTCCTGCCTGCCTTGCGGTGGCTTGTCCTGTCTGACTCGGGATGGGCTGTCCTGCAGCATCTTTACTCCTTGCCTCAGGCAACCCCATATTTCCCACGCCCACTGGGGCTGGGGAAACTCTGCCGAAATTTTTTCGGCAGAGCCCGCACGTTGTCACCATGCCCGGTGACGACGAGTCAGTCATTGCGTCTCTTCAACGGCAGCTGGCCCTCGCTCGCGAGGCCCAGCAGGAGGCTGAGGACCGTCTTAAGCTCGCTGAGGACAACCGCGCCACTTTTGCTGATGAAGTCGCTGCTATTGTACTTCGCCGCCTCCCCGCTGCGTCTGCCGTTCCCCTTGCAGGGGCCAACCCCATTCCGCAGGCAGGCACCACCTCTTCTTCTAGCACCTCTGCTGCTGCACACCCTAGCACTGCTGCTGCTGCTGCCCAGCTGCTTGCGCCTCGCCAGCATGATTTCTTTTCTCAGCCACCTGCGCTGGCCTCTAGACTTCCCTTC
Organism: Penium margaritaceum; assembly: GCA_023375785.1. Lineage (NCBI taxonomy): Eukaryota > Viridiplantae > Streptophyta > Zygnematophyceae > Desmidiales > Peniaceae > Penium > Penium margaritaceum. The sequence goes on from SZWC01000531.1 coordinate 220,424, forward strand.
TCCTCCTGGGAAGTGCGCTTTAGCACGTGGGCTCAAGGGGAGCAGCTGTGGGAGTATTACTCCCCAGCTGTTGCTCCATTCACTCCCCTTGCAACTGAGTCTGCCCGTGCCGTCCGCACCCTCATCGCAGTCGCTCCCGAGTCTTGTTGATGATGTCGGCATGTACAATGCTGATCCTGCTGTCCAGCGCCTGGCCGACCCTGTCGGTGCATATGCCATGCTACGTCGTCGCACCACTGTCACTGGCCAGGTCGCTCAGAGCGCCCTCACAGTCCAGTTCAACACACTTCTTATGCGTAGTGATGAGACCGCTGATGCCTACTGGTCTCGCGGTCTCAAGCTCCTTCGCGAGCTTGGCAAAGCAGCACCTGGCCAGCTGTCTGCCGTCCTCACCATGGTCAACGGCCTCATCCCAGAGCTGTCCGACCTTCTTCGTGACGTCAAAGCTGATGAGCTAGAGCAACTTGCCTCCCAGCCCGTTCCCCCAGATTCACTGCCAGGGGTAGGGGCTCTTTGGGATTTCACCTCCGAGCGTCTTGCTGCCTGGTGGACCAGTCATCAGAACAACCCCCTGTCAGTCCAGCAGTCCCTGTCGGTCCTGCCAGTCCGGCAGTCCCTGTTGGTCCTGCCAGTCCGGCAGTCCCTGTCGGTCCTTCCGGTCCGGCAGTTCCTATTGCCTCATCGCAGCTGTCACCCTCGTTGCAGTCCTCATCGTTCGGACCTGTCTCTACCTACCCTGTGTCCTCTTCCTCTGACGTCTCGTCCCCGGCCACTGACTCTGCCCAGTCTGCCTCATCTCCCGCTGTCCCGTCCAGCCCGGTCACTTCTCCTATTGCCCCTTCACCCGCGGTCTCTCCTGTCCAGGTGTCTGATCCGCCTCCGCACGTCCCTGCTGGATCTGCCCCTGTCTCACCCTTCGTCGGGGGTGGGCGTCTTCGTGCCTTACCCAACCGCTCTAACACCTTCACAACCTCGGCACGTCCTCACCTGTCTCAGCCTGCGTCTCAGCCACCTCACTCGACTGCTCTCCCCACGGGCATGGACGCACTGGGCTTGGCCACTGGGGTTGTCCATCCCAGTTCCGCCCTCGGCTACACGCTTCTTGCCTCTGAGCATGAGCGGGCCTTGGAGGCGGCAGTCTTGAGCAGTATTGCAGAGTGTCACGCCACATCCGTCACCACTGCCTTGCCCCCTGAGCCGACCACTGTGCGTCAAGCTCGTGCAGCCTCTGACGCGCAGCAGTGGGAGGCCGCAATGCATGACGAGCTCAAGGCCCTTGATGCTCATGCAGTCTATGAACTTGTCGATCTTCCGCCTGGGCGCAAAGCCATTGATGCCCGTTGGGTCTTTCGGCGCAAGTACAAGCCCAACGGTGCACTCGACAAGTACAAGGCACGTCTCACGGCAAAGGGGTATTCCCAGATCCCCGGCGTCGACTTCGATGAGACATTTGCGCTGGTTGGGCGGTACACCACTGCCAGAGCGCTGTTGAGTCTCGTGGCTCATCACGACTGGGAGTTAGAGCAGATGGATGTGAACAATGCATTCCTCCACGGACGGTTTGACGAGGAGATCTACGTGGTGCAACCTCCTGGCTTCTCCGACGACACTGACCGAGTGTGGCGACTGCGAAAGGCCCTCTATGGCCTAAAGCAGTCGCCACGGTGCTGGAACCAAGAGATCATGTCCACTCTTGAGAAAGGAGGTTACCGGCGCAGTACGGTGGATCCGTCACTCTTTGTCAGTCCACCCTCTGTCCCGTTCGTCGCTGTCCTCGTCTATGTGGACGACCTGCTGATAGCATCGCCTAGTCAGGCGGCGGTCCAGTCAGTGAAGACGCTCTTGCAGTCCACGTACAAGATGAAAGACTTGGGACCTGCTCGTGTCTTCTTGGGCATGGAGCTTGAGCGCGACCGTTCTCGTCGCATACTCCATGTCCATCAGGCTGGGGGAGCGCTTTGCCTCACTGCTAGAGTCCACACCCACTGCGTCCACTCCCATGACCCCAGCAGGTCAAAGGCTGCTGAAGACACTGTATGTGTCCAAGCTGGGGGAGACAGTCGATGTGACTGACTATCTCCGCGTCATCGGGTCACTGATGTACCTGGCAACCACTACCAGGGCAGATGTCGCCTTCTCCGTGAACTTCCTAGCCCAGTTCTCCCAGGCCCCCCGAGCCCGACACATGGAGGCTGCGCTGTGCGTTGTCAGATACGCTCTCTCCACTGCACGCACTGGGTTGTGCTATCGTGCACAACCATCCATTGTCGTGGACGGATACACGGACAGCGACTGGGCACATGACACCGACGCACGCAGCCGTACAGGCTACATCTTCCTCATTGGAGGAACCGCTGTGTCGTGGAAGAGTGGCAAGCAGGGCTGTGTGGCGCGCAGCTCAAGTGAGGCTGAGTATGTTGCNACGCACGAAGCACATCAATGTTGAGCATCATTTTGTGCGTGAGCGCATTGCTGCAGGTGATGTCCAGATCGTCTGGGTCGATTCACGAAAGCAGCGAGCTGATTTTCTGACGAAGGCACTCAGCAGCAACGTCTTCAAGGCGACTGTGCATGCAGTTGGGCTGTTGTGTCCACGTGGTGGTCCTGGTTGAATGGTTGTGGCTAGTGCTCGTACAGTTGTCTGTCACTCCTTGTGACACCCTTTTGTGATTGTGCGCTCCTGTCACTGTGCGTCGGCTGTGAGTTATGGGGGAGTGTTGGTATGTGTCCCACAGCTGTGTTGTGACCTCTGGCCTCGCTGCACACTCACCGCACTGATGCAGGTGATTAATGTTGGAGTGACACCGGCGCTGACGTCACCGCCCGCGTGATACCGGATCACAAGAAGGCAGTCAGAATTCTTGTGACTGGCTTCAGGGTTACCTCTAACACAGGAATTTGCCACTTGCATTGTGTTGACACCAGGATTCCTAGTGTATCACGGGGGTGTGTGTCCGGGTTGTCTTCCCAGATTTGCTAGGTTGTATGCGTGCAGACAATTATGTGGGTGAGGTCCCAGGTTCGAGGCTCACTAGGCGGGGGTGCGAGCGAGGGTGGGCTCGCCGTTCGCCCGCTCGTCACCCCGCCACCTGCTCCGCTGCACCTAATACCTCCGTCTCTTGTTACTCACTTTTAACGCGTTTCTTCGCTAGTCAAGTACTCGCCTTTCATGGCGTCTAGTGCCTCGCTTGCTACGTGATGCACCACTTCCCTCGCTCCCCCCCCTAACCAGGTTCTTCTACCCTCGTTGGGGGTATATCGAAGCGACACGATGTACCCCGTGGGGCACGACGACTTCACACGGAGCATCTTATGCCAAAATTTTGGAATTCGGGGCTCTCTGTTCCAAAAATATAGCACCCGGGGTATTCTGTGCTTAAAGTTTCGATGTCGGGGGTTTGGCGATATCGGTGCCGAAACCCGGGGTACGCGGATATTTTCCTGTACCCTTAGTTCTAAAATGGCAAATAGCAAGCATATCCATGATCCCGAAGGGCGGACCCTCCGATATCAAGGAGCGGAAATTTATGTCACCCATATCCATAACATTAAAAAAAGTAAGAACGCCATATCCGAACTAGGCGGCGATATCCTCGCCATGTCCAGTACGCTGAACATTGATATTCCATACCGGTATGGCGGACATATTTAAAAGCAGTGAACATGGGGTGATTAAATTTTTTTATGGAACTTGGCATACACTTTTTTATGTGCACATGCAGTAATTGGAGTTGTCCGTTGTACGATAACGCCAGGCGTCGGAAGAACGCTGCTTAAGCGAGTTGAAATGACACTGTCCAATCGTTATGTCGTCAATGTGTAATGTGAATGTAACCCCACCGAAACGCCATTGTATTGCTTGGGGACAACCTTTCTGCATGTAAAAATCCGCCGGACTCTGTCAATCTCTTGCCCATGTTCATTCCCGACATAATGCTTTCATACGAAATCCGTCCTTGACATCGGCTGCTGCAACCGAAAACTGTACCACCTCAGGTTAACACCCTGCCCGTCATTGTGAGCATCTGCCAGCTTGTCAACGTCGTCTTATTTTTTTCCGTCCAATGTTCACAATGTCTTCCTTTACGCGACGTTCCATGCGTCGACGTTGTGTCGCATGAGTAGAGTGGATGTACGAAGCCGTACATGTTGTTGGTTGACTTTGGTGGGAAACGGACCACCCCCACGTGCACGTGCCACAATGTCTATTTTGTGGACCATGCACCCGTCATGTCAACGGCCGGTGGCAAGCCCTTCGCCTTCGGATGTCCTCGTGAGGGTAGCCTGGAGTCTCGCATTGGACCCTGCTGTCCACCGCTGTCTACAGCAGGGTCCAATGTCTCGTCATGCTTCTGAGACACCCACCTCGGTAGGCTACCGTCCCTATGACTCACAGGCATAGTGCACATGTGCGGGCAGAGACGCAGTCAACGACCAAACTCCCCCAGGCTAAGCAGAAACGCAAGCAAGGACAGAGAGAGTCACTCACGGACGCACGCCGAATGAACTCACAGTCTTCTTGAACGAGTCGCTCTTCAGTGCCTTGGTCAAGAAGTCAGCCAACTGCCGTGCTGTCTCAACCCACACGATGCTGATGCTCGCGTCATGCAACAACGAACACACATAGTGATACTCAACGTTGATGTGCTTTGTGCGTGTGTGATGCACGCCGTCATTGTCGGCGATGGCCATGCCACTCTCATTGTCACAATGCAACTTGATGGATGCGACAGACTGACGGAACTCGGACAACATGACGCAACCACACACTCTCACACGCGCCTGAGCCAAGAGCAACGTACTCAGCCTCAACAGTGCTGCGTGCAATGCACCCCTGCTTGCCACTGTGCCAGGACACAACTGTGCCGCCAATCAGAAAGATCTAGCCTGTGCGACTCTTACCGTCCAGACTGCCGACCCAGTCACTGTCGGTGTAGCCCACCGCGACAACAAACAGCTGACGGCGGAACATGAGACCTCGCCGAGGAGTCGAGACGACATAATGCAATACTCGGATCGCGGCCTCGTAGTGGAGGTGACACGGCTCCTGAGAAAACTGGGCCAGGAGGTTGACAGCTAACGCGATGTCTGGACGCGTCGTCATCGCCAGGAACATCAGTGACCCGATGACTCGTAGGTAAGTGGTCACACCAATTGGCTCCCCCACAACGACTGGGTCAGGACTCTTCAGCTTCACCTGACCATCGGTTGACATGGGTGAAGATGCGCTCGGCACGAGTGGTAGGTCCTCGGCAAAGCGGGTGGACAGCGTCTGCACATAGGCGGCCTGGTGGATGTGCAGGACGCCCTGGGGGCGATCATGCTCGAGCTCCATGCCTAGGAAGACTCTCGCAGATCCGAGATCCTTCATCTGGTAGGCGGCGTGCAGCAGGTCCTTGACACGCTAGTTGGCAGCCGTGCATGGCGACACAATGAGGAGATCGTCGACGTAAACCAGAACAACGACGGTATGGCCTTGCGGATTGACAAACAGTGCGGGGTCAGCGGTGCTGCGCTGGAGCCCGCCACGAAGGAGCGTGCTGCTTATTTCTTGGTTCCAGCAACAAGGCGATTGCTTCAGGCCATATAGGGCCTTACGCAGTTGCCAGACTCTCCCAGTGCCATCGTCGAAACCTGGGGATTGCACCATGTAGAGCTCCTCACCCTCCAAAGAACCATGGAGAAAAGCGTTGCTCACATCCATCTGATGCAGCTCCCACCCATGCTGGATGACCAGGGTGAAGAGCTCCCGGCTAGTGGACAACCGACCAACTGGGCCAAAGATTTGGTCGTAGTCGACCCCAGGAATCTGGGAAAATCCCTTGGCTGTAAGGCGGGCCTTGTACTTGTCCAAGGACCCGCCGGGCTTCCACTTGCGCCGAAAGACCCACTTGGCACCGATATCCTTCCGACCTGGAGGAAGGTCGACGAGGTCGTACACATGGTGCTGATGGATAGCGGCGAGCTCATCGGTGTAGGCAGATTCCCAGTGTGTGGCCTCAGGAGAGGCTCGTGCCTCGCGCAGGGTGGCTGGGTCCTCCGGGCGTGCTGTGGAGCGGACTGAGAGAGCGTGTGCATCTCGAGCCCCAGGTGGGATGCGCGCGAGAGCAGCCACGACAGCGTGCCGATGCTCTTAATGAAGCATGGTGTAGCCCAGTGTGGAGCCCGGGTGAACGTCTGCAATGATGGCCGAGGTAGTCAAGCCGAGGGCCTTGGTGCCAGGGTCCCCACTCACGTCCATGGGAGCGGAGGAGACACGTGGAGCCACGGGGGGTCGAGGCCCCACGGAGTGCGGTGCGACGGTCTACGTGCTCACCGGCGGTCTGGGTCGGAGGCTGTCGCCTGGGCCACGTGTGTAGCGTGGCAGGGCAGGCGATGGCACTGAGTCCAACGGGCTACTGGAGGCGAATGGGGTTGCTGGCCTGGAGGGGCCAGCGGATGCAACCTGGGCTGCTGGCCTGGAGGGGCCAGCGGGTGCGACTAGAGCTGCTGGCCCAGAGGGGCCAGCAGACGCAACTGGGGCTGTTGATTCGGAGGGACCCGTGGATGCGACTGGGGCTGCCGGCCCGGAGGGACCAGCGGATGCGACTGGGATTGTGGGATCAGAGGGACCAGCGGACATGACTGGGGCTACCGGCTCGGAGGGACCAATGGACACGACTGGGGCTGCCGGCCCGGAGGGATCAGCGGACGCGACTGGGGCTGCCGCCCCGGAGGGACCAGCAGACGCGACTAGGGCTGCCGCCTCAGAGGGACCAGTGGACACGATTGGGGCTGCCGGCCCGGAGGGACCAGCGGACGCGACTGGGGCTGCCGGCGCGGAGGGGCTAGTGGACGCGAATGGTGCTGCCGACCCAGAGGGACCAGCGGATGTGACTGGGGCTGCTGGCCCGGAAGGACTAGCAAACGCGACTGGGGCTACCGGAGGGACCAGCGGACGCGACTCGGGCTGCCACCTCAGAGGGACTGAGGGATGTATCACCCGGAAGTGACAGGACGGAGGACGGACTCACCACTCCCCCACACGACGGGATAGACACGGACAAGCCGGAGCGACTGAGGTCGCGAGGAAATAGGTCCTCGAAGAAGAGGGCATCACGGGACTCGACGATGCTGTGCCGGGAGGGATCCCAGAAGCGCCAGGCCTTGGACTGACAAGCGACACTGAGGAAGGTGCAGGGACGTCCGCAGGGGACGAGTTTGCCGCCCTATTGCGGGGCAGGCAGCCACACAATGGCCACGTAGCCCCAGACGCGAGCCGGGCGGAGGTCAGCTCGCTGACCGCACCAATGCTGGTACCGCATGGACTGGCGGGGAAGGGGACCGTGGGGAATCTGGTTCCACACCTAGGTCATGTAGGCCATGGCTTCAAAATTAAAGCCATTGGAGAGACCGGAATCGACCCGCATGGTGCGGACGGCGTCAACCATGGTACGGCTCCACCGTTTGGAGACACCATTCTGGGCGGGCGTGTAGGGCGCGGATGTCTCATGGTGGATCCCGCGGGAGGTGAGAAAGGTCGTGGCCTCACCCATGTACTCACCACTGCGATCGGAGCAAAAGTGGCGAAGAGAGCGGTCACACTTGCGCTCCGCAAGGACAAGCCAGTCCTGGATGGCTCGGGCGACATCGCTCTTCTGTCGAAGGCAGAAGACCCAGCGGTATCGAGAATAGTCGTCAGTGAGGGTGAGGACATAGCGGCCGTGCTTGCCGACGGACTCGGTGGGGAGAGGGCCCATGACATCTGAATGGACAAGGTCGAGAGGGACGGAAGCACGGGAGGAAGACAAAGGGTACGTGGACCGGTGCATCTTCCCCTGAGCGCAATCAATGCACTCAATGGGGCACGGGAGGGGGAAAGTCTCCGGGTCAAGGCCCTTGACCGGCTGGGTGCAGAGCATGCTGTCGACGGCGGTAGAGTGGACGTGGCAAAGGCAGCGGTGCAAGAGGAGAGTGTGCTGAGGAGAAAGCGTAGTGGTGACAAACACATGGCCTGTGGCGGCCGACGGGGAAGAGACGGAAGGAGATGAGGAGAGGCGATGTACATGCCACAGGTTGCCACGGGCAGTGGCGTGCAGTACGACAAGACCAGACGGACGCAAAAACACAGTGCCAACACCACGCAAGTGCACAACGTCCATGCTCATGCGGTCAAGGGCAGTGACGGATAGGAGGCTGAGCTCGAGACCAGGGACGAAGAGGACATCAGTCAGAAAGACGTCACCGGAAGGACCACGGAAACAAACGACGCCAACACCATGGACAGGGAACACCTGTCCGGAGCCTTTCCGGACACCGGAGACATCGCCTACAGGACCGAGCATAGTAAAGGCCTCACGAGGGGCCGCCATGTGATGCTTAGTCCCAGATTTCGATGATACAGGTCTCAGCAGGGTCCTGGACCGTGGTTGCCAGATCGCTGACGTTCACATGGCAGCAAGCAAGAGACGCGGACGCGGTGGAAGGAGGCGCGAACCAAGACTGCCAATCGTCAAGCCATGCAACATCGTCATGGGAAGGGGTAGCGGAGGCCATGGGAGACGACAAGACAGGAGAGGAAACGGGACACGACAATAGCTCAGTCTCAATCATGCAGGGCTGGGCTGGAGAGCAGGAAGTGATGCAGCTCGCACTTCCCTGGGGAGGAGGGCGAGGAAGGCCGAGCTAGAGCACGATGAACTGCTCCAGCTGACGCTCACGGGAGGACGGCCCGGGAGTGTAGACGGACTGCGGGGTGACGACGCCAGAGCCCGGGTAGGAGGAGGACTGTGCCGGCGCCGACGGCTGCGGCGCTGGTGTCGCCTGGATTGGCGAAGCAACCGGAGTGGTAGAGCTGCTGGACGAGGCCGAGGTGTCAGAGGCGGCGACAGCGATGCTGGCACAGGCGAGACGGCGCTCCCGCTGGCGACGCATAGTGGCGATGATGCGTGCCTCGTCCGTCGGTAGAGGGCACGTGTACCACCCGTGCCCGGGCTGGCCACAGTTGTGGCAGACCAAGCCTCCACCGCTGGACCCGGTCGACGGCTGATGCTGCTACTGCTGCGGACCCTTGCCTTTCTTGTTCCGACGCTTCTTCTTCCCCGACGATGATGAGGTAGCTGCGAGGGGGGAGGCGACACCCACGGAGGCGACGGCAGGGGAGGCGAGAGCCTCCGTGCGCTGGAGTCGGGACTCCAGACGAGCTTCCTCAATACGGAGGAAGAGCTTGTATGCCCAGGGCATGAGGGTGCCCTGGACCGCCATGGTGGAGAGGACGCCGTGAGAGGAGTGGACGAAGACGTTTGCGTACGCGTCGGTGGCACCGTGCTTGATGGTGAGGAGCGCAGCCAGAGGGGGTGGGAGAGAGGTCTTCAGGTAATGAAGGATGTCCTCTGCCCGCTGCCAGTAGGAGGTGACCGTCTCGGTCGCCCCCATGTGCAGAGAGTTGAACTCCCGCAGCAGGCGGGTGGTCTCAGCCTCGTTGGACAGGCGATGGGGATGAGTGAGGGCGTGCCATGGGGCTGCAGGGTCTGGGGTGGCGCCAGCGGTGAAGTCGCCTAAGAAGGGCTCGAGGGCGAGGCGAGAAGCCGGAGGGGCAACAAGGACTAGAGCACGGATGGGGAATCTGGTTCCACACCCAGGCCATGTAGGCCATGGCTTAAAAATAGAAGCCACTGGAGAGACCGGACTCGACCCGCATGGTGCGGACGGTGTCCGCCATGGTACGGTTCCACCGTTTGTAGACACCGTTCTGGGCGGGCGTGTAGGGCGCGGATGTATCATGGTGGATCCCGCGGGAGGCGAGAAAGGTCATGGCCTCACCCATGTACTCACCACCGCGATCGGAGCGAAAGTGGCGAAGAGAGCGACCACACTTGCGCTCCGCAAGGACAAGCCAGACCTGGATGGCTCGGGCAACATCGCTCTTCTACCGAAGGCAGAAGACCCAGCGGTATCGAGAATAGTCGTCAGTGAGGGTGAGGACATAACGGCCGTGCTTGCCGACGGACTCGGTGGGGAGAGAGCCCATGACGTCTGAATGGACAAGGTCGAGAGGGGCGGATGCACGGGAGGAAGACAAAGGGTACATGGATTGGTGCATCTTCCCCTGAGCACAATCAATACACTCAATGGGGCACGGGAGGGGGAAAGTCTCCGGGTCAAGGCCCTTGACCGGCTGTGTGCGGAGCATGCTGTCGACGGCGGCAGAGTGGACGTGGCAGAGGCAGCGGTGCAAGAGGCGAGTGTGCTGAGGAGAATGCGTAGTGGTGACAAACACATGGCCTGTGGCGGCTGACTGAGAAGAGACGGAAGGAGATAAGGAGAGGTGAGGTACATGCCACAGGTTGCCACGGGCAGTGGCGTGCATTACGACAAGACCAGATGGACGCAACGACACAGTGTCAACACAACGCAAGTGCACAATGTCCATGCTCATGCGGTCAAGGGCAGTGACGGACAAGAGGCTGAGCTCGAGACCAGGGACGAAGAGGACATCGGTCAGAAAGATGTCACCGGAAGGACCACGGAAACAAACGACGCCAACACCATGGACAGGGAACACCTGTCCGGAGCCTTTCCGGACACCGGAGACATCGCCTACAGGACCGAGCATAGTAAAGGCCTCACGAGAGGCCGTCATGTGATGCTTGGCCCCAGATTTTGATGATACAGGTCTCAGCAGGATCCTGGACTGCGGTTGCCAGATCGCTGACGGCCACATGGCAGCAAGCAAGGCACGCAGACGCGGTGGAAGGAGGCGCGAACCAAAAACTGCCAATCGTCAAGCCATGCAACGTCGTCATGGGAAAGGGTAGCGGAGGCCATGGGAGACGACGAGACAGGAGAGGAAACGGGACGCGACAATAGCTCAGTCTCAATCATGCAGGGCTGGGCTGGAGAGCAGGAAGTGATGTAACTCGTACTTCCTTGGGGAGGAGGGCGAGGAAGGCCAAGCTAGAGCACGATGAACTGCTCCAGCTGACGCTCACGGGAGGACGGCCCGGGAGTGTAGACGGAGTGCAGGGTGACGGCGCCGGAGCCCTGGTAGGAGGAGGACTGTGCCGCCGCCGACGGCTGCGGCGCTGGTGTTGCCTGGACTGGCGAAGCAACCTGAGTGGTAGAGCTGCTGGACGAGGCCGAGGTGTCAGAGCCGGCGACAACGATGCTGGCACAGGCGAGACGGCGCTCCCGCTGGCGGTGCATAGTGGCGATGATGCGTGCCTCGTCCGTCGGTAGAGGGCACGTGTACCACCCGTGCCCGGACTGGCCACAGTTGTGGCCGACTGAGCCTCCACCGCTGGACCCGGTCGACGGCTGCTGCTGCTACTGCTACGGACCCTTGCCTTTCTTGTTCCGACACTTCTTCTTCCCTGACGATGATGAGGTACCTGCGACGGGGGAGGCTACAGCCACGGAGGCGACGGCACGGGAGGCGAGAGCCTCCGTGCGCTGGAGTCGGGACTCCAGACGAGCTTCCTCAATCCGGAGGAAGAGCTCGTATGTCCAGGGCATGAGGGTGCCCTGGGCCGCCATGGTGGAGAGGACGTCGTGAGAGTAGTGGACGAAGACGTTTGCGTACGCGTCGGTGGCACCGTGCTTGATGGTGAGGAGCGCGGCCAGAGGGGGTGGGGCAGAGGTCCCCAGCTAATGAAGGATGTCCTCCGCCCGCTGCCAGTAGGAGGTGACCGTCTCGGTCGCCCCCATGTGCAGGGAATTGAACTCCTGCAGCAGGCGGGTGGTCTCAGCCTCGTTGGACAGGTGATGGGGACGAGTGAGGACGTGCCATGGGGCTGCAGGGTCTGGGGTGGCGCCAGCGGTGAAGTCGCCTAAGAAGGGCTCGAGGGCGAGGCGAGAAGGCGGAGGGGCAACAGGGACTAGAGCACGGACGGCACGACCAGTGTCATACAACTGGTCGGCCAGGGTGGCGTCATACAACTGGTCGGCCAGGGTGGCGTCATACGGCAGGGTGTAGTATGCTCACAGGCCCTCACCCTGCGCCCAGATCCGGAAGCTGAGCTCCTAGCTCCGGAACTGCTTGCCGGCCTGAAGCGGCGGCGGCGGCTTTTCAAAGCCCTTTTACCTGCGGCCGGTGCCCAGAGTGGGGCCAAGGACGGAGGTCACTGTCTACCGCTGGCGCCGAGTCTGCTACTGCGCCAGGTAGTGCATGGCAGCAGACACAGCTGGGCTGGCGTGCCCTGGAAGGATGAAGGGTGGTGGCGCACTGATGGCAGTCTGAGAGGCCAATGGCTGCAGCGCCGCAAGCTGCTGCGTCAAGGCGGCGAGCTGTTGCTGAAGAGCAGCGAGGGCGTCAGGGTTGCCACCAACGACGCCAGAGGGCTTCTGCTGCTGCTGCTGCTATTGCTTTTGTTGCTGCTGCTGGTACTGCTGTTGCTTCTGCTGCTGCTGCTGCTACTGCTCCTGCTGCTGCTGCTGCTGTTGCTGTTGGTGCTGGTGCTACTGCTGCTGCTGTTGTTGTTGTTGTTGCTGCTATTGTTGTTGCTGCTACTACTGCGGTTGTTGCTGCTGCTGCTATTGCTACTATTGCCGCTGCTGCCGCTGCTGCTGCTGTTGCTGCTGCTGTTGCTGCTGTTGTTGCAGCTGCTATAAGAAAGGGGGGCTGGGGATCCCCCCACCAGAGGAGGACCCCTACTCAGTGGGGCTACTTGCCATGGTTTGATGCCCCTTGTTGTTTTTGTTTTTTGTGTTGCGGACGTCAGTAGTGATGTCAGCTAAGGACAAAGGACGTCCTGTCCACCCTTAGATTTTCTTCCCCATTCCCTTGCCCCCCTTTTTTTGGTGAGTTGATGACATCAGTAGTGACGTCGGCAATGGGATGCTGATGTCAGTAGTGGCGGTTGTTGGGGCCGCTGGTGTAGCTGCTGATGCTACTCCTGCTGCTGCTGCTGCTGCTACTGCTGCTGCTGCTACTGTAGTTGCAGCAGCAACTGTTGCTATTGTGGCTACTGTAGCAGCTAATGGAGCTGTTGCAGCCGCGACACCGAAGCAGGTGGGGTGGGGGATTTTTTTTTCTCTTCTTTTTTTTCTTCTTCTTTCTTCTGTCACAGCGGGCAGCTGCCCGCTACTTACTGCGAGCAGCGGGCTGCTCCTTGCAGGCAGCGGGCTACTGCTCGCTGGCAGCAGCGGACTGCTGCTCGCTGCTCATTTGCTGCGGACTGCGAGCAGCAGCAGCCGCTGTTGGCTGCAGCCGGCAGCTGCTCGATGCTACTCCTGCTGTAGCTGGCTGCTACTACGGCTGTTGCAGCCTGCTGCTGCTACTGTCCGCTGCTGCAGCTGCTGCTTGCTACCGCTGCTGCACACTGTTGTTGTGGACTGCTGCTGTGGGCTACTGCTGTGAGCTGCTACGGGCTGCTACTGCTGCGAGCTACTGATGCGGGCTGCTGTTGCTGCGGGCTACTATGAGCTGCTGCTTCTACTTGCTGCTGCTGCTGCTGCACGTAGTTGCTACTGGCTGTTGCTGCCACTGCTCGCTGCCGTTGCCTACGGTTGCCGCTGTTGCAGATTGCTGCTGCTGCGTGTAGGTGCAAGTCACTGCACCTGGGTGACGTTGCAGCGTGCGTCGTGGCCCGTAGGTGTCAGACGCGGCCTGCCGCTCACCTCCTCTCATCACACGTGGGGGTCAGTGCTGCCGAAAACATTTCGGCGGCATTTCCCCTGGCCAAGTGGCNCTGCTGCTGCTGCTGCACGTAGTTGCTACTGGCTGTTGCTGCCACTGCTCGCTGCCGTTGCCTACGGTTGCCGCTGTTGCAGATTGCTGCTGCTGCGTGTAGGTGCAAGTCACTGCACCTGGGTGACGTTGCAGCGTGCGTCGTGGCCCGTAGGTGTCAGACGCGGCCTGCCGCTCACCTCCTCTCATCACACGTGGGGGTCAGTGCTGCCGAAAACATTTCGGCGGCATTTCCCCTGGCCAAGTGGCCGTGGGAAAAAATCTGACGCCGCCACCATGCGGGTCAATGCTGGCGGAAAAAATCCGGCAGCATTTCCCCTGCACTGGCTCGTATGGGGGTCCGCCGGCATTGTCTGGCACCTGTACGCCAGTCTTCTACTCTTGCTGCTACGCTGTGGCTCTGATACCAAGCTGGAAGACATAGGCAGCAGGTTGGGACAGCGGCGTTGTTGATGCAGCATGCGGTCTTCCACGCTCGTTGCTTAAGTCTGCTGCCCCCTCAGTCTGCTGCTCTAGAGTCCAAGTCTGGAAGCTCTGGGTTTGTTACTCAGAAACGCGCGCGCCAGTGTTAGCGCCAGAAAGCAGCTGAAAACTGAAAGTGACTGATTAGGAATGAAGAATGAGCAACAATGGGAGACCCCTCCAAGTTCTAGCTCCCCCCACTAGTGTAGAACTTGTTACTCAGCTAACCAGCCAATCAGAAAATAGTCCTAGACCTATTTTCTGGCAGGCAGGGTTTTCTCGGTGAGCCCTGCTAGACGCCTGACAGCCCAAAACCCGGGCTTCGTCCGTTTTTCCTGAAAACTGGACCATACCATAATACCGATGCTGCGAACGCAGTCGTGTGGTCAGAATCATCTAGAAAAATAGCAGCAAAGAGTTATGGCTGCCCAAACCCAGGCAGAGTCTACGACAGTCAGCGATGCCAAACAGGGCCATACAGCAAGAGACATGGACCCTAGGCACCGCATGATGGTGCAGACGCAATGCGACAACCAGACACAGCGCTAGGTGCATGCAGACAGCATCTGCAGTGGCAGTGACCGCCGGTGGCCTGACCGCCGAGGAGGCCTGCCGATGGAGCTGAGCACATCGCCAGAGGGAGGAGGCTCCAGCGAACGGTGAGTGGCCTTAGCGCGCGTCGGCTCCACCGAGGGACACTCCAGCAGCGTCGAGTCTCGCCGTCAGTTATCTGCATGCAATGTACACAAGCCGGGAGGACACAACAGAGTACAATGAGAGATGCACGAAAACCAATACCGTGCACCATGGACAAGGACGTTAACGCCCGTGAGCTCGGTGAGCTTGGATACGTCGCCTATATATGTGCATGTTTACATATAATGTACCCATTTCTACCGAGATGGCTGCCTAGTTGCAGCGGGAAACCTCCCGTAGGCGTAGGTCATCCGACGTTCTTGGGGTTTGTGTACCGAGTGGACTGACACGCCCATAACTCAACGAGCCAGGTTTCGTCTCCCAATCCCCATCCACCCAAAACCTGGTGTATGATGAGCACTTTGAGTATGAGCAGCGTGCTCAAGTGCTCCTCATTTCACCAGAGCAAGCAAGACAAACCCCCAGGCTATCTCGCCCGAGTCATGCTGCTATTGAGTGGACCTTTTAATTTGTTCTTTGTGTAGTGTCCTCTGACGATGAGGCATCGGGTAAAGCCCCAAAGCGCAGGAAGGCCGAGCCAAATTTTCCTCCTGGTATGTCGTTCCGGACATGGCGGAGGCACGCGCAGCAGTTGATGACTACGCCATCATCAATCACATGACTATCTGGTGGCTACGCAATGAAAATACACGCCTTACCGCATGTTGTGGGCAGTTCAAGAACAAAGGTTTTCCGTGGCTTCTGCGTGCACACGTCACCCCAAACAGAGTAGCCGTCGTCGTCTCCGAGTTCGTGGACGGTCACAAGTGTGTCCCAGGAGTAGGCCGTGGTGATCCTGCAAAGACTGTCAAGTGGGTGGCACGGCAGATCGAGTCAACGTTGAAGCGGAACCCGACAGCCGACGTGAAGACGTTGTCCGCAGTCGTGCGCAAAGCAACTGCCAAAGCGGTGGACAAGAACACGATGTATCGGGCCAAGTCGAAGGCCCAGGAGAATCTCATCGGCCCGAAAGCCCTATTGTGGAGCCTCTTCCCAGTGTACTTTGAGGCGGTAAGGCATGATATCATGTTTTTGCACGTACTCCCTCTTACTCCAATCTGTCTGTGGCATGGTTGTAACATTTTGTATGTCATGCATTGCAACTGAAGCGTGTGGACCGTTACACGCACGCTGTGGCTGAGGCTTCCAAGGAAGGTGTCTTTGATTGCGTGTTCCTGGCACCAGGAGCCACAGTCTTGGGTTTCCAGCACGCTCGTCGGATCCTGAAAATGGACGGAACCCATCTAGAAAATGGTCACAGGCAAGTGCTCCTCATCAGCCAGTTCTTAGACGCCAACGACAACGCGGTGCCGATGGCGTGGGCGATGGTTCAGGAGGAGAATGAGGACAACTGGAAATGGTTTTGGAGCAGTTGGCAGCCGCGTATCCCACGACAGCTGAAAAGGGTATTCTCATCATTTCCGACCGCGAAAAAGGTCTGCTGAATGCTGTGGAGAAAGAATTTCCGGGGGCACATGATACCTACTACTGCTTTCACCTGTGGCAGAACATAAGGCTCAAGTTCGGCAAGTAAGCTCGGTACTGGTTTTGGCGGCTGGCACATGCGTTGACACCCGTAGAGTGGCGGAGGTGTGAAGAATATCTGCGTACAGTGAACTCTAGATTTACAGTGTACCTCTTCGGAGCAAACGGTGTGGGCGGCATTCCAAAGGAACAGTGGGTCAGACTATATTGTCCTTTCAGGCGTGGAGGACACACAACATCGAATGCGCCCGAGTGCCGGAAACTGTTACCTTTTCACTGCTTTGTGTCCCTGTACATGTGGGTTCAGTGGTTTCTTGCAGATTGGCGCAGACTAAGCAAGTCATGCGAAGGAAAACTCGTGCCAATGCCAACAAGGCGGCTGCTGAACAGCATCGTCTTAACACACGACTATGAGGTGGTGGAGGAAGGTCTACCCTCTACGAGCGTGACGGGGCCTAGCAACAGGCACCACATGGTGAACGTGCTGAACTAGAGCTGCACGTGCGGGACGTGGAAGGGGTGGGGCCATCCATGTGCGCATGCTTGTGCCTTCATCATCGGCCGTGGAGAGCAGCCCGAGCCACTCTACGACGTTGGACTCACACGTATGGCATACAGGCGCACATATAACTTCCCCATGCCAGGCGTTAACCCGGCGTTGCTCAAAGTTGAGGAGGGGGTGCTGTAGCAGTTGCCGGGCCCTAAACGTGGTGTAGGACAGTCCAAGAGTGCACGGTAGGACCGTGAGGACAAGCGTCAGAAGAACTACATCTGTCCCCGCTTCGGCCAACAGGGACACACAATGAAAAAGTGTCAGAACGAGCCTGCTGTTGCTACTGCTGCAGAGGCAGCTACCAACGCTCTTCGCTGGCTACAGTGCGCAAATAATGCCTCCAGAGAAGAGGCCAATGCTGGGCGGTGACCTCCAACCGAGACCCAAGCGGAAAATCAGGCTATAGCAGCTGTAGCTATAGGTGCTGCAGCTGCCACTGGTCCCCCCCGCACCACCGAAGCAGCGACACCGACAGCGGGCACAACAACACACACCATTGTTTTGCTTTCGGATGACAGCCCAGGCACTAGCGTCTTGGGCATTGGTGCAGGCTGGGGATGGGCAGGACAGGCACGTCGCAGGGTCACAAGTGCGGCTGCAAGCAGACGTGCTGCTGTAGCCTCTGCAGTCCTTGCGGCAATTGCAACGACACGAGGAAGTACTGTACCCCCCACTGACGACGATGAGTACAACCCCGAGGCAGCGGGATACGACCATGCCCAGGAAGAGATCTATGATCCTGAACGGCACGTTTTGAGTGACTCGGACGAGGAGGAGCAGGAGGTAAACGACCGCTTCGCTGACCCGCAGCAGCAGAGGGAGTGGGAGGAGCGCACTGTACGTGAGTAGCAACAGGGATGCGTCATGGATGGCTGGGAGGAGTACGCTGAAGAGTGGGATGACGAGCCCAACGTCTTCTAGATTGTACGTTTCATGGCTTATTTTCCATCAAAGTTACAAATCGTGCAATTCCCGGATTTGTTCCTTTCTGCAAAATGCTGATGCAACCATGTCACGTGTGCCCTACAGGTCATGCAGAACTGGGTCCACATCAGAGCACACAATGTCCCAAGGGACAGGAGCACCAAGGTCTATTGTCACGCTCAATTGGAAGCAGACGGGAGCCGTTCAGCAGAAGACAAGTGTTTACATGGATAGACCTTGCAGTGGTAGGACACCAGCAGGGTGAGGAGGACCTAGGATAGGGAGGGACAGATTGCACGTGCCCCCATTGGAGTTTTTGTTTGGTGAGATGCTGTTTCTTCTTGAACAAAAATATTCATCCATTTCAAGCTCAATGGAACATGTTCACCTTGCAAACATCCAGTTTTAAGACACAAACACAGTTTCTACAGCAAATAATGAATTCATGTTACATGTGCATAAATGGTGTTGAATAAATGGATGTCTTCATTGTGTTGTTCATTATCTTGCATCATCTTCAGTTTACACAAGAGTTCACGTTGGACTCAAACTGTTGCCGCCGGTGGCAAGTGTGATGGAGTGTGTGACGTCCTTCATAGCCGGAGCAGGTCTCACATACATCATGATGAGATGGAAGGACTGGACACCAAGGCCAGTACACATTGTCAAAATATACATGTGTCCATGTCATCATGGAACATGTCTCAAAGGTAACAGTTTGTGTCACAAGGACGACGAAGTCTTCTACGACATGGACGGTAGCGACTCAGAGGATTTTCTTTCTACCTCATCCACATCCGACTCAGAAGACGATGAGGACTTTGTAGATTGCAACCCAGAGTACTGCTGTGTTGCAGGCAACTTGTGTCCGGCCTGTGAGATCATGTCATGGATCTACTCCTTGCCCCCTTCAGTCCAACGTTGGTTGGTCAGTGAACGCCCAGGTCCCTTTGTTGCATGCTTTACACACTGAGCACACATTACAACCATTGTGGAGCTCCTTTCCTAGCCTGTTTGTGTATGGACCACAATGAATGTTCCTTTACCAGTGGTTCTTAGGTGCTGTCAAATGTTCTGCTTATTCCTACTGTTAATGGGTATATGGTTCATTTTCCCATGAAATTAATAATGACGTGCCCATTTCTCCAAGTGCCCGTTCCTACAAGTCCATGTTTCACAGGTACCATTACGGAAAAAAATACGGATCCTTGTCACCAATGTGCATGTCATTTTACTTTCATTTGGATATCTTGGTGAATTCATTTTCAAATGACTAGAGACGTGCCCATGCATAGAGTCCATACAATTCAATCCTTGACACGCAATGTTCCCAAAGTACGTGTGAGTGGGAATAGAGACTAGTGTGAGTGGGAACTATGATTAGTGAGTGGAAAATGACTTCTGTTAGTCACTTAGTGAAAAATGACTACTGTTCAAAATGACTACTGTTAGTCGTTTTACTTTCTTTCGGATACGTGGGTAAATTTAACTTCAAATTAATAGAGATGTACCCATGCATACACTCCATACAACTCCATCCTTGACATGTAACATTCCCAAACTATGTGTGAGTGGGAACAGTGACTAGTCAGTAAAAGATGATTATCATGTTCAACCATTTATTGGTCTCACAACCTTGCAAGACACGTTATGACCTCGTCCACTAACGGGTTCGTAGACTTCCAGGGTTCCCAAATGTTCGCACAATCTTTGGGTCGGGTTGAAGGCATCCGGTGTTCAGTAACCCAATACATCACTTCCGCGGTTGGGGCTTTGCCAAAAAAATAAAAACCTAGGGTAGGTTGCATGTCTCCGGTCCCACTCCTGCTTGACGAGCCTCCACTATCGCTTTGCTTTGCTTGGTTCAGGCCATGGAACGTTCATAGACCACCCATCGTGTGTAGGCATCTTAGGAGGGGTAGGGCTCCTTCCCCAAGACATTGTTGTGCTGTGAGATGCCAAGGGAGAAGGAGTCCGCACATAATTCATAGCAAACTACCACGAACCTTATAGTGTGTTGTTGTAATGTACGTTCGCGGTTCAAAGTGTCATTTCATACAGGTTTGTGACCTTTCACAATGCAATGCAGTATTAAAGCTGACAAAGGATGTCAATGTCAGAGCGACGATTCACGGCATGAACTAGTGGGTTCAATCGGCAATGTTGAAATGACTCATCGACAGGTTCGTACACATCCCATCCACACGGAGTGAAAACACCCTCCCAAAATGGACGCATTTACTACTCCTTGCTGCTACAATTTCATACATCCGTGATGTCCACGCTCAATGCAATGTCCGTTTGCACAGGAAATCGCTGAGATGCTTGTCCTGTACTTGTGAGGTGAAAGTGCCATTTGTTGGGACCGCACCACATTACAGCCAATCACGGACGGTTCCGTTCACAAATATTGCTTTCCAGCATGTAGCCCGGTGTGGACATATGGTTGTTTTAATCAAAACATGTGGACATAACGTTCTTATAGTGCGTTATGTGGATTTTTAATTCCGCGAGCACTTGGTATGGCAGACATAACTTTGTCGAGCTCTGGATATGGGGTCATTAAAGAGCGGTCTGTGGACATGGATGATCTATCGAGAATTTGATGGCTATATGGTCACACCCCCGATTTAAAACCTTATCCTTGGGTCACCCCCATTTTGACTTATAAAAATATCACCCCTATAGTTAAACATATTGATAGTCTTCATCTATCAAAAGGAATTAAATGAAGAGATTTAGTTGAAAAAAATCAATATGAGGACGGCTTCGTTCTTGTTATGCCGAACAAAGCGTAGATCCTGAAATTTATGCCAAACGGAGCGTAGATGGTGAACAGGTAGAAGTTACGAGGCAGAACACGGTTTAGAATTTGGGACACTTGAGCAATTAACAACAAGCGGTAAGTGTGAGAAGATGTGTAGAAGCTTCCTAGCGACACAGCCTCTGACTGGGCGTCAGTGCCCGGTCAGACGGTGACAAGAGTCATCGTTCATACACGACGACAAGGGTCTGGCTAGGAGGCACAAGTCAGAGTGTCATAATGCTTCAATAGAGTTTACAGAGAGAGTTAATAAATGACAGATCCACAACATAAATACCTGTCGTGGCGCACGGCAAGTGTCGTATGCAGCAGTTCAAGGTCTGTCCTAAAACCGTCCTAAGAACATTGTTTTGGCCGTAACTCTACGCAGACAAGTCAGAACACCACGTCGTGTGAACCTAAACATGTAAGATATCAAGCCGGATGCTATGACTAGTCACATGCATGCATCTGGCATCAAACGGTGGAAACAAAAT
Source organism: Penium margaritaceum (assembly GCA_023375785.1). Classification (NCBI taxonomy): domain Eukaryota; kingdom Viridiplantae; phylum Streptophyta; class Zygnematophyceae; order Desmidiales; family Peniaceae; genus Penium; species Penium margaritaceum. The sequence goes on from SZWC01000531.1 coordinate 241,510, forward strand.
GCAAAACATGCAAATCGGGCCCACGGCCAGTCCATCGATAAAATCCTACAGGATGCAGAAAAAAATGTAGAAGGTCCGAGACAACATCCAGGACGCTAGGCCAGTCGTCGGTCAGCTCCGAGTGGGTGGTCCACCACCTGCCGACGCGCCGGTGCCTCCTGGGTCCGCATCAGGGATCTGCACGGGCATGGACACGGAAAAGTGGTCAAAGTAAACTGTACAACTCGACGGGAACATCACAAATCTCAACACTCTCCCATGACCCAATGGTACGCATGTCCATACTCATGCAGAACTGGTATGAGTACAAAAATGAGTGCCAAGACAAACATTACACAAGCACACCCCACACTCAACCACTCTCAGGTAAGGGATGAAGCCCGACAGAATGAATGGCAACCAGAAACGTTCCGCGAGAAAATGCCTTCGTCAGGAAATCAGCATGCTACATGTGATTCCCGGCCCATATTGTTGGCCTGAGGGTGAGTGTGCACCCAGGAGGGTCCCTAGCAGTGGCTGGTTCACACCACCAACTGTTTTTGGAGAGACTGAAACTATGGAGGCAAGTGGTTCCAAGGATGGGGGAAAACTGGTCAGAGATTGAGGCAATAGTTTTGGCCTCAATTGACTGGGGATTAACACTTGATCAAGGCTCACAAGCAGTGGCATTTTATAGCCACTGATCTAAGCTTTCCAGAACACCAAAGCATGCCAGATTTGGAGCTTCCTAGCAGATTCTATGGCTTCTAGAGTGCTCCTTGGTAGGCTGTCCTTTTCCCACCTAGGAAGGCATCCCTTCCCTCCTCTAGAAGCTTCTGCCCCTTCCTAGATTCCTCAGCTTGCTTCTAGTAGGAGGGANGAGGGAAGGTGTCCAGAAGACCAAGACACCTCTAGATGCCTTGTAGGACAAGTCAGCCCTTCTAGAAGGTGTGCCACCTTCCTGAACCCTCACCTGGCCTTCTAGAAACTTAAAGAGGAACTCTAGAGGTTGAGCTAGCTTCCTGGCATCTATTTTCCACCTCCCTTGAGGCAGGACAGAATTTCATCTTTTGGGACTTGAACCCGGGCCCCTGCCTCTAGAGGTGGACACCATTAACCACTAAGCCACTGAGGCTTGTCTTTTTGGTGTTCCTTTTTGGAGTCACTCCTGCCATGGTGAGGAGCATCATTCCAACACATATGACAGAGATCACGTGTCGCTCCACCAGCTCACGCACAAAATGGTGCTCAACCGCAATGTGCTTCCTGCGAGCATGAAAAATACCAGAGTTTTCTCCAATGGCAAGAGCGCTCTGGTTGTCGCAGCGAAGCGCAATGGTGGGCACTGACTGACCCAACTCAAGGAACATGCGCTGCAGCCAGACTACCCCAGCAGCCCCTGCACCCAGAGCAACGTACTCTGCCTTCGACGAGCTACATGAAATGCAGCCCTGCCTCCCGCTACGCTAGGAAACGACGGTACCACTGAGGAGGAACACGTAACCGGTGCGACTGCATTTGTCTGGACTCCAGGCCCAGCCGCTATCAATGTAGCCGTCAAGAACCATCAAACACTGCCGACAAAAGTGGAGTCCGAGGTACGGTGTGGAGACCACGTACCGCACTACTCATACAGTCGGATGAATGGCTCTAGCACTTGGAGCCTGCGAAAGCTATGCAAGGAGGTTGACGACAAAGGCGATGTCGGGGCGTGTGGTAGTGGTCAGGTACAAAAGAGATCCGATAAGAGAGGGGGACAAGGTCACATCGACTGTCTCCCCAAGCTGTGTAGGGTCATCCACCTTTAGGGCATCCTGCCCGTCAGGTGTGAGAGGTGTGGAGGCTGTGGGCACTGCACAAAGGAGATCACTAAAACGCTTCACCATAACACGTGCATATCGGGCCTGATGCAACAGGAGTGTCTGAGGTCTGCGGTCTCGCACGATTTCTATGCCAAGAAACACTACAGCACGACCGAGGTCCTTCAACCTATAGGCAGTCCAGAGGACGGCCTTGGCCTCCTTCATGGCCTCCATAGAGGAAGACACAATCAAGGGGTCGTCCACATAGACCAGGATGGCGGTGAACCGCTCAGATGACTGTCGGATAAAAAAAGAGGGATCTGCCTCGCTCTGTACATATCCGGCGTGAGTCAGGGTGCCTGTGATCTCCTAGTTCCAGCACCGAGGAGACTACTTGAGGCTGTACAAGGACTTGCACAAGAGCCAGACCTTTTCATACTCCTTGAAGCTTGGTGGGTGGGCCATGTAGATCTCCTCATCCAGAGAGCCATGGAGGAACACATTGTTCACATCCATTTGGTACAATTCCTAGTCATGCTGAGCCACCACACTGAACATAGTGCGAGCTGAGGTCATACGACCGATAGGGGCAAAGGTTTCATTGTAATCGATGCCCTCGATCTTGGAATATCCCTTGTCGATCAAGCGAGACTTGTGGTATTCCAGTGAGCCATCCGGCTTCACTTTCTTGCAGAATACCCACTTGACTTGAATAGCCTTCCACCCTAGAAGAGGGTCGACTAGCTCGTAAACTCCCTGCTCTCGGATGTCACAAATCTCATCATCGCAGGCAACGCACCAGGCGTCTGCATCCTCTGATGAGAGAGCCTCCCTCAGTGTGCCTAGATCAGGCACCATCGAGGGAGAGCTCTGAGTGGCAAGTACACACGCTTGAAAGCTGGGCCTCACGACCACAACATCAGCTGTTGCATCACAAGCGATGCAAAACTCACGAGTGACTAGATTGTACCCGATAAGGCAAACTGGATTCTCCTCTGTGCGATCTGTGCAGACACAAAGGCCCAGGGTCTTCTTGCCGGGGTCACCACTCGTAACACTGCAAGTGGAGTGCTTAGGTGTATGACCTGACGCTTGCTGGACTCCAGAGACCAATGGTCGAAGAGGACCACCAAGCTCACGTGAGTAACCTGGGCTCGTAGAGCTCACCTCAGGCTCAGCAACGGGTACAAACACAACTGGTGATGATTGGGACAAATGAGCAGGTGATGCAGTGTGAGGAGATGCTGGTGAATTGGCAGAGAACTCAGGGCTCGGTGTGATCGAGGCAGCAAGAGCAGGAGTAGAGGCTGGCTCACACACAGAGGCAGGAGTGTTGGTGGGCCTGGGTGCAGAATCATGTGTGCCTATGGGGTGCGAGGGAACATGGGTAGAAATGGGCTGAGCAGGAGAGGTCTCTGAAACGACAGCAATGATTCCTGGGTCATCAAGGGCCAGAGACCGAGAAGGGGAGTGGGTTCGAACAGATATATCTGCTGGACGAGAGATTCTCGTAGGCATAGAATCCCCAATCCGTCGAGAAGCCTCACACATAGGAACGTGCATGAAGGTCATTGGCATGATGGTGGTCAAGTCATGGTAGGTGAGAGACTCAAATAAGAGCGCGTCGCAAGACTCAATAATGTGACGAAGAGCGGGGTCCCAAAAAGCGCCAGGCCTTCGACCGTGAGGAGATTCCCACAAAGGCATACAAACGACTGTGTGAAGAGACCTTGGACCCCTGCTGGTTCTCGGTGTACCACACACAAGCCACGGAGCCCCAGACAGGAGCGAGACGAATATCGGTACGATGACCAAACCAGAGCTCATACGATGTAACGTGGTCCAGAAGGGGACCATGCGGGAGGCGGTTCCAGACCCACGTAATGTAGGCGAATCCTTCAAACACAAAGGACTCAAGCAGACCGAACTCAGACCACATAGCGCAAACTTCATCCTCCATGGTGTGGTTCCAGCACTCAGGGACACCGTTCTGCTGAGGAGTAGCAAGAGCGGAGACCTGGTGAAAAACACTGTGCTTGGGAAAGAAACTATCCATCTCGCCAAGAAACTCGCCACCACGATCCGAGCGGAACGTGTGCAGCGTGTGGCGAGACTAACGGTAAGCCATCACTAGCCATACGTGAACCGCGAGAGCGGCGTCACTCTTCTGGTGTAGGCTGTAGACCCACCGCATCTGGGTGAAGTCGTCGGTTAGGTTCATGACGTATCGGCCCCGATCGGACAAAGACTTGACAGGGAGAGGACGGAGAAGGTCCGAATGGACCAACTCGAGGGGGGAAAGTGCTCGAAAGCGGGAGTCAAGATAAGTGCAAGGATGCATTTTACCCTGAGCACAGAAAAGACAGTCGGTCTTGGACGGCCTCTCAAAAGAGGCCGCATCAAGAGCGATTGTGGGCTGTGTCCAAATGAGCTTAGACACTGTATTTGAGTCCACGTGACACAGGCGACGATGCAACAATCGTTGGTGCTCAGCAGAGAGAACACTAGTGACAATCACAAGAGCATACGGGGAAGGAGAAGTCCGTGGAACGCGATACAAATCATCCACAACAGAGGCACGACAATCAATGGCACAAGTATCAACAACAGTCCCAGTCGCAGAGTCTACACTGTGCTCCATAGAGAGTCCCATCAGTATGCAAGCACAAACAGAAAGCAGGCTGAGCGTAAGATCAGGCATAAAAAGTGCCTTAGAGAGGTACAAGGAGCCAGATGGACCATCAAAGCACACAACCCGAACACCCTGGACCGGTAGTGCCTGTCCAAAGCCTGTGCGAACGCAACGAACAGGCGCAACAAGACCGAGAACATCAAAATCACTATGACGACAGGTTATGTGGTGAGTGGTACCGGAATTGATGATCCACGTGCCACCGGCATCACGACTGGAGGTAGTCACTATGCAATGGGTAATGGAACGCTCAGCCTCAGATGGACGTTGAGCAACAGGTGATGAGGAAAGATGAAGGGCACAAAGATGGGAGTCAGGAATTTCATCAGTTTTATCAGGTCCATCATCATCACATGCCAGTTGTGCCCCCCACGTGAGTCATCACGAGCGACAAGAACAAACAAAAAAAAGGTCTGTGAACCACCGGTTGTGACAACACACTCACACCTCCCTGAAAGCGAAGCACCAGAAGGTGACGAAACTCGGCGATGGTGCGGTAACGCGGATCCAAATCGCCACTGCTTGCCGGTGGGGAGACGGGAACTGCTGCAGTGGTGGTCACCGCACAACTAGAGGTTGTGCTGCTTGACGCAGACCGCTATGAATGTGCAACCTAAAGGCCGCAAGTGATCCGCGTCTAGTCAAGGGGCTGATGGCACTTGGTGTAGCGATGAGTACCTCCTCACTTGTAGCAGTGAACAGTACGTCCACTACTATCGGCCAGTGGCTCCTGCTGCTACGACTGTAAATTGGCCCGAACTGTGCCTCTTCCTCCCCTTCTTCCCCTGTGTAGCTGCTGCCACACCCTGTGTCTGAGTTGGGGTAATCGAGGTGAAAGGAGAGGAGGAGGATGTGCCAGAGGATGGAGGAGTGTGCTGCAAGAGGGGCGTCGGTGGTGACACAATGATTGATACAGTAAGGGAACTCTCTTGATGGGCCATTGCTGCCTCGCGGATGGAAGTCACCTGGAGAAAGAGCTAATGCGCCCAAGGAAGAATTTAGAGGGAGATGGAGAAAGGCTCAAGAACGGCATCATTGTACCCCGAGAAGATGTCCGCATGCTCAAGGTGAATGCCGAGCACGCGGAAATCCTACAGGCTGCAAAAAAACTACAGAAGGTCTGAGACAACATCTAGGATACTGGGGCAGTCGTCGATCAGCTCAGAGTGGGTATTACACCACTTGTCGACACGCTGGTGCCTTTTGGGTCTGCATCAGGGATCTGCATGGGCATGGACACGGCCCAGTGGTCATAGTAGATTCTATAGCTCGATGGGAACGTCACAAATCACAACAAAGTGTACTTCGATGACAAGTGTGGCAATGGTCAAAAATTTACATACAAATGTCGGGTTACAAATGAGACATAGTCAGGGTCATTGGGTCGATTTTTGAGCGACGCGTGCAGAGTCGCTTTGTGAATGGTCGGATTCGAGAAGGTCCATCGAGAAATTGGAGGACTACGAGAATCGACGGTGAAGATGCGAGATGCATCTTTATAAATCTAGATTCATCTCGATGCGTTGAGAAGTTGACCGAAAGGTCGTGATACTCCTGTTGTAGATTTGCGAGAGCGATCGAAGTTTTCAGAAGGTTCAGGAAAATTCGTTGGAGGTGGGGGCAGTTGGCCGGTTTGTCCTCGACCGTCGGAGTGAATATAGCGGTCTCGCGATGCGATGGGCTGTTTGTATAGTAACAGAAATGCCCATTCGGAAAGATTAGGGACTCGTGCAACGTCCAGGCGGGCGTACAGATGTGGCCTGGTGACGGCGGTAACAACCGTCAATTAGATGATCGACGTCTCGGAGGTTGTTGTAGGGTTCAAAGCTATTGTGCGCAGCGTCATAGCCATGCCACTTGACAAGATTTTCTTTCCTTTTGCCTCGTCGTCGATGGCCGAGGATGTCCTCGAGGACGTACACTGTATCCTCGTCCACTTGAAAGGGAGGAGGGGGAGGAACATCCCTGCTGGGGAAGTTTTCTACGGGGTCTTGGTAGTACTTGAATGTACTGACATGGAACACCGGATGAACTTGCAATGTCGGGGAGTTTGAGCCGCACAACCACGGGGACTTTCATGCGCTCGATCTCAAACGGTCCCAACCATCGGGGTTTGAGCTTCAAAGAATTGGCTCTGCGAAGTTTGATGTTGGCCGAGTTGAGAAGGACTTCACCACCAGCGGCGAACACGTCGTCATTGCGATGTCGGAAATCCGCTTGTTTCATCGCCGCTTGTGTCTTTGCGAGGATGTGCCGTGTTTCCTCCCAAATAGTTGAGAGGTCTCGGTGTTGGACGTCGACCGCGGGAATGTTGCTTCAACTATGTTGCCCTACTAGTGTGACGGGAAATTTGCCATACACCACTTCAAACGAAGCTTTACCCATTGCGGTGGAAACTGCCGAATTATATGTGATATCGGTGATCGGGAGTTTTTGTGCCTCATCCGCCCCATGAGGTTCGCATAGTGTTTGGAGAAGCTGTTCGATCGTCTGATTTGTCCGCTCGGCTTGGCCATCCGTTTGAAGATGAAACGCCGTTGAAAGTTGAATTCTGCTGCCGTAGTGAGTCATCAGTTTGTACGAAAAGCGACTGGTGAATTGACCATCTCTGTCGCTTGTGATGGTTCTCGGTATGCCGTGTAGCCGCACGATGTTGTTTAGAAACAGTCGTGCTGTTCCTTCGGTGGTGACGGTGGTTGTCGTTGGGATGAAATGGGACATTTTGGAGAACCTGTCAACGACCACAAGGATTGCGTCATATCCCTCGGGTGTGACCAGTAATCCCATGAAGATATCCATCCACGGTTCTCTCGGAATAGGGAGCGGTTGCAGAAGGCTGAGTGGCCGTTTGAGACGGAATCGTTTTCGCTGAAACGTGTCGCAGGTTTTGTAGAAGTTGGCCACGTTAGACTGCATCTTGTCCCACCAGTAGTTTTTTGCCAGCTTCTTCAGCCTCCTGTCCTCTCCGAAGTGTCCACCTGGTCTTGTGTCATGGAATTCTTCGAGAAGCATATGACGAAGTTCGTTGTTTGGGAAAATGATCACCTGGCGGGTGAATCTCTGTCGCCAATAAGGTGCGACGTACCAGAATTTTGCCTTGTCTTATCCACCATGCTGGTCATAGCTTTGTGTGAATAGCCGCTCGGTATTGTGGTTATGTGGATTGAGGACTGGAATTCTGTCCGTTTGCATTGATTTCTCTCTGCTCGTGGTCAGTAGCTCCTACTTTGTCCCGCTACTTTTGCAATATGTCGTGTTCCTGTATCTATTCACGTATTGGATTCTCGACTTCGGGACAACCCACCACATGATTCCCTCTTGCTCGTCGTTTATACATTTGGGTCCTGTTGGCTCTGTCCGCTTTGTGCAACAGTGGCTTTAGCCAATTTTTTCCAATCCAAGGTATTGGTGTTGTCAGGTTTGTTGATCCTAGGGGTAGCTCTTCTTGCCAGACATGTTGTACATGAAGTACATGTTGTACATGTACTTTCTTGGGCTGAGTCTACTCTTTGTTATGACCCTCGACGACCATGGCATGGACTTCTCCTCGACCTGCGACATTGATTATATTTCACATTGCACCACTGTCCGCATCCTACTTCGCAGCACACGCTGTGATCGTTTGTTTGACGCGCCCTGCTTCGCACCCTCCTTGACCACGGATGCACTTGTCCATATCACTTGCTTCGCTTTCCTGGCGCACACACAATATCTACATCGCCACATGTGTCAAATTCATATTGCCGTGATTGACAGATTGCTTCATCATCAGTCTATCCATGGCTTGGATACCTCTACCGTCCTTGCCCCTTGCACAATTCACTCACTCCCTTGACTGCACCCAAGGAAAAATGCACCACCCTCCTTTCTCCACATCGGACACTTGCACCGTCCACTCCCTTGATTGCTTGCATGCTGATGTCATGTGTCCTCTCGCCCATGACGCCTTGTAGGGGGTTGGTTGGTACGTCCTCTGCCTAACTGATGACCATTCACGCAGGTATAAGGTCCTTGGACGCTGAAAAAATAGTGACGTTTATCCCATCCTTGATTCCTAGCTTCGTGAGGCTACCTTTCCTGCGGTCGCCGTCTGCATATATTTTGATATGACCATGGTGTTCACTCCACTGCGCACTTCTTGTCCTTCCAGGGGGTGTGTATTGATCCCTCCACTCCTTACACACCTCAGTAAAATGGCACCTCAGAACGTTAGAGTCTCACTCTTGCTCACGGTTTTCCCACTCTTCTCACAACCTCTGACCTTCTCCCCCCTTTTGAGAGCATGTCTTACATGACCTGGGCCTGGAACCGTGTTTCCCATGATCCCCTTCCTCGTTATGTCATCTCCTTTGAGCGCTGGTTTGGTCGACAGGCTAATTTGCATCTTGCTTGTGTCTGGGGCTGTGACACTGCCATCTGGCTCCCTGAGGACCTTCGTGACGGCAAGCCTAGCCCCCGTGCTCGCCTCTGCACTTTCCTTTGTGCCTCTGCCATGTCCAAATCTTGGCAGTTTTGGGACACTCACCGGTCACGTGTCATTGAGTCACACAATGCACTGTTCTTGGAGGACGTCTTTCTGCATGACTTGTCTTGTGTCGCCTCACCTCCCGTCAACTTAAAGCAAGTGGGTCTGTCTTATCCTCTGGCCTCAAGGGCTTGTCTCCGTCCTCTTCCACCACAGCTTCCTATCCTTGTTCCCTTCCCCCTCCACATTCTTCACCGGATGTCTTCAAAAACAGTGATTCTCCCAGTCTTGCCTCCTCCTCGAGCACTCTGACCACTTCCTCCCGAGATTCATATCTATTGGACTTTTGCAGGACCACAGCAAAGGCTAGGAGGGCCTTGCTATTGTGCTAGGACCTTTGGTGTGCCAAGCAATACTTGTACACATGCTAAGAACAGATTGCAGAAGCTCTTATTGTATTACAAGAATACAAAGTACAGTATTACTAGGTACAAGCTCAGCTATAGCCTATGAATAGCTCAGCAACAAAACCTTGACAGAGCCTGGCCTCAACCAAACGCAATGTCTTGCCAGGTGTCCAGCCTTGTAGCAAGAGTCTTGGTGTGTCGACTGTCTTCCGCGTTGACAGGCCTTCACGATGTCAGGAAACCTCCTAGCCATGCTGGTAGAACTCTACCAGAGCCAATGGATCCATGGAGGGACCTCTAGGGAACTCTCGCAGCACCTAAGTCTGAGTCTGGTACAGAGACGTAGTGGCTCGCAGACATGCAGAGTTGTTGATGTTGATATAGTAAAGTTGGTGATGATGTGGAGACACTAGCCCTAGAGATACTCGAGAAAAAATGATTGCTCCCCTTTATACTGCTGCTCTTGCTGGATTTCTTGGTCACTTGGGTAGTAATCACATTGGTCCCAGTGGTCCCAGAGGTTGCATCATAGGTAGTGGTCCCAACGTGCCCGGCAGTCCCCGCTGCTGCTGTGATGCACTGACTGATGTAGACGATGATGCAATTATTCTTGCTAATGATTTAGTAAGTCTCCCACAAGGTTACGTGTGAGCTAAGCGGCCTCATTGATGCCTACACAATAGTTGTAGCAAACCTCATAAGGTTCTTTCTCTCCAAGATTGGCTCGTACGAGACACTTGCCAAGTTGTCAGAGCTGGATATCAACCCAGTGAGGTGGACGAGGTAGTCCCACCTTTCTTGGATACACCGAACCATTTTTTCATGTCCAAATCTTGAACACACCCTCGAGGACTAAAACACAAGGAATATTCTGGCCTGTGCAGTGGAAATTCCCTCCAATACTTTTCTCGATAATTCACAAAAAAAAATTGTAACTTCTTATAGGATGCTCCAAATCACGACCCATCTACGTCACGCGGAAGCATCGTTCAAGTGTAGTTATCTCCTCACTCCAACAATCTCCAGCCTCGACGTTTACTACACCTCCTTCAAATTCGGCATATTTACCATTCAATGTCCTGGCACATTCTCCTCCTGATTCACTTCAGACTCCCAAGAGTGGCCAAATTCATGTCTTGAGCACGATATGCAAATGTTAATTGTTCTTTGCAACTATTGTGACATCTTCATCCTTGACTATGCGGGAATTTTAGCTCCACTCTCCAATCTCACTCACAAGGATCATGAGTGGAGTTAGGAAACTTGAGAAGAGGAAGCTTTTGAGAATCTCAAATGGGCTCTGACCTCCATACCGGCCTTGCACTTGGCCTACAGAGGCTGTGAGGTTGAAATGGAGAAGGGTCCATAAAACTTGGCCATTGATGGTATCCTTTTACAGGACTTTGATAACGTGTTGTAGCAGGTCACATAGGTTGTATTGAGAGGAGCTCAATTACACCATCCACGATAATGAGATGGCTGGCCAGTACTTCAATACATGGTGGTCAGTGTAGCAAGCGCATTGTGTGGAGCACCTCGAGTCTCAATTCGACTAAGAGACTGTGTATCGGCCTGGTCGCATCAACCGACCTAACACACTCACACTATGCGGACCTGATGATCCAGGTCGTGTTTCTTACCATCCACGAGGATGCCTTCCTCGTGATGCTCTTCACGAAGGAATAGGCGGTGCATGGGGAATGTAAAGCTTCGAGGTTTTCTTTGAGGCGCCACATTAGCGACATCACATATGCAACAGGTGCTGGATCTTGTGGTGTTGGTGCTTTGGAAATTTATTTTGGAGGAGTACCATGAAGGTGGCCTGAGCAGTCACTTTCCACCGAAAAGATGTGGAAAACGGTGGCTTGCTTTTTCTGGTGGCCCACCATGCTATCAGAGGTGGCTGAATTTTGCCACAACTGCGATGTGTGTCAATGCCACAAGGCGTGGGAGATGAAAAACACAGGCCTCATCCACATCTTGTTAATTTCTAAGCAGCCATGGTAAGACATATCCATTTTATCATGGGATTGCCCGAAACAGCGGCTGGTCACAACGTGGTGCTGGTGGTGGTGGACCGCTTCAGTAAGATTTTGCATTTCATCGTGTCTTGCAACACGGTGGCTTGTAGGAAACAGCTTGGGTGTTCCTTGAGCATGTAATACATGACAATAGTGTGCCCCTGTCCATTGCGAGTGACCATGACCTGTGCTTCAGGACCAAGTTTTGACGAGCCGCATGTAGCGGTACGACAGCAAGGTGCAATCTTCGACCAGTTTTTATCCAAAAACTGACGGACAAACGGAGAAAATGAATCAGATGCTAGAGCAGATCCTCCATATAGTAGGTGATCCGGACCAGACAGTGTGGGATCAGTGGCTGTCGGTTGTCAAACCAGCGGAAAAATCTGCCACATCTTCCTCCACTTGCAAGGGTCATTCAAGGTGGTGGAAGGGACAGTCCCCGACACACCCCTCACTTTGCACTTCGTAATCTGCCAATGTTGGAGTCTACCTCACGTGACTCCAATCAGATTTTGGCAACGACATGAAAAGCATCGGCGAAGGAACAAGAGAAGAAAAAAGTGGAAGCAGACCATTGGGCCATAGATGCAACACTTACGGTCAATGATTGTGTGCTTCCCAACACTGTGCATGTCAACTTGTCCGATCGGGGTCCAATCAGACCCAGTGAAATCCTAGTGGTGTGGTCTCTTCAAGATGCCAGAAATGCAGACACTCATGGTGGGGTGGTTGGCTCTTCTGCATTCCATGCTGGTCCAAGACGTGTTCCACGTCTCCATGTTCAATCCCTACAATTATCCGGCTGAGCACTTTATGAGCCCCATTCTCAGGTAATCATCGAGGGTGAGCAAGAGTTTGAGGTGGAGGCCATCCTTGACCACAGTCTTTATGGCCAAGGATTGAAGTACATAGTGAATTGGAAGGGCTATCATGTGGCCCACAACTCATGGGATTCTGTCCACAACTTCAATATTGGCGGGGTGAATGCCATCATCCGAGCAAGCGGATCGCTCCTAGGGGATGGGTCATGTGAGCAAGACAGTGCCAATGACATTGATTACGGCTTGAGGCTTCCTTGAATGTGAAATATAAATGTGCATCTTGAATATAAAGGGAAATTTGTGCCAGATCAGTCCAAGAATGGGTCAATCTATCAGAAATTGATAAATGTATCTTGGGCCAAAGGTTGGACCGGTTGAGGGGAAAGCAAGTCCCTCGGAGGACCCAACAAGGCTGAATTACGCCTCGGCGCACCGCTGGTCAGTGAATCAAGGATCCTTGAGGACCAAGTGCAATTTGGAATGGCGTCACAATGTGAAATTACTACAAAGGGTGTTTCAGGTGGCCTTCACCCTCACTAAGGCTGCTACCAGCAGAAATTACTATGGTTAAAAAAGGAGCCACATCTTGGTCGTTCCTCCATTGAATGATGCAATTTTTGGTGTGTTGGAAATCAGGTAAGTCAAGCTCCATGAGGCCGAGGCAGTAACTATTATCCTTGACCCGTATGGATCGTTACACATCTGAGAGAATTCAGGTTGCCTAGGATGTGTCATCATGTACATATAGTCTTATATGTTGACACTTGAATGACAAGTATAATTTTCTCCCACTTTTTTTCTTGATTTTTATGGTCAGTTGGTTGCATATCACACCTTTAACTCCCTTTTTTCTTGTTCCACATGCATACTATTCCATACATGTATACGAGATGGAGTGTTTTGACTGCGCTGGAAAGGTATCCCACTGATGGGAGCCATCTGTGGAGAAGCTTGCACTCTCTGTCCGCAGCAGCACACACTCAAAATGTGGTCCATGATCACGTGATCCTTGTTTTACATGGTTCTCTCTTTTGGTTTTTCTTGTGGGGAGATCTAGCCTTTTGACGCTTTAGGATGTCAGGGCTGTCTCCAAACCTACTTGTTCATTTCTGGGTGACTTTAATTCTATCAACAGGTGCTGATCCTTAGGGGTCCACTTAGCCAGATTTATTACGTTCCATGGTGATTATCCCCTCTCACTATTTACCCAAATTTTGGGCGCAACCCCCGGGTGGTGGTGCGATCTCAACGTGCATAATACATGTTTGAGAGTCACGCTCACCAGTGTGCTCAAACTATCACTCCTAGGCTCACTTGCAATAACTCTTGTGCCTCTAATTTTTCTAAGTGCCACGAGATCCGATCTATGGTGTGTGCTTTATGGGAATCTTCCGACACTCTCACCTTCCACCCCTTTTGCTCAATGTGCAAGGAGGGACAGTCTCTCCGACACTCCTGCACACATGAAGCCTCTAGATCACGACACATTGCCGACCTTCTACTACAGCATCAGTGTGAAAAACAACAGCATCTGCATGCTGTCCACGGCAGACTGAGTATTCTCGACTTGGCCTCTTCGCCTCACTGAGCTTATGAATCTCACTCTTGGGTCCAGCCACATTGCAGCAGCTATCTGATGCTGCCGGAGCAGCATCTGCATCAGTAGCATCTGCCCGCTCCTTGCTCACGGAGAAACGTAAGATTGACACGGCTACCTTCTCCTACTGGAGCAGAATGAAGAGGAGCAGCATCTGCGTGCTTCCTACGGCTTGGCATTCTTGTCTCGGCCTTTTCTTGGCCTCTTTGCCTAGCCAAGCTCATGAACCCTACTCTCGAGCCTAGCCACATTGCCGTGGCTATCTACCACTGCCAGAGCAGCATTTGTAGAACCAGCATCTGCCCACTGCCGACGACCGTCTAGCCATCCTCGTTCTCAGCCTCATCTTGGCCTCTTTGACTCGCTGACCTCCTGCTCTTGGACTCCGCCTCATTGTTGGTGTTACCTCTCAATATATTAGGCGCACCAACTGCAACAGCATCTCAGCCATCCTTGGCCTCTTCACCTTGCCGAGCTGGTAGATCCTGCTTCCGGGCTTAGCTTTACACTGCCACGGCTTTCTCTTGCGGCCGCAATGACATCAGCAGCAGCATGCTCTTTCTGGTGGCTTCATCCGTCTTGGCACTTTCATTGATGTCCCTTCCGAGGCAGCTTGTTCCCTATTAATTTACCTGCATAACGTTGTTACAATAGTAGCAACTGTTGTATTTTGCCCCTTAGAGTGCCTGGGTGTGGTGCCGGGAGGCGTTGACAAGCCACTGGAGGGAGGAAAACTCTTTTACTATATTCTAGCTGCATGGAGAGTGCTCCAAATCCAGATTGGATCCGGAATGCGTCAAGTAAGGAGGGAGATGTGGGCTCTCGAAGTTGGTATGCGACGTGGCTCAGGGACTTAGCCAAAATTTGGCATCCGGTAGATAGATCCACCGGACGTGAGTAACAAGTCACATCCCGCAGATTATCTGCCGGATGAGTCCGGTAGATAATCTGCCAGAGTCAGTAGTGCAGTTTGTTATTTAGGGACTTGGTCAAAACTATGTCTGCAGGTTGGCGGACAGGTTTCAGACTGCGTCAATCCCCATCACCAAACTTGATGTTTAGCTCATCGAAACACACCCCAAAAGCACAGGGACCACCGCCACTACATGTAGGGACATCTGCTTCTCTGGAAATGCAGTTTGATGGGTCTTTGATGTGCAAGGACGCCTCGGCATGCGGGCATGACACACGCTGCTAAGTGAGCTGCTGGATTGGTGTACAGCACTTCGGCTGATGTAGCGGGAGATAAGGCTAACCAAATTGCACGCGGTTTGTTGCATTGCAAAGCTTGAGAGTAGCAGTAAAACTCTTCAGTTCATGTCCGTATCCAAATCCCCCCAAAAAAAATTGTAACGCAAAATGTCGTTACTCTCTTCGCAAAAGTGACTGTCTTACAACTGTATCAAACTCCCACACACATAGGGTGAGGCAACCAGAAATCTCACACTTGGACTCAGAACTTTCTCAAAACACAGCCGTAAACACAGAGGACTCTTCAGGCCACATTGGAACTGCCCCAGAGTTTCTGAAAGCAACAACAACCTCCTGCGCTCATGGTCAGCATGCCGGTCTCACCATCCTCCAAGCTGACATTCAACTACAAAGAGGGATTTCAGTGGGTAGCTACACAAGGGCGAGCGGATGTGCAACCCGGACCTGAGATTTGTCGGTAGATCTTGCCATTGAGATACGAGGACGATGTTGACGTGCCCCAGTGGGTGTGCATGCTCTCAGCCGAATATTGGCATGAGGACATCCGCTGTCATGAGGAGGTGAGAGACTACGGGGTCAACTTGATTTTGTACAGTGCTGAGTGCCTTCCTGGCTCTCCTCCACGGATACGACCCCCAGCACCCCAGCCTCCTCCAGACAGCACATATCCAGCAATTGTATCCAATGGTCGCGTGCAACCAGGGCATGTCACTGTGTCCCTCTTTCATTCTGATGCCATCAGTATTGCTTGGGTCATCCTTGATGCAACGTCTGGCGCTATTGTTACCTTGTAAAAAACAACCCGAGCTAGCAAAGCTCCTACAGAAATAACTATTGGATGAACCATAGATGCTTACTCAGAATTTTTTGTAAACCTCATTTCTTAAACAGGTGCTGCAAACATTGCTGCATATGTGGCTGCTGCATCTTCTACTGTTGCTACTTCAACTGCCACAGCGGCGGATGCCACATCTACCGGAGTCAGCTCCATTCGTGTTTCGACCGCCGTTGTGGTCATCACCTCCACTTGAGAGTCTCGGACACTGAAAGATCACGCAGCCATGGCAGTCCTGGTTGCATCTGCATCTGCAGCTGTTGCTGGCCCAATAGTGACAAGGCTTCTCTGTCTACTGGTGGTTGTTGCAGCTTGAACCTCTGTACTTGCCTCCTTCGCAACAGCAGTCATCACCCCACTCATCACCCCACTCTTCTCCTTTCTCCAGTAGTGCTCGAATGGTGAGCACTTCATCTTTTCCGTCTCTCTCTCTCTCTCTCTCTCTCTCTCTCTCCCTCCCTCCCTCCCTCCCTCCCTCCCTCCCTCCCTCCCT
>SZWC01000531.1:293393-346866 GCA_023375785.1 Penium margaritaceum
ACTACCTTGAAGACGGTGGCTGAGCCGAGACTCTTGTGTCGACGGCCTGGACGGCCTAGCAAGCGATTGTCCCCTGTGGATGCCAGGCAGATCAGAGCTGTGTACATAGCTGTGTTTAGGTTGCCACTACTTGTACTCTGTACTTTGTACTATCAATCAAAGAGATTCATTTCTCAGTTGTGTTTTTCCATTCACAGTTCCAAAGATAGTACATGTCTTCTTGCTGAGGACCAAGATCTATGTACAAGAAGCAAGGAACCTAGATTTTAGTGCACCTTCCTTTCCGTTGTGTAAACTCTGACATGGTATCAGAGCGTAGGTGGTGCTTTCAGCAAGATTAGCAGAGTGAAGTGTTGTGGATTGGTGGAGCCACGCTTCACCATCCCTGTACAACCTTGAGGAGGAAGAGATAGCCGACTTCTCTCAGGTGTGCAGCGCGATCGGCCCTCGTGACGTCTGGCCTGCACAAGTCAAGAGCATCAAGCCACCATGAGCAACATGGATGAGGGCCGGAGAGCAGGATCCCATGTTCTTGATGATCAATCTGTCTTGCATGGACTACGCATGGGCCAAGATCAAGGACGGCACGTAGCAGACCACGCACAACGCCAAGCAGTTGAGGCTGAGTGCTTGGCGGAAGAGGCACAGCGTATGGCACAGCAAGAAGCCGCGGTGCGCCAGGCTGTGGAGCATAAGCGGGAGGCATTGAGGCAACAACTTGCAGCCCAGGAGCTCCTTCGACACCAGCAGCAGCTCTCGCAAGCTGCTCAAGCTTCTCACACGCAGCTGTTGCAACAAGCAAATGCTGACCAAGCTGCTCAAATTGCCCAGCTTCACCAACAAATGGCTTGGCTTCAACAGCAGCTACAACCACATCAGCAGTAGAATCAGCAGCAGCAGCAGCAGATGGAGTGGCAGCCAACGTCACAGTCGTCATCTGCACATCTGCCTCAAGGGAATCCTCCTCAAGTCATGCAACCAGCCATCCCTCCACAGGCACAACCTGGTGCACCTGCCCAAGGAGGAATGCCACAGCAGCCACAAGCTGCTCCGATGGTGCCTCCCATAGCACCATTTCAGCAAGTAAACCAGGCACAAATACCACCAATCAACGTGGCACAGCCGGCAACAGCAGCACCAACTGCAGCGATGCCAGCCTTTTAGCAAAATCCAGCCAGTCCTATGCAGCAGAACCCCGTGCAAAGCCCTACAGCGGCTATCCAAGGCAAACCTTTCCAATGTCTGGAGGACACTGTGCCCGCAGCAGTAGCATCATTGCAACTGCACAAGATCTCCATCGACAAGTTCGACGGAGAGAAATTCCAGCACTGGGCACACAAGTTCAAGCAAGTCGCCCAGATCCATAGCCTTTGGAAGTTCTACAATGGGTACTACTCTCCTCCACCACCGCGGGTTCTCCACCACAAGTCGTGGCGGAGTTCAAGTACTTCACCGACGCTGCATTCATGGTGCTGTACAATCAGCTGACACCTCGCATCCAGCATGCAATCCGGATGTACGAGGGAAATTTAGAGCCTGCTCGGCACGCATGGTCCTACTTGCTGCGGACCTTCATGTCTGGCGACTCCACCTTCAAGTCCCACCTCCTGACCGAGCTCTCACACATCAACTTGAGCAGCTTCGACAGTGTCGAGTCCTACATCAACAAGGCAAAGTCACTACGGGACCAGCTCGCGGTGACCGAGGCTCCTGTCTCAGAACCTGTTTTCGTAACGTTCCTCCTCAACGGCCTGACTAGAGACTGGGACGACGTGCGCTAAGTGCTGAAATTCAAGCACGAAGAAGAGCTGACAGAATCCTACGTTTGCAAGATGTTGCTCACCGAGAAACGTGATCGGCTTCAAGCAAAGGAGAAGGAGCGCATCCTGTCTAATGCAACTTACCAAGGTGTCAGCGCAGCTGTCAGCTCCACTCAGTCGTTGTGGAAGAGCCAATCCACGAGGAAGTCAACCTCCTCCCAGTGGTCCGCCCAATCAGGCCCGAACGCCTGCAAGCGCAGCGCAGATGGCCAGCACCCCGGATCACGGCCTGCAACAGTGTGCTCATATTGCAACAAAAAGGGACACAAGGCCATCAACTGCTGGAAGCGGATGAGAGAGGGGCAATGGGAGAGACAGGGAAACAAGTCAGGAAGCAAGAGGGAGAAGAAGAGCGAAGGAAAAAAGAAGCAAACTCAGAAGAAGGGGAAGGAGCCTGAGAAAAAGGAGGTAGACCAAGGCAAGGCCTACAACTACACATGGTCTGTGTTCCAAATTTCCGGGACACAGAGCGACAAGCTGGTTTGCTCTACCTACGTTTGGTATCTGGACAGTGGATGCACTTCGCACATCACGTTCGACAAAGCTTGCCTACACAAACTCCTTCCTTCCTCGAAAGACTTCATCACCGTGGCCAACAACAAGCAAGTGCCAGTGCTGGGGACAGGGAAAATGACCGTGACCTGGTACAAGGGTGCCCAGGTCAAGTTTGGTGATGTGCTCTACATACCTGACATTGCGGTGAACCCTCTCTCACTTGGGCAGCTGATGAAGAGGGGAGCACGCACCGTCAGCAGCAGAGAGCACGTTGCTTTGACGAGTCGTGAAGGCGAAACCTTTGCCGAAGGCCGCCTGCTGCTGCACGGCATGATCGAGCTGGACTTCAGTGCCCCAGCTTCGAGCGACTCCGAGTCTCCCTTCGCAGCAGCTAGTCTCCACCAGACCTCTGGTGCAGACCTTCCTGTGTGGCACAAACGCTTCGGCCACGTCAGCAACCAGCTTGTGCAATTAATGCACAAGAAGTCGCAGGTNAAGGCCGCCTGCTACCGCACGGCATGATCGAGCTGGACTTCAGTGCCCCAGCTTCGAGCGACTCCGAGTCTCCCTTCGCAGCAGCTAGTCTCCACCAGACCTCTGGTGCAGACCTTCCTGTGTGGCACAAACGCTTCGGCCACGTCAGCAACCAGCTTGTGCAATTAATGCACAAGAATTCGTAGGTCAACGGCCTCGACATCAAGGACAATGGTGGCAAAGACACATCGCAACCGTGCGAGGACTGCGTTCGTGCAAAGGTACCTCGTCAGATGCTTCCTCCAGCCTTCAAGTGTGATGTTAGCCAGTTGTTGAAGCTGGTACACACTGACATCTGTGGACCACTTCCAACAGCCACTATGAGTTCGAGGCATCGCTACTTTGTTCTGTTTGTGGACGACACAACCCGATTCGTGTGGAGCTACCCTCTTCGCACGAGAGATGAAACTCCTACATTCTTTTTCAAGTGGCTGGCGATGGTTGAAAGGCAGAGCAACAAGAAGTTGCAAGTTTTGCGCTCACATGGTGTTGGCAAGTACACGAGCACAGAGTTCATGTCCCGTGTGGAGGACATGGGCATCGTACAGCAGTTCTCAACAGCCTACACGCCGCAGCAGAATGGCGTGGCAGAAAGAGCCAACCGCATGATGCAAGAGACGCTAAAGGCAATGCTTCTAGGTGCTCAACTTGACAACAGCTGGTGGCCGTACGCTTTGAGGCAAGCGGTATGGGTGCGCAACCGCGTACCGCACATGTCTCTCCCTCAGATGACACCATTTCAGGCCTGGCATAGTGACAAGCCTGACGTCACCATGCTTAGAACCTTTGGCTGTATGGCACTGTTCGATGTGCCTAAGGAGCGTCGTAAGAAGCTGGCTGACAAGGCGTCATGGGGAGTCTTTCTTGGGAAAAGCCCAAACATGAAAGGATGGGAGTTCTACGACGTGGACTCGCAGTGGATCACAGTGAGCCGCGACGCCATCTTCTTCGAGAACCTCACCCGCCAATCATGGGAGCAAAAGTGTAGGACTGCACCGGACTTCCTGCAGACCGCCTACGACTCCTACAATCAGTCATTGGAGCAAGCTGACGCAGATCCAGAACCACTCACCCTTCTTGATCTTGATCATGCGAGTGAAAAGGCGGTGAGCTCGAGTGTGCCCCTCCAAGGAGACGATCTTGTACGCGTCTCCAGAGACCACCATTCTGTCGAAGTACGGGATGATGAACCTGAGGTGGTGGGACTGGAGGATGGTGCGAAGGCGACGCGGAAGCAAGAGATGCCAGGAGGAGTCCACGAGAGGCGCTTCACACGCCTCCTGCACAGTAGATGGAGCAGCAAAAAGCGCAAGAGAATGAAGCAGAGAACAACATGGACATCACAGCATGTTCTGTCTTCAAGGAGGACGCTGACGTCCTCGTTGAGTTCACCACAACTCATCTCGCCGCTTTGTTCACATCTGCTAAGGAACTTCCACCGGAGCCCAAGACTCTCAAGGAGGCTCTTAACGGAGAGCACGCAGCAGAATGGAAAGCTGCATTGGATGCGGAGTACAACAGCCTCATGGACCAAGGCACGTGGGAGCTCGTTGAGCTACCCCCTGGTTCACGGCCCGTTGGGGTCAAATGGGTCTTCCGCATCAAGACAAAAGCTAATGGGAGCGTCGACAAGTTCAAGGCACGTTTGGTGGCAAAAGGATTCTCACAGGTGGAAGGAAAAGATTTCTTCGAGACTTACGCCCCGGTGAGCCGCTACACCACAGCTCGCATCATGCTCGCAGTTGCAGCAGTACGAGACTACGAGGTGCAGCAGCTGGATGTGAAGAATTCTTTTCTCCATGGGGAAATGGACACCGCGGTGTTCATGAAGCAGCTGAAGGCTACGATGATGGGAGTGGAAAGGTGTGCAAGCTAGTGAAGAGCTTGTACGGCCTAAAGCAGAGTCCTCTTCTCTGGTAC
The DNA here is from genome assembly GCA_023375785.1 of Penium margaritaceum. Taxonomy (NCBI): domain Eukaryota; kingdom Viridiplantae; phylum Streptophyta; class Zygnematophyceae; order Desmidiales; family Peniaceae; genus Penium; species Penium margaritaceum. Next base: position 298,163 of record SZWC01000531.1, read on the forward strand.
AGGAAGCTGCAAAGCCTCCTCGAGTCTCTCGACTTTCTCCCATCAGCCTACGATGACTACCTCTTCCTTCACCGTCCGTCTCCAAACGAGCAACCAGATTGCTATGCTCTGGTCTACGTCGATGACATCCTCATCATCGGCCCATCAGCAAGCTTCATCAAGGCCACGGCTACGACAATGGCAAAAGAGGTCAATGTGACCCTCATGCCGAGTTTTGAATACTACCTCGGCATGAACATCAAGCGTGACCGCAAGGCACGGACGCTTGAATTGAGCCAACAGACCTACGCCAACAAGGTCTGTTAACGCTTCGATGTGCCCGACAGGCACATGCCTACTCCCCTCACTCAGCAGCCGCTACTGCATCAAGGAGCAAGGGGGAGGAGTGAGACCGACTACCGCAGCAGAATCGGCTCACTAATGCACGTCGCAAGCTGCACGCGTCCTGACCTGCAGTTTGCTGTCAGCAATCTGGCACGCGGCAATGAGACGTGTGCTGAAGCTGCTTGCAAGGAGCTTGATCGAGCTCTTGGCTACCTCAAGACTACGAGAGATGCAAGACTTTGCTTTGGGACCTCGAGTGACCTTGAGCTCCGTTGCTACGTGGATACGGACTTCGGAGGAACCGAAGAAGACTGGCGCAGTACCACTGGCTTTGTGTGTCTGCTTGGTGGAGGAGCCATTTCATGGATGAGCAAGCGGCAAAACATCATTACACTCAGCTCTGCCGAAGCTGAGTACGTAGTGGCTACAGCAGCAGCTCAGGAGGTGATGTACATTCGCAACCTCCTAGACGACATCGGCTTTCCACAAGAGAAGCCGAATCAAGTTTTCGTCGACAATTGCTCGGCAATCGACCTGGCGAACTCAACCAAATTCCAAGGTCGAACCAAGTACATCGATATTCGGGGCCATTGGATCCGATCCAAGGTTCAAGACAGCACAGTACAACTTGTGCACATTCCGGGCAAGCTGCAAGCCACCGACTGCCTGATAAAAAGCGTCCCCAAAGACACCTTGTACAGGTGCATGGTGCAATGCGGACTCACCGCAAACGCGTTCTCGCAGTACACCTTGAAGAGTCGTGAGGAGAATGGGATGTGGAAGTCAAAGAACCGAATCCGCGCCATCGACACCTCCTGCAATGTGGAAGCTGGTTTCACATGCTTCATGGTCCATGAGAACACAACAGCGGCAGCCGCATCAAAGAGAGAGAGCAACGGAGGAGAAACAAAATCGAGATTTGCAGTGGAAAACAAGTCCGGCATTTCTCCCACTCCTTCAGCTTTGAGCACATCGGCCAATTCTCATTTTGGGTCTCGGCGAGACAACCACGAATCTCGTGGACACGCCGTGCACTCCTCAAAGCATGTAAAGAGGAGTGAAATTTTTTGGAGTGGCCTACAGCTCATCTCTACTGCTCCTCCAGCTTCTGGCTTGACTTCTGCTGGAGAACAATCTGGGCAAGCAACAGTTTTACCGCAGATTTCAGACATGGCAGCAACACCTGTCAGCAACACGACCATCGCAGCAGCACTGCCCACCGTACTGCCCAAAACGGTGAAGGTGGTCAGTTCCTGTTCGACATCCGGCGGACTTGAAAATCCACCGGCGTTTTTCGGCGGAAAAGGACAAAAAGGCTGCACAAGCCTTTTTCTCTCTCGCGGACCAGCTGTGACTGCCCTGCTCGCCGCCAGCGCGAGTGCGCCGTCGGAACAGCGCACTGCGCAGCAAACTCTCTCGCGGCAAAGTACGCAAGCGCCACCGCCGCTGACGTCAGCAAGCGAGCGAGCGAGTGCGCGAGTCAGCGAGCAAGTCAGCGAGCAAAAGAAAAAAAAACAAGCAAGCGAGCAAGGAGGGGAGCGAGCCAGCGAGCAAGCAAAGCAAGCTGAGCGAGTGAAGCGAACTGGCGAGCAGAAGGGGGTACAAGCGAGGGCGCATTCAGAGCTGCGAGCAGCAAGCAGCGAGCAGCAAAAATTGCGTAGCCTGCTTGCTCGAATACGCAGCACAGTTCACTTCAAACGCGAAATCCTGCAGCCGCCACTCACACGGAAGTTCGCACAATGGATCCCCCTCAGCAGAGTTTTCTGACGATACGCCCCTTGTCGCGCTGCTCCTTCCGCCACCAGCCAAACAGACGGGCAGGAAGCTCTCTGACTTCGCGACTAAGTCGTCCACTGGCAAACTGACGGGACAGAAACGGGTCAGCAAAAAAGACAAGTCAATGTTCACCGGCTCTCGCAGGAGGAAATCGCGCCTACGTGACACAGAGTGAGGAACTGCCTCCTCACGACCCTCTTGGCGACCTTTCTACAGTTCCAGCGACTACTAGCGCAGGAGGAGGGCCAGAAAAATCTTTTCTGAGCCTAGGACAGGTCGTGCCAGCTCAGCACGAGCTGGACTATGTTGGAGATGAGAGAAAATAATTCGAGGCCCATGCTGAGCCTAATGGGCAAAATCCCTCGGGTGAATTGCTTCTTCCAGAGGCAACCGAGAATTTTCTGGAGTGGCCCGAACTCGACCCAATTGTTTCTTTTTCTCTCAACTCGCCACAAGCAAGCCCGGAAGAGCCCAAAGAAGGTCTCCTTCAAGTCCCAGCAGCAGACATCCCCGAAATGAAGGAGAATTTTTTTCTCCTCGATCCTGAAGCCGACATCGACTTCTTTCCTAACCTACCTCTCACCGAGAACACAACTCGGCTCCAATTTCTGGACGAAGATTTTTGGAAGCCTCTCGAGGAATTTTTTGGAAGTCCACAACAGTGAATCGGAGTCGCATCACCAGCGCACCAATTGAGGGGGAGTGTTAGAGTGGGCAATTACTGCGCTGGTCTACTTCTCCGCTACTGTAGCAACTTTACTGCAGTCGGAAGACCGTACATGGAGTTCCGGATTTTCCGGTGTTTTACCGGGTTCATTTTAGCTGGGAATCTTCCTCAGCTTTTTCACCAGACCTTTTCTGGTATCCAGTTCCCTGAGGTGTAAAGGGCCTGGACTCTAAATAGTGTGTCGGCATGCGTACGAGGTAGCGCATGCCATCTACTACCTCTTACGAGGATTGGGAGCTGCACACTGCACAGTGCTGCACAAGCACATCAGCTACGAGGGTTCTAACCTGACTACCATGCAAACCTCCGAGGTTGGAGAAGGCAAGCTACTGCATCTTCACCAACATGCAGCAGACCTACAGCTGCCACATCACCAGCCTACAAGGAGAGCTCTGCTGCAACCTTCGATCTACGGTCGCATGCAGCAGAATCTACGAGGGAGGATGAAAGCTTCTGGTGGAAGCCACTTCTCCAAGAAAGTTCTCCATCAAGCTGGAGGAAGCTTCCTCAGCGAGGAAGCTTCCCCAGGCCAGAGTCAAGGGCCCAGTAACAACGCAGAGCTAGAAGAAGCTTTCATGGCAGGGAAGCTCCACATCTGCAACATCTATGAGGTGAATGTTGCCATCACACAAGAGGAAGCTTCTCCTCAAGGGCGGTCAACTTGCCAGGGCCACGTGTATATAAAGGCAACGGCCCTGTCACACCTCAACAACAACCCTGTGATCATCTGTGGTCACTATGACACAGCAACCTCCTTACCTCAGAGCTTCAGACTTCCAGCTTCTCATTCATCATCATCACCTTGGCTACTGGAGTGCCATATGGAGAACCCAAGCCAAGGCTCTGCTGGAGTTCGCTCTGAAGACCCCTGTTAGACTGGCACGTGCGTGCTAGCCTGGGTGGAGGAATGCCTGACTACCTAGAGGCCATACTACCTTGAAGACGGTGGCTGAGCCGAGACTCTTGTGTCGACGGCCTGGACGGCCTAGCAAGAGATTGTCCCTTGTGGATGCCAGGCTGATCAGAGCTATGTACATAGCTGTGTTTAGGTTGCCACTACTTGTACTCTGTACTTTGTACTAACAATCAAAGAGATTCATTTCTCAGTTGTGTTTTTCCATTCACAGTTCCAGAGTACATGCCTTCTTGTTGAGCACCAAGATCTATGTACAAGCAGCAAGGAACCTAGACCTTACTGCACCTTCCTTTTCGCTGTGCAAACTCTGACAGGCAAAACTACCTGCCGTGACACACGGCGGGTGTTGCACGCGCCAGTACAAGGTCTGTCCTAAAGCCGGCCCAAAACCACTGCTTTCGCCGTAACTGAGCTTAGACAAGTCAGAACGCTACGCCGTCTGAACCTACACGTGCAGAATCTCAAGCCGGACGCTACGACTGGTCACATGCATGCATCCGGCAACAAACTGTGGACACACAATGCAAAGACATGCAAATCGGGCCCACGACCAGTCTACCGATAAAATCCTACAAGCTGGAGAAACACTACAGAAGGTTCTAGACAACATCCAGGACTCTGGGGCGATCGTCGATCAGCTCGGAGCAAGTAGTCCACCACCAAACGATGCCTCGATGCCACCTGGGTCCGCATCAGAAATCTGCACGAGCATGGACATGGCCGAGTGGTCATGGTAAACTGTACAGGTCGACAGGAACGTCACAAATCACAACACTCCCCCATGACCCGATAGTACGCATGTCCATACACCTGCAGCACTGAAACGAGTGCAACAACGAGTGCATGAATAGTCGTGACACAGACACAGACACACCCCGTACTCAACCACTCTCAGGCAAGGGGCGAAGCCCAACGGAACGAATGGCCACCAGAAGCTTCCCGCGCGCCGGTGCCTTTGTCAAGAAGTCAGCATGCTACATGTCAGTGCTGACCCATATGACAGAGATCACGTGTCGCTCCACCAGATCACGCACGAAGTGATGCTCAAACGCAATGTGCTTTGTGTGAGCATGGAAAACACCAAAGTTCTCCGCAATGGCAAGAGCACTCTGGTTGTCAGAACGAAGCACAATGGCTGGCACTGACTGACCCAACTCAAGGAACAGGTGCTACAGCCACACTGCCTCAGCAGCCCCTACACCCAAAGCAACATACTCTGCCTCTGACGAGCTACGTGCGATGTAGCTCTGCTTCCCACTGTGCCAGGACACAGCAGTACCAACGAGCGAGAACACGTAACCGGTGCGGTTGCGTCCATGTGGGCTCCAGGCCCACCCGCTCTCGGTGTAGACGTCAAGAACCACCGAGCACTATTGGCGAAAGCAGAATCCAAGGTACGGCATGGAAACCATGTACCGCACCACTCGTACAGCCACCTAGAGGGCTCTAGCACGTGGAGCCTGCAAAAACTGTGGAAGGAGGTTGACGAAAAAACGATGTCAGGGCGTGTGGTAGTGGCTAGGTACATCAGAGATCCGATGAGGCGGAGGTACAATGTCACATCCACTGTCTCCCCCAGTTGTGTGGGATCGTCCACCTTTAGGGCATCTTGCTCGTTAGGTGTGAGAGGTGTAGAGGCCGTCGGCACTACGCCAAGGAGGTCACTGAAGCGCTCCTCCACAACGCGTGCGTATCGGGCCTGATGCAACAGAAGCGTCCGGCGTTTACGGTTTCGTACAATCTTCATACCAAGAAACACCGCTGCAGGACCAAGGTCTTTCATCCTATAGGTAGTCTGGAGGACCGCCTTGGCCTCCTTCACGGCCTCCATGGAGGGAGACACGATCAAGAGGTCGTCCACATAGACCAGGATGGTAGTGAACCGCTCATGCGCCTGTTGGATGAAAAGAGAGGGATCTGCCTCGCTCTGTACATATCCCCCACGAGTCAGAGTGCCTATGATTTTTTGGTTCCACCACCAAGGAGACTGCTTGAGTCTGTACAAGGACTTTCCCAAGCACCAGACCTTGTCACCGTCCTCAAAGCCTGGTGGCTGGGCCACGTAAATCTCCTCATGCAGAGAGCCATGGAGGAACACATTTTTCCCATCCATCTGGAGCAGTTCCCAGTCATATTGAGCCACCACACCAAACATAGTGTGAGCTGAGATCATGTGGCCGACAGGGACAAAGGTGTTAGTGTAATCAATGGCCTCAATCTGAGAGTACCCCTTGACGACCAAGCGAGCCTTGTGGCATTCCAGTGAGCCATCCGGCTTCACCTTCTTGCGAAAGACCCACTTGACCTGAATCGCCTTCCTCCCAGGTGGAAGGCCGACTAGCTTGTAAACCCCGTGTGCTCGGATGGCACGAAGCTCATCCTCATAGGCGGCACGCCAGGCGTCGGCATCCTCTGATGAGAGGGCGTCCCTCAATGTGCCCAGATCAGGTACCAACGAGGGAGAGCTATGAGTGGCGAGTGCACACACCTCACAACTGGGCCTGACGACCACAAGGTCAACTGCTGCATCACAAGCGGTACGAAACTCGCGAGTGACGAGATTGTGTCTTACAGGACACGCTAGATGTACCTCTATGTGATCTGTATGGAAACTCAGGCCGAGGGCCTTTGTGCTGGGATCGCCACTCGCAAAGCTGCGAGTGGAGCGCCTAGGTGCGGGACCTCACACTAGCTGGGCTCCAAGCGCCCAACGGTCGAAGACGACTACCGGGCTCACGCAAGTAGCCTGGGCTCAAAGGGCTGGCCGCAGGCTCAGAGACAGGCACGACCACATCCGATGAGGACTGAGGCATAGGGGAAGGTGATGCAGTGGGAGGAGAGGCTGGTGAACTGATGGGAGACGCAGGACTAGGAGTGGTAGCAGGACCACCCATAGAGATAGGAGTACCGGTGGACAGAGGGACAACATCATGGGTGTCTGTGGGACGCGAGGGCGCAGGAGAGGAGACAGGCTGGGCGCGAGAGGTCTCTGGGCCGACAGCGATGATCGCCGGGTCATCAAGAGCCGGAGACCGAGAAATAGAGGAGGCTCGAACGGACACATCAGCCGGACGAGAGGTGCTCGTAGGCTCAGACTTCCCCATCCTTCGAGAAACCTCACACGTAGGAACGTGTGTAGCAGACATCGACATAATCGAGGTCAGATTGCGGTAGGTGAGAGACTCAAAGAAGAGCGCGTCGCGGGACTCAATAATGCGACAATGGGCAGGGTCCCAAAACACCAGGTATTCGACAGCGGAGAGATACCAACGAAGGCACACAAGCGACACCACGGAGAGACCTTGGACCCCTGCTGATCCTCCGTATACCACACAGAAGCCAGTGAGCCCCAGACACAAGCAAGACGAAGATTGGCACGGTGGCCAAACCAGAGCTCATATGGTGTAACGTGGTCCGGAAGAGGACCATGCGGGAAGCGGTTCCAGACCCACGTCATGTTGGCGAATCCTTCGAAGGCGAAGGATTCCGGGAGACCGCACTCAGACCGCATAGTATAAACCGCATCCTCCATGGTGCGGTTCCAGCGCTCAGAGACACTGTTCTGCTGAGGAGTGGCAGGAGCAGAGACCTTGTGAAAAATCCCACGCTCAGCAAAGAAACTGTCCATTTTGCCAAGAAACCCGCCGCCGCAATCCGAGCGGAAGGTATGCAACGAGTGGCAAGACTGATACTCAGCCATCACTAGCCAGAGACGAACCGCGAGAGCGGCATCACTCTTCTGGCGCAGGCTGTAGACCCACCGCATCCGGGTGAAGTCATCAGTCAGGGTCAGGACATATTGGCCCCGATCGGATAAGGACTCAACAGGGAGAAGACCAAGAAGGTTCGAATGGACCAGTTCGAGGGGACGAAAGGCTCGAGAACAGGAGTCACGGTAGGTGCAACGACACATCTTACCCTGAGCTCAGAACAAACAATCGGGCTTGGGCGGCTTCTCGAAAGAGGCCACGTCAAGATCGAGGGTGGGCTGTGTCCTAGTGAGCTTCGACACAGAGTCAGAGCCTTCATGACAAAGACGTCAATGCAGCTGGCGCTGGTGCTCCGCAAACAGGACACCAATGAAAAACACACGAGCAGGAGGGAAAGGGGAGCAAGGAGAAGAAGAGATCCAAGGAACACGATACAGATCATCCACAACAGAGGCACGAAGAACAATAGTACGAGTATCAAGAGCAGTCACTGTCGCGGAGTCGGCAGTGTGCTCCACAAAGAGTCCCATGAAAGTATAGGCACACAAAGAGAGCAAGCTGAGCTGAAGGTTAGGCACAAAAAGCACGTCGGAGAGATACAAGGGGCCAGCCGGACCATCGAAGCACACAATCCCAACACCGTGGACTGGCAAGGACTGACCAGAGCCTGTTCGAACGGAACGAACAGACGCCACATGATCGAGGACAACAATGTCACTACGACGACATGTCATGTGGTGAGTGGCACCGGAATCGATGATCCAAGTGCCACCCGAATCACGATTGGAGGACGTCACGGTGCAACGGGCAATGGAACACTCGGCTACAAACGGGCGCTCGACAATAGAGGAGGGAGAACGACGACGGGTACACATGTAAGACTCTGAAATCCAATCTGTACTGTCAGGTCCATCATCATCATCACATGCCAGCTGTGCTCTCCCGCACGAGTCATCACAAGAGACAAGAACAGACGAACAAACAGTATGTGAAGGACCCGGCTGTGACGCCACACTCGCACCTCCCTGAGAGTGAAGCGCCAGGAGCTGATGGAGCTCGGCGATGGTGCGGTCACCGGGGGTCCGGGTCTCCGTTGCTCGCCGGTGAGGAAGCAGGAATTACTGTGTTCGTGGTCGCCGTGCGACCAGAGGCTGTGTTCCTTGACGCAGACCACTGTGCGTGTGCAGCCTGAAGACCGCGAGTGATCCGCGCCCAGTCGAGCGGCTACTGGCACGCGATATAGTGGTGAGCACCTCCACAGTTGTAGCAGTGAACATTGCATCCACTCCTACCGCCTGATGACTGCTGCTATGGTGACTACTGCTGGCCCGAGCTACGCTTCTTCTTGCTCTTCTTCCCCTGTGCTGCTATTCCCACACCCTGCGTCTGAGTCGGGGTAGCTACAGTGGAAGGGGAAGAGGAGGGCGTGCCAGAGGATGCAGAAGTGAACTGCGAGAGAGGCATCGGTGGTGACGCGATGACCGATGTAGCAAGTGAACTCTCTTGGTGGGCGACGGCCGCCTCATGAGCGGATGTCACCTGGAGGAAAAGCTGATGTGCCCAAGGAAGAAGCTGAAGGGAGGTGGAGAAGGGCTCGATCGCGGTGCGCTGTACCTCGTGAAGATGTCGGCATGCTCAAGACAGACTCCGATCATGAGCGTGCAAAGCGCCCACAGCTATGTCCCTCTTGCGGTCCCAAGGCGTGTGTAGATGTGCATGGCGCGCTGCCAATAAACGGCTGCTGACTCGGCAGGTCCCTAACGAAGGGAGTGGAAGGTGCAGATGTGAGCCGAGCGGGTGGCATGCGTCTCTCTAGCAAGCAGGGACAATGCCAGCTCCCAGCCCCGACGTGGGTCAGCATCCGCGCCTGTGTCGGCCTCTCCAAGGAAGGGGCGAAAGTCCATGACAGTTTACCGAGGCATGGCGCAAAGGAGTCCGCACATCGCCCGAGCCGCTGTTAGCACCTGAGCATGGTCTGTACCCTGGTACTGACTGTCGTAGTAGGGCCAAACCCCTATGAAGTGGCCCAGACCTAGAAGAGGGTCTCCCAACAATCAAAGCCGTCCTCGCTGACATATCGTGAGGGCGGTGTCTCGAAGTCCTTAAGTTGCCGCTCCGTAGGGAGAGCAACCACAGGATAGGAAAGACGAGGGATGGGGAAGACATCAGGATGAGGAAAGTCGCCAAGGTAGGTCTCAGGCGAAGATCGGATCTCCGGGTACAGGGAACCAGAACGCGTCTGCAGTTGGCGGTGACGCTCTTGAAGTACGGTAATCTCCCTCTCAGGAGTGTCATCCTCCATGCCTAGCATGTCAGGGTCCTCTTGCAAAGGATCAAGAAATGGCGGTTCCTGTCCTGCTGCTCTCCTCGGTGTAGACGTCGACTATTGTGCAGAGGGTGTGACACCGCGGACCCCCGCGGAGGTCTGTTGTGGGGCCGTTGACTAACCCCGAAGAAGGTCAGTGAGCGTGCGGATGGCATCGGTGTGCTGCTGTTGTAGGCAACGTATCTCATCCTGCTGACTCCGCAATGGCATGCGAGCGTGGGATCATGACCCCGGAGGAGGAGGAAGAAGGATCTGGTGGTCCTTTGCCCTCGTCACCGGTTGGAGGCATGTCAGCACCCAGTATGGACCGGGACGTCAAACGTGTATGATTGCAAAACCGTCAATAGTTCTTGAGGAGTTGAGAAGCTGGGAATATTTGAATTTCCGACCCACAAACTTGACCAAGGCAATTGCTGACATCAGGAGGGGTCTGCTGACGTCAGCACAAACCTGATGACATCAGCCAGAAAAATACTGATGTCGGCATAGTTTTTTTTGGTTGGAGTCATGCAGACTCCTCAGTGAAAGGAGGGGGACCCCCATCGTCACCCCCTTTGCGCGGCTCCATAGTTGCGTAGCTGTGCACAATCCGTGCAGCTACGCAAAGTCTACGCGGCTGCGCAACAAAGCTGTGCAGTGGATCTGCACAGCACTACTGTGCAGCACAGCAGCCGCGGCTGCTGGTGCACAGCACTGCTCCCACTGCGGCCGCTGCTGCTGTTGCTACTGCTCTGCTATTGTAGCTGTTGCTGCTGCTACAATGATACTGCTGCTGTTGTTGTTGCTGGCGCTACAACAAGCGCAATGTTGTTGCTACTACTCTCACCGCACTGCTACTGCTGCCCACGGCTGCTGCTGTCGCTGGTGCTGATCGCTGCCGCTGTTGTTGCTCGCTGTTGCTTCCATTGCGCGTTGCTGCTGTCCGCCTCGCGCTGCGGGCTGTTGCTGCGAGCTGCTTCCTTTTTCTTTTGTCAAAATGCCCAGCCAGACACGGCTGCTGCTACCACCCGGTACTGCTGCTGTTGCTCGGCTTGGCTGCTGGAGTTGGTAACTGCCACAGCTCACCGGATGAGGTGGTGGGGATTGCATGGTGATGTTGCTGCTGAAAACGGCTGCAACAGGTCCCAGGATACGGCGACAGCGGTGACTCTCACTTCTACTGTGAGTGTTGCGTCTCTGTGGTGCAGCTCAGTGAGAGAGGTCTCGCTGCTCTGATACCATGAGAAAATGTGTGGAAGTTTCCTAGCAATACTGCCGCTGACTAGGCTTCAGTGCCTGGTCAGACGGTGACGACAGTCACAAGTCGTGCACACAACAGAAAGGGTCTAGCTAGGGGACACAAGACAAAGTGTCAGAATGCTATAAATAGCATTTGCTGAGAGAAATGACAAATGACAGGTCCATGGCATAAGTACCTGCCGCGGCGCACGGCGGGTGTCGCACGCGGCGGTGCAAGGTCTGTCCTAAAACCGGCCCAAAACCACTGTTTTGGCCGTAACTCAGCATAGACAAGTCAGAACGCTATGCCGTCTGAACCTACACGTGCAAAATCTCAAGCCGGACGCTAAGAATGGTCACATGCATGCATCCGTCAACAAACGGTGGACACACAATGCAAAGACATGCAAATCGGGCCCACGACCAGTCCACCGATAAAATCCTACAAGCTGGAGAAGATCTGCAGAAGGTCCTAGACAACATCCAGGACTCTGGGACGACCGTCGATCATTTCTGAGCAAGTAGTCCACCACCAGACGACGCCCCAGTGCCACCTGGGTTTGCATCAAGGAGCTGCACGAGCATGGACACGACTGAGTGGTCATAGTAAACTGTACAGGTCAACAGGAACGTCACAAATCACAACACTCCCCCATGACCCGATGGTACGCATGTCCATACACGTGTAGCACTAAAACGAGTGCAACAACGAGAGCAAGAACAGTCGTGAAACAGACACAGAGACACCCCGTACTCAACCACTCTCAGGCAAGGAGCGAAGCCCAAAGGAACAAATGGCCACCAAAAACTTCCCGCGCGCCGGTGCCTTCGTCAAGAAGTCAGCATGCTATATGTCAGTGCCGGCCCATATGACGGAGATTACGTGTTGCTCCACCAGATCACACACAAAGTGATGCTCAACTACAATGTTCTTTGTGTGAGCATGGAAAACACCAGAGTTCTCCGCAATGGCAAGAGCATTGTGGTTGTCAGAACGAAGCACAATGGCTGGCACTGACTGACCCAGCTCAAGGAACAGGCGCTGCAGCTACACTTCCTCAGCATCCCCTACACCCAAAGCAAGATACTCTGCCTCAGACGAGCTATGTGCAATGCAGCCCTGCTTCCCACTGCACCAGGACTCACCAGTACCACCGAGCAGGAACACGTAACTGGTGCGACTGCGTCCATCTGGGCTCTAGGCCCACTCACTGTCGGTGTAGCCGTCAAGAACCACCGAACACTGCCAGTGAAAGCAGAGTCCAAAGTACGGCATGGAAACCATGTACCGCACCACTCGTACAGCCGCCTGGAGGGCTCTAGCACCTGGAGCCTGCAAAAACTGTGCAAGGAGGTTGACGATAAAACGATGTCAGGGCATGTGGTAGTGGCCAGGTACATCAGAGATCCGATGATGCGGAGGTACAATGTCACATCCATTGTCTCCCCCAGTTATGTGGGATCTTCCACCTTTAAGGCATCCTGTCCGTCAGGTGTGAGAGGTGTGGAGGCTGTTGGCACTGCGCCAAGGAGGTCACTGAAGCGTGTTAGCTAGTGAGCTAACCACCTCTGGCAGAGAAGCCGCAAAACCGAAAAGCTCACAAAGTTTTTACACCTTCTTCCTTTGCAGGTATGTGTCATGCACCCCAAACTTAATTAGGAATACACTTCACATTCAAGAGTACTAACGCCTTAGCATTACATCTCAAGAAGAGCTCAAGTCGTCAATACGCAAAAGAGCATCAAGCAAGGGTTAATTAATCAGCATACAAGACAAGTCCTTTTATAGCTGTCTGTCCAGTCCTAGAACTCAAAAGCACATTCCTGAGAAGTGGCTTGACCCTGCCACATCACCAAGAGACTTGCGTTGTGGGCTTGACACATAAGCATCCTTGTGCCAAGGTGACTGATCAGCCGTGTTGCTTCCCAGAAGCAACGGACTTTCTTTCTTGGAAGCTTCTAAAACAACCAAGATGTGCATGGAGCCAGGATCGAACTCATGACCTGTCACTCAGCCAAATCAACAAAATGGCCAAGTTAACCACTCACCTACATGGTGTACTCACAGGTCATATCTCACATGAGACAGAGCATAGTTGAGTCACCCTACAACAAATCCAGGGGTCATACCTCCACAAGGGGCAGAGCATTCCTGATCCGTCGTACAAGACTGAACAAGGGGCAAACATATTCAACAAGTCTCTCCCTTGCACCTTGCGTCAGTTTCCATCATCATTCTTCATCACTTGCGTTGACCATGCCGATACCTTGCCTGCCCGCCTGGTGGAGATCCTTGTCCAATGGCTTTGTAAGCATGTCAGCCCGGTTCAGCTTGGTGCCGACATACTCCAGCTCCACTGTCTGCTTTTAGACCAAGTCCCGAGCATAGTGGTAGCGGATCTCGATGTGCTTTGTGCGCCTGGACAGAACTGGGTTCTTGGACATGTCAATCGCGCTCATGTTGTCAATCTTGATGATTGTTGCCATTGCCTGTGGTGCCACCATCTCAGAGAGCAAGCTGCGAAGCCACTGCATCTCTTTACATACCTCAGCCAATGTAATGTACTCAGCTTAAGCTATTGACAGAGAGACACACTCCTGCTTGCAGCTCGCCCAACTGACAGCACCTCCATTTAGCATACACACAAAGCCGGAGGTGGATTTTCTGTCGTCAATATTGCCTCCCCAGTCAGCATCGGTGTAGCACATGGGACGGAGTGACGCGGATCCAGCGATGCCTCCAAAGTGGAGTCCCACGTGTCGCGTCCCCTTAAGGTAGCGCATGATGCCCTTCACAGCCTGCCAGTACAGTGGACCAGGATTGGCCATAAACCGGCTCACCTGTCCAACAGCATGGGCTATATCTGGCCGGGTGGTGACCATGGCATACATCAGACTGCCCACTACAAATTGATATGGGATGCCCAGCATGTCAGTTTCCTCCGCTTCGTTGGATGGGGACATGGAGGTGGAGAGCTTGCACTCTGAGCTCATGGGTGTGCTGGCAGGCTTGCAATCTGCCATGTCGTATCGTTTGAGGATGGAGTTGATGTACTTTGTCTGGTTTAGGCTGATGGTACCTATGGCTCTGTCGCGCTTGATGGCAATGCCAAGGTTGAAGTTAAGAGGACCCATGTCCTTCATCTTGAGATCGTCTAGCAACTGCATTGAAGAAGAGCACAGAATCAGGTCATCAACGTAGAAGGCGACCAACATAGTCCCTTTGTCACTCTCATGCACGTACATGCTAGGGTCGTTGTCGCAGTGCATGAAGGACTCCTTGGCCATGAATGTATCCATCTCTTGGTACCAAAGTCTTGGCGCTTGCTTTAGCCCATAGAGCGCCTTCACCAACCTGCACACCTTGCCCTCGGGCACATCAACCCCCTCTGGAACCTCCATCAGCACCTCCTTGTCAAGTTTGCCGTAAAGGAAGGCTGTCTTGACATCCATCTGGTGGACCTCCATGTTCTTGGCAGCAGCAATGACGAGCATTGACCTGATGGAGGCAAACGTCACAACAGGAGCAAAGGTCTCACCGTACTCTACGCCAGGCCGTTGAGAGAACCCCTTTGCTACCACCTGTGCCTTGTACTTGTCTATCTTACCATCCTGTTTCCTTTCAGCACCCACTTGGACCCCACAACATGAGCGCCGGCAGGTCTGTCCACTAGTACCCATGTCCCATTCTCCTCGATGGAGCTGAGTTCACTGCGAATTGCTTCATCCCACTCAGCTTTGTCAGGCTGCGTGAGTGCCTCTGCGACAGACGTTGGCTCCTCTTGAACCAGGAACGAATAATTGAAGCCTGTCCATTCACCCCTATCTGCATCGTAATGCTGCCGAGGAACTTTCAGACGTGAAATGCTCTTTGGACCTACTGGCTGTTGCTGTTGATGTAGAGGCTGGAGGTTTGTTTTGTCGTCGATGGGGGGAGAGGTCTCCTCCTCATGGTCTGGAGGATCAGATACGTCAGACTCGGAGGCTGATTCCTGGGAGTCATCTTCATCAGCTTCTCTCCCTGTTGTAGTACCCAGTCCATGCCATTGTGCTGGTGCTTCGTCTCCCTCTTCAAGAAGAGTGAGCCACTCTCCCTGTTTTGGAGTGTTTTCAAGTTCAAGAAGCCCTCCCTTACTCACTGAACGTTCGTGGAAATCCACGTCTTTGCTGCGGATGACCTTCTTAGCTCCTAGGTCCCACATTCTATAAGCTATGTGGGCGGTGTCATAGCTGATGAAAATACACTTCCGTGCTCTTGCATCGAGCTTTCAAGGACCCTCACCCGCCTGGACCTTGGCAAAGCCGGTGCAACTGAACACCTTGAGATGGGAGGCGTCCGGCTTCCTGCCCGACCATGCTTCTTGAGGTGTCTTCAGCTCTTGTGTCTGCTTCTTCTTGCCTGTCCTTCGCAGAGCTGCTGCAGGTGTGAGGTTCACAAGATACGTATCCGTGCGTGCTGCTTCAGCCCAGAACCTAGGAGGCAGCTTGGCGTCAAAGAGCATGCACCTTGTCATGCCAAGGAGGGTCTGATTCATCCTCTCTGCTACGCCGTTGCTTTGAGGTGAGTAGGGAATAGTTTTCTGGTGTTCAATGCCTTGTGTCTTGAACCACTCCCTGCAAGCTTCGTACTCCCCCCCCCCCATTGTCCGTCCTGAATGCCTTCACCTTCCTTCCACTGTCTCTCGATCATAGCGACAAAGGCTTACAGATTCTCCTTCACCTCACTTTTCTTTTTGAGAAAGTATATCTAGACCTTGCGGCTATTGTCGTTGATTCAGGTGAGGAAACATCTGCTGCCTCCATTGGACGGTATGCGAAAGGGACCACACACGTCAGAGTGGATGAGGTCAAGGGGTGCGAGAGCATGCGTACCATTACGCTTGAAAGGTTTCTTCTTGGCCTTGCCTTGAAGGCATGGCTCACACAAGATCCCAGCTCCCTCCGCTTCATCACCTAGCTCCATCCCACGCACTAGCTCCTGCTTATCCATGAGTACCAATGTGCGATGAGCCACGTGCCCAAAGCGCCTGTGCCATAGGTTCTCCAACGATGTGCACTGGCTAGAATGAATAGCCTTGGTGGCTGCATTTACTTCTGGTTTTGTTGCCGAATCTTCTGCTGCCACTGCTTCCGCTGCTCCAACATGTCCTTCGTCATCAGAGTCTACATCGCTGTTCTCATCATCATCACTCCTGGCCAAAGATTCAGTCATTGATGTTTTCATCTTGGTCTGCAAGACGTAGAGTCCATCAACGCAAGGGACCTGTGCAACAACCTTCTTAGCAGGGTAGGAAATGTTGATGTCCTTGGTAGGGACTATCACTGCTTCCTTCTCTGTAAAAACAACTGTCATACCATGGTCAGTTATCTTAGAGACAGAGAGCAGGTTGGCTGTGAAGGAGGGCAAGTGGACTACCCCCTCTAGCTTGAGGCCGGAGTCCGCACCGTTGACACCCACTGTGACCAGCTTGTCACCAATCCCCTCAGCTGCCTCAACCTTGCCGTTGGCGACTCTGAAGTTTTTGTTGCATGGAGCAAGAGAGATGAAGTCTCTCTTCTCATAAGTGGTGTGCTCGTTTGTGCCCGAGTCAAGGCCGTAAGCTCCTGGCCTGAGTATCGCCCTCCCTTTGTTGGAGGCACACTCGGCCATCAAGCTTGTGGGATCCTTCCCACCATGTCCCCCTTGCCATTCATCCTCGTCTCCTCCCTCCTTCTTGGGAACCTGGCACTCTCGAGCCCAGTGTCCAGCCTTACCACAGTTATGGCAGTTTCCTTGATGCTTTGGACCCCTTCCACCAGTGCCGTTGTTTCCCTTGTATCCAGAGGAGGAGGTATTGCAAAAGGCACCGCTGCTTCGTGAGGCAAAGGCAGCCATGTTTGCTTCACTACTGCTGTGACGCATGGCTTCATTCCGCACATACTCTGAGACGGTGGTGTAGGATACTTGCTCTTCGGTCCACCCTCCAATCACTGTGATCATGGGACCCCAGCTCTCGGGCAGCATCATCAGAAAAATCATGGCCTGCATATCGGATTTCAGGTCCCACCCCATGCCGTTGGCTTGTTGCAAGAGAGTCTCAAACTTCTGCGTAAAGGCGGAGACATCCTCCCCTTCACCAAGCCTCATACTGATGAGGTTCTTTAGAATGAAGAGAAGGTTGGCAAGTGAGGAGGACTGAAACACCTTGCCCAGTTTGGCGTATGCCGCGGCTGCCACTGTACAACCGCTGATGTGCGAAAGGACTGAGGGTTGTATGGAGGACACGAGAACGGCAAGAGCCTTCTTGTTGAGCTTGATCCATGCCACAAGGTCAGCACCCTCCTCCTTTGGTGCTGGGATACTTCCGTCGAAATATCCTAGCAAGTCTCTATCATCCATGATGATCTCAAACTGCCACTTTAGAGCGCAAACCCCTCTCCATCAAACTTGAGGATGGGAGAATGATTCCATGGTTCCCCTGTCCTTGCCATCCCTACACCTACAACTGCTACAGCTGCTGCACCTGTTGTTGATGTCGATGCACCTGTGTTTGAGGCCGTTGTAGGCTGTTGGTGAGAAGACGCAACTGCTGGCCCTGTTCACGTTGGCCGATGCAAGCAGATGTAGGCTGAAGTAGGCTGATGTAGGCAGATGTCAGCTCCCAAGGCAGAAAGGTGCAGATGTGTTGCATTCCCCTCCGACTGATGATTGACCTGCAAACAGAGAGGATGGGTGAGAGCGAAGGCGCTCTCACTGCTTGTGACTTTGGCGGTTGCGTGCGTGAAACTTCTCTAACTAGAGGAGTGGGCCCATAACCCTTTGTTAGCTACTGAGCTAACCACCTCCGGCAGAGAAGCCGNTTCACCTTCAAGAGTACTAACGCCTTAGCATTACATCTCAAGAAGAGCTCAAGTCGTCAATACGCAAGAGAGCATCAAGCAAGGGTTAATTAATCAGCATGCAAGACAAGTCCTTTTATAGTTGTTTGTCCAGTCCTAGAACTCAAAAGCACATTCCTGAGAAGTGGCTTGACCCTGCCACATCACCAAGAGACTTGTGCTGTGGGCTTGACACATAACCATCCTTGTGCCAAGGTGACTGATCAGCCGTGTTGCTTCCCAGAAGCAACGGACTTTCTTTCTTGGAAGCTTCTAAAACAACCAAGATGTGCATGGAGCCAGGATCGAATTCATGACCTCTCACTTGGCCAAATCAACAAAATGGCTAGGTTAACCACTCACCTACATGGTGTACTCACAGGTTATATCTCACATGAGACAGAGCATAGTTGAGTCACCCTACAACAAATCCAGGGGTCATACCTCCACAAGGGGCAGAGCATTCCTGATCCGTCGTACAAGACAGAACAAGGGGCAAACATATTCAACAAAGCGCTCCTCCACAACGCGTGCGTATGGGTCCTGATGCAACAGAAGCGTCCAGCGTCTGCGGTCTCGTACAATCTCCATGCAAAGAAACACCGTTGCAGGACCAAGGTCCTTCATCCTATAGGCAGTTTGGAGGACTGCCTTCGCCTCCTTCACGGCCTCCATGGAGGGAGACACGATCAGGAGGTCATCCACATAGACCAGGATGGTAGTGAACCGCTCAGGCGCCTGTCGCATGAAAAGAGAGGGATTTGCCTCGCTCTGTACATATCCTGCACGAGTCAGAGTGCTTATGATCTCTTGGTTCCAGCACCGAGGAGACTGCTTGAGTCTGTACAAGGACTTGCACAAGCGCCAGACCTTGTCACCATCCTCAAAGCCTAGTGGCTGGGCCACGTAAATCTCCTCATCCAGAGAGCCATGGAGGAACACATTGTTCCCATCCATCTGGTGCAGTTCCCAGTCATGCTGAGCCACCACACCGAACAGAGTGCGAGCTGAGATCATGCGACCGACAGGGAGAAAGGTGTCTTTGTGATCTGTATGGAAACTCAGGCCAAGGGCCTTTGTGCCGGGATCACCACTCGCAATGTTGCAAGTGGAGCGCCTGGGTGCGGGACCTGACACTCGCTCGGCTCCGGAGCCCAACGGTGGAAGATGACCACCGAGCTCACGCAAGTAGCCTGGACTTGAAGGGCTGGCCGCAGGCTCAGAGACAGGCACGACCACATCCGGTGAGGACTGAGGCACAGGGGCAAGTGATGCAGTGGGAGGGGAGGCTGGTGAACTGATGGGAGACACAGGACTAGGAGTGGCAGCAGGACAACCCATAGAGACAGGAGTTTTGGTGGACAGAGGGACAGCATCATGGGTTTCTGTGGGATGCGAGGGCGTAGGAGAGGAGACAGGCTGGGCGGGAGAGGTCTCTAGGCCGACGGCGATGATGGCCGGGTCATCAAGAGCCGGAGACCGAGAAGTGGAGGGGGCTCGAACGGAAACATCAAACGGATGAGAGGTGCTCGTAGGCTCAGACTCCCCCATCCGTTGAGAAACCTCACACGTAGGAACGTGTGTGACAGACATTGACATAATCGAGGTCAGCTCTGATTGGACTAAGGCCGAGATCGGTGGTTGGCGGCGGGCACTGAATGCATGGACTACAGCCATTGACTTCATGCATGACATGAAAATTCACTGAATCACTTGCTGGGATACCTTGTCCACCATCGCTTTGAAACATGGCTCCAGCTCAATGAGGACCCACTCGGTGGCATCAAGGTCCCTCTGCAGGAGGCAGCAGTTGAAGCTAGATCACGTCCTACTCCTCCCTCAAGAGCACCATGCTCTCTTGCTCCACCCCCTCCAGCACCCTGGTCTCCTGCTCCAACCTCTCCAGTGTTGATTTTCTGAGGCAGTCAGCAAGGGCTAGGATCCTTGCTGGTAGGATCTTTGGGTGATCACCAGTGTAGCTTGTACAATAGCAGGGTAAGGGTTGGAAACTTTGGACTGAAATCTTGATTGATACAAAGTACATGTATGGTACATGAAAGATCTAAGCACACTAGGCTAGCACAGATCCTGGCCCACAGAGGGGAAATGCCTTGCTAGGCCTTGTAGGCCGTCGTGGCAAGGGTCTTGGCGCAGTCTCCAGGCTGTCTGGCCTCCAGGGTAGCCTCTACCCAGGCTGGCAGGCCTTCCAAGGATTATAGGGGCCTTGGAGGGATCTCCGGCAGAGTCTTGGTCTTGGGCTCCAGAGTTAGAGGCTTGAGCAGAGCTGAGTGCTTGCAGAATGCTGAGATATATGTGAATTGAGAGGAGCTTCTCCTTTTATACCTGTGGATCTGGCAAGTTGACCACATGAAGGAGAAGCTTCCTTCAGGTGGTTCAGGTCTGCTGTCTCTTGGGGAAGCTTCCATCCAGGCAAAGCTTCCTATAGGTCAGAGTTGTTACTGGCATCCTTGCAGGTTTAGGGAGAAGATTCCTTGTTGAAGAAGCTTCATTAGGTGTTCAGGTGCAGAATTCCCAAGAGGTTGCTTGCTCTGCAGGCTTTTCTCTGAAGATCGTTGATCGTGCCATGCTGCTACATCAGATCCGTTGATCAGGAGCCTCCTGAAGCTTGTACCAGATTTTCCCATGCAGGTATTCTGGCTCAGGCTCTCAGCATGAGGATGTTGATGGAGTGCAGGCCTCATGTTGAGGGTGCATGTCGCCTGCCCAATCAGCTACAATGTTCCCTGATCAGGATAGTTGCAAACTATTGTGCAACGAGTAGCTCCCCTTCCTGCTACAGCTAACTAGAGGCTTGCGCAACCTTCTTGTGCATGCCAGCACACTATAGTGCACACCAGACCCTTTAGGCTGCTTCAGGGCTGGCCGCCACAATTTATCTGGCCTGTATAGGTGAGAATTCCCAGTAGACGTGGACCCGGAAATTCACCGTAAAATCCGTAAATTTTCGTACAGTGCTCCGAATGCGGTGATGTCTTCACCATATCGGAGCTTGATACCAGTGTAGTAATCGCACCTCTCAACACTCCCCCTCGATTGGTGCACTGGTGGTTTGAACCGTATCACCCATGTGAACTCCCAAAAATATCCTCCACTGACTCCCAAAAATGTATGTCGAGGATATGGACCTGAGTGTCCTCCTCGCTGAGTGGGAAATCTGGAAAATTTTCAATATGAGCTTTTGCACCCAAGGAAAAAATTATTTCCTCTTGACATGGTGCCGGGGTCACTTCTTGACCTTTTTTGGGTCCACTGGCCCTCCTTTCGGTCAGCTTGTCGTAACTGAAAACTGTAGTGTCGAGTTCGGGCCAGTCCAGGAGATTTTTCGGTTGCTTCATAAAAAAGCAACTCGTCTGGTGCTTCATGAAGATGAGGCTGCGCATGTTGATTTGATCCCCACGGCTCCTTCCTACTCCCTTCCTGCACCTCTAGAGGTGTAGAATCTTCCAAAAAAATTGTTTAAGGGTTCTGTGTTGACTTTCCAGTCGCTAGAGCAGTACAAAAGGCGTCCTCAACGTTCTGGAGGTCGTCCTTGGCATTTTTAGTTGTGAGCAGCTTGTCTATAGCAGTAACTGCCGCTGAACTGTTCCTCTCCCTCTGAAAGATCCTTTTTCAGTCCTTGCTGTCCGCGAGGTGTCAAATTAGCACCACAGTTCTTGGTTGATTTGTCCGCGGTGGTCGCTCGTGTCTGCTTCCACCGAATCTGGGGCAGAGTTTCTAATTTTGTACAAGGAGAGAATGCCCTGTTTTGCTCAGCTGCTGCGTGCGTGGGACACACCTTTGCTAGTGAGGCTATCACCGCCGTGTAATTGAGGAGACACAGGGCGCAGGTCCCTCTAAGCGATTGTGCTGTGTCAAGTCCATCGACACTTTCGTCCTGTCCGCCGCAGGTTTTGTCCTGCTCGCTGCTGCCGTAGCATATCTTGCTCGCAAGCCGGCCACGTTTAGCGAGCGGGCCCTCGTCTTACTCCCCCTCGCATGCTGACATCAGCAGCGAGGATTTTGCGTGAGCGGCCGCGAGCTCCATGGCCGCTTGCCTGCTTCCTCGCTCTTTTTTTTTCTCTTCCTATCTCTTTCTCTCGCTCGCCCCCTGCTCCTGAACACGCCTGTTCCGACCTCGCGGCCTCGCTAGCTGCGACGGCTACGTCAGCTGCTCAGGCTGCTCGTTTGGCACTTCCTCCTTCTGACCGAGGCTGTTCCGATCGGGCAGCCGCCTTAGTTGTTTGAGCTTCTCCAACTGCTTCGGGAGCTCGCCATCCTGCTACTCAATTGTTTTGTCTTTTTCCTCCGAGACTCTTTTGCTGCTCGCAACCATTTTTGTGGTCGCAGCAAGCTTTTTCAGTTCCGGTAGGTCCCATTTTGACTGCAAGGATTTCTGCTGTGCCGGCGGATCCTCCAGCCAAAAAATAAATCTGAAGTTGGCTTTTGAATTGCAACTCCTCTTCAGCTGGGACAAACTGTTGCGGTGTTGCTGGGGCTGTTCTAATAAGCTGGAGGTCGTTGAAAAAATTCTGCTGTTCTGTGGTGGTGCTTTTTGGAGCTCTCTTTGCAAAACGCCCCGCAACATCTCGCGGGCCTCGATAACCGCGTCGATGTGAAGGCCGCAAATCTGCTGCAAGGGCACCTGCCGGACTATGACTTGTCGCGTGCAAAGTGTCACTTACTTGCGAAAGTTGCCGATGCTTCGGCTTTGTGTTTCCGTCCCTGTTGTTGTTTGTGGCGTTTCTGTCACGTGCACCACGAAGTTGAATAGCACGATGGCGGAGCTGCGCGTGTTTGACTTCCACGTCCCCTCCAAGACCGGCCGCTTCCACACGTACTGTGAGAGGGTGTTGGAGGTGAGGCCACACTCTCCCGCGCACCTATAGAAAATGTCCTTCGGGACGCTCTTTGTCAGAAAATCGGCTGCTTGCTCAATGCCTGACACATGCACGAGTTCGATCGTGCTGTCCTTGACCTTTGAACGAATCCAATGTCCACAAATATCGATGTGCTTTGTTCTGCCTTGAAATTTTGTCGAGTTTCTGAGGTCAATCACAGACTTGTTGTCGACAAAAAGTTTTGTGGGTTACACTTGAGCAAATCCGATGTCCTCGAGGAGGTTACGGAGATACGTGACCTCCTGTGTTGCTGAAGTAGCTGCCACGTACTCAGCTTCTACGAAGCTTAGTGTGATGAGGTTCTGTCACTTGTTGGTCCACGACACCGCTCCTTTGCCAAGCAAGTACACGAATCCCGTCGTACTCTGACGGTCCTCCTTCGTTCCTCCAAAATCTGCGTCGATGTAGCACTCAAGGTCGAGGCTGACTGTCATCCCAAAAACAAGACGAGTGTCACCTGTCGTCTTTAGGTAGTCTAGAGCTATGTCGATCTCCTTGCATGCCACCTCCGTACAGGTCTCATTGCCACGTGCTAAAGTTTCTCACGGTGAACTGTAGATCTGGTCGTGTGCAACTTGTTGCGTGCATCAACAATCCGACTCTACTGCGGTAATCGGTCTCGCTCCTCTCCCTCTCTCCCTGATGAGTCGGCTGCTGCTGTGTTAGAGGTGTTGGTATGTGTCGGTCAGGAACGTTGAATTGCTCACAAACTTTGCGAGCGTACATCTGCTGGCTCAAGTGGAGCGTATGCGCTTCACGGTCATGTTTGATGTTCATGCCAAGGCAGTACTCAAAGCTAGGCATGAGTGTCACATCGACTTCTTGCGCCATGGCGGCTGTTGTTGCTTTGATAAAATCCGTCGATGGACCAATGATGAGAAGGTCGTCGACGTAGACCAGCACATAGTAGTCTGGCTTCGTGTCTGGTGATGGGCGATGTAGGAAGAGGCAGTCATCGTAAGCTGAAGGCTCAAAGTCCAAAGACTCCAATACTGCTTGCAGCTTCCTGTACCAAAGCAGAGGACTCCGCTTCAGTCCGTAGAGACTCTTTACCAATTTGCATACTCTGCCACTCCCGTCCTCGTAGCCCTCTGGTTGCTTCATGTAGACGGTCGTATCCATCTCACCATGAAAAAAGGCATTTTTTACGTCGAGCTGCTGCACCTCGCAGTCCATCACTGCTGTAACTGCCAGCATGATGCGGGCGGTGGTGTAGCGGCTCATGGGAGCGTAGGTGTCAAAGAAGTATTTCTCCTCAACTTGCGTGAACTCCTTTGCCACGAGGCGAGCCTTGAACTTGTCAATGCTCCCATCTGCTTTTGTCTTGACTCAAAACACCCACTTCACTCCCATTGGTCGGGACCCAGATGGAAGCTTCGTGAGCTCCCACGTCCCTTGATTCATGAGACTCTGGTATTCTGCGTCAAGTGCTGCTTTCCATTCTGCCGCATGCTCGTCCTGTAGTGCTTCTTTCAGAGTCTTCGGCTCAGGTGGAAGCGTGCTCGTAGAGATGATAGCTGCGAGATGCGTGGTGGTGAAGTCCATTAGGACATCATCCGCCTCTTGTAGATGGAGCAGACTGTGATAGCCAGATTTGCCTCTCCAATCTCTTGCTTTTCTTCTTGTTGCAATTTTTGTCACAGGAGGCACGTGAGGCACCCCAGATTCCTAACAACTTGATCATGTGGTTTCCCCGCCGTATGCACACCACCCTTCACTCCCACGGCTTAGTTTTGTCATGAGGTACTATGAGGGCCTCATGATCAGTGGTGATGCGCTCGTGTCAGCGAGTGTCAAAGGTCACACGCGGGGCCACCGGCTGCTCATCCGTCTTATCCAGATCAAGAAGGGTGAGTGACACACTGTCTGATTCCCCCTCCTCTAGCGACTCCATATATGAGTCATAGAATGTTTTAAGTAGAGTAGGCTCACTTGACTGCTTAGCCTCCCAAGCATAGCAGGTCAGGTTCTCGAAGAATATGGCATCTCTGCTGGTAATGATCCGATGGAGTTCTACGACGTGGACTCCCATCAACGTCCAAGAAAGCCCTTCATCTACGATGAAGGGTTTCCTTGGACAAAGCCCTTCATGTTAGGGCTTTGTTCGAGGAAAACACCCCATGTTGCTTTGTCTGCCAGCTTCATCCGACGTTCCTTTGGGACATGAAGCAGAGCCATGCAGCCAAAGGTGCATAGCATGGAGATGTCAGGCTTGTCATTGTGCCATGCCTAGAAGGGTGTCATGTTTGGTAACAACACGTGTGGCACGCGGTTGCGTACCCACACTGCTTGCCGGAGTGCAAATGGCCACCACGAGTTGTCGAGATGCGGTCCTAGCAGCATCAACTTCAGTATTTCTTACATTGTGCGGTTTGCTCTCTCTGCTACGCCATTCTACTATAGAGTGTATGGCATGGAGAACTACTACACGATGGCGAGATCCTCCAGTTGTGTGGCAAACTCTGTGCTGGTGTACTCGCCAGTACCGTCTAAGCGTAAAACTTGTAGTTTCGTGTTGCTTTGTCTTTCGGCCATTGCTAGCCATTTGAAGAAGCATGCTGGTGCTTCGTCCCTTGTGCGGAGTGGATAACTCCACACCATCCTTGTGGCATTGTCTACAAAGAAAAAAAAATACCGATGTCCCCCGTAGATTGTGGCCGTTAGTAGAGGTCCACATATGTCAGTATGGACCACCTTCAGCTTCTGGCGGACGTTGCACTTTGTTGCCACGGGAAACATCTGTTGTGGTAGCTTTGCCCGCATGCATTCTTCATAAGGCTCTACTGCATCCTTAGTGCCGCTTTCATTGATGTCAAGTCTGTTGACCTGCTCATGCTTTTGCATTGTCTGTACAGTTTGGTTGTTGATGTGGCCGAGTCGTTTGTGCCACAAACTGAGGTCTGCACCAGAAACCTGGTGGAGACTGGAGACTAACTGCTACGAAGGGCGTATCTGACCCTTTTGTTGGACCTGGTGCTTCAAAGTCTAGCTCAATCATGCCGTGCGGAAGAAGGTGACATTTAGCGAAGGTCTCGCCTTCACGGCTCTTAAGGGTCACATACTGTACGCTGTTGACGATTCGAGCGCCCCTCTTCATCAACTATCCTAGTGAGAGGAGGTTCACCACGATGTGAGGTATGTGTAGCACATCCCCAAACTTCACCTAAGCACCGTTGTACCCAGTCACCGTCATCTTTCCCTTGCCCCAAACAGGCACCTGTCGTTTATTTGCCACCGTGAGGAAGCCTTTGGCACAGGTTTCCAGCTCGTGGAGGCAGGCCTTGTCATGGGTGATGTGAGAAGTGCACCCACTGTCAAGGTACCACACGTAGGTGGAGCTGACCAGTTCATCACTCTGCTTGGTTGAGAGCTGGAAGACAGATCCTGTATAGTCAAACTACTTCTCTTTGCCTCCATCCTACTTCTTGGCCTCTTTGTTCTTGCCTCTCTTAGGCTTCTTCTCCTTACTGCCAGCTGCATTGTTCTGCCCCTTTACTCCTGAGTTGTTTGCTCTGTAACGTTGATGTCGCCTTGTTTGTTCCTTATCCCACATCCTTTTCCTGCACTCTCGCTTCATGTGCCCAATCTTCTTACAATAATGGTACTCAACTACAAGTCGTGACCCTATATTCTGGCCACGCGCACTACGGATGCTGACATTTGGTCCAGAATGGACGGACGACTGGGTGGACGCGGAGTTCTTGGTGGACTGGCTGTTCCGCGAGGGCTGAGGAGAGGACACGGCAACACTCACTTTCTGGTATGTTGCATTGGCCAGAATTCTTTCCTTATCTCTTGTCAGCTGCCGGTCACGCTGCTCAGTCAAGAAATTTGTAAACGTATGATTCTGTGAGCTTTTCTTCATGCTTGAACTTGAGTACCTTCCAGGCGTCGCCCCAGTACCCAGTCAGTCCGTTGAGGAGAAAGGTCACGAATACAGGCTCTGAGATTGGAGCGTCTGTCACTACGAGTTGATCGCGAAGTGACTTGGCCTTGTTGATGTAAGACTCGATGCTGTTGAAGCTGTTGAGGTTGATGTGCGACAGTTCCGTCAGGAGTTGAGATTTGAAGGTTGAGTCACCAGACATGTAGGTCCTTAGTAGGTAGGACCAAGCTTGGCGAGCTGGCTCAACAGTCTCCTCGTACATCCGTATGGCTTGCAGGATGTGATGAGTCAGATGGTCTTCCAGCACCATGAAAGCCAGCTAAGGTGAAGTTCTACAACGGCTACTACACACCTCCACCCCCAAGGTCACTGTCTAGCGTGGTGGCTGAGTACAAATGTACTCAGCCACCACGCTAGACAGTGACCTTGGGGGTGGAGGTGTGTAGTAGCCGTTGTAGAACTTCCAGATGTCGTGTATCGAGGCCACTTGTTTGAACTTGTGTGCCCAGTGTGGAAAGTAGTCGCCGTCGAATTTATTAACCTTGATCTTGTGCAGATGTAATGAAGTTGCTGCTTGGGGCACACCGTCCTCTAGGCCTAGATACGCCTTGCCCTGTGCAGTCACTTGTGAGTCTGGCACAAAGCCTTGTGCCGCAGGTTGCGGCACATGTGGTGGTAATGCTGGTCCTACTTGGACTGGTGTTGATTGTGCCGCAAAGGGGTGCCTCACTTGTGCTTGTTGCATCTGAGGGTAGTGTGCCATGGGTGGCACCGTCGGAGCAGGTTGTGGCTGTTGAGCCAAAAACGGCTGTGGCATGCCTCCTTGTGGTGCTGCTACCAGCTACACTTGTGGAGACATGGCTGGTTGTACGACTGGGGGAGGGCTTGCTTGGGGCATATGTGCAGATGATTCTTATGAGCCCTATTGCCACTAAATCTGCTACTACTGTTGCTGCTGTTACTAAAGCTGCTGTTGTTGAAGCTGTTGTTGTTGAGCCCATGCCATCTACTGCTGAAGTTGTGCAATTTGGACTGCTTGAGCCGCATATGACTGTAGTAGCTGTTGTGTCTGCGATGCTTGAGCTGCATGGGTAAGCTCCTCCTGTTGTAAGAGCTCTTGAGCGACTATCTACTGCCTCAGCGCCTCCCTCTCTTGCTCTACAAATTGACGTGCTGCGGCTTCTTGTTGTGCCATACATTGCGCCTCCTCAGTCAAGCGTTGTGCCTCTACAGCTTGGCGTTGTGCGTGGTCTGCGACATGGCGTCCCTGCTCTTGGCACATACGCATGCCATGAAAAACTGATTGATCATCAAGTGCAGGAGAAGCTGATTGAGCATTCTACTCTTCCATGTTGCTTGTGCTTCTGTGTAGGTGGAATGCCACTCATGTGCGTGTAGTGGCGTCACGTCCGCCTCTAGCTGATTACTTGTATAGGGCTGGTGGAGAACGTCTCCACCACCACCAACATAGCCTGCTTCTACTGCAATCACACTCTATTGAGAGCACCACCTAGAGCTCTGATGCCATGTTGATTTTCTGAGACAGGTAGCAAGGGCTAGGACCCTTGCTGTTAGGATGTTTGGGTGATCAGCAGTGTAGCTTGTACAATAGCAGGGTAAGGGTTGGAAACTTTGGACTGAAATCTTCATTGATACAAAGTACAAGTATGGTACATAAAAGCTAAAAACACTAGGCTAGCACAGATCCTGGCCCACAGAGGGGCAATGCCTTGCTAGGCCTTGTAGGTCATCGTGGCAAGGGTCTTGGCGCAGTCTCCAGGTTGTCTAGCCTCAAGGGTAGCCTCCACCCAGGCTGGCAGGCCTTGCTAGGCTTACAGGGGCCTTGGAGGGATCTCCAGCAGAGTTTTGGTCTTGGGCTCCAGAGTCAAAGGTTTGAGCAGAGCTGAGTGCTTGCAGAATGCTGAGATAGATGTGAAATGAGAGAAGCTTCTCCTTTTATACCTGTGGACCTGGCAAGTTGACCAACTGAAGGAGAAGCTTCCTTCAGGTGGTTCAGGTCTGCTGCCTCTTGGGGAAGCGTCCTTCCAGGCAAAGCTTCCTGTAGGTCAGAGTTGTTACTGACATCCCTGTAGGTTCAAGGAGAACCTTCCTCATTGAGGAAGCTTCATCAGGTGTTCAGGTGTAGCCTCCCCAGGAGGTTGCTTGCTCAACAGGCTTTTCTCTGACGATCGTTGATCGTGCCATGCTGCTGCATCAGATCCGTTGATCAGGAGCCTCTTGAAGCTTGTACCAGATTTGCCCATGCAGGTAGACTGACTCAGGCTCCTAGCATGAGGATGTTGATGCAGCGCAGGCCTCATGTTGAGGGTGCATGCCGCCTGCCCAGTCAGCTACAATGTTCCCTGATCAGGATAGCTGCGCAATAGTGTGCAGCGAGTAGCTCCCCTCTCTGCTACAGCTAACTAGAGGCATGTGCAACCCTCTTGTGCATGCCAGCACACTATATTACACACCAGGCCCTTTAGGCTGCTTGAGGGATGGTCGCCAAAATTTATCTAGCCTGTATAGGAGAGAATTCCCAATAGACGTGGACCCGGAAATTCATCGTAAAATCCGTAACTTTCTGTACAGTGCTCCGAATGCAGTGTCATCTTCGCCATATCGGAGCTTGATACCGGCGCAGTAATCATACCTCTCAACATCCACTACCCTGTTCTCCTACTCCACCCTCTCCAACACTCTGTTCTCATGCCCCTCCTTCCATTGGTGGCCGGCCGGTCACTTGGCTGGCCGCCGGCCGTCTAGTCGGTCGGCAGCCAGTTGGCCGGCGGCCAGCGAAGTGCTGGCCGACGGCCAGTCCTCGTTAACGTGAGGGATGGTCTGCAACCACCCCTTGCTTCAGTGAGGAGGGAGGGCCGAACCGGCGTTCGCGCTACATTCCTTCGCACTTGTTATGAACCGTCTCGGTTCATGAACAACAAGGAGGATTGTCAGATAGTGAGTCATCAACATTGTGAAAGAAAAATAATAATTCAATCACAAGATAAACATAAAAACATGCATGGAACTTGGACCTAAGTTGCATCTTGTCCGTCAGCACGGCTAGCAACCTCCCCTTTTTAGGCTGGAGCATCCACGCGACAACCATGTTGGAAGTCCCCAACTTCCTATGGTCACAGTCCATGAATGCCGCCGTGCGGGAATGTTGTTCACTTTTTCCGCGTTTAGGTGGTGCTCCCTGACACGCGTCGATTTGTGCGAGCTGCCAGCTCACTCCAATACTCGTTTACCACCCTTGTGGGCAGCCGAAATTTGGGCTCCCATGAATTATGTTCAGGTCTACACACGTACCAATGAACGAGGTATTCCGTAACAACCCTTGACCGGAGTGTACGCCTTCGGTAGTGGAGTAGACGAAGAACCTTGTATAAGCTATCAAAAGCAATGACTTCCGATATTGGCTGAATGGTTCCCTCTGCCATGTATGGAGCTAGTAGGCTCACATAAAACACGTTATGTATCTTCATACTCGGCGGAAGCAGCAATCGGTATGCCACTGGTCCAATGTGTACAACGATGGGAAACGGTCCAATCCACTTCGGTAGAAGGTTTTGCGCCCCTGGCGACTTGAGCTGAAATTCTTAGTACTAAGAAACACTTTGTCAGTGATGTCAAACGAGACCTCATGGCAAATTTTGTTGGCTTATGCCTTTTTTCATTGTCGAGCAGCTTAAAGATGACCCTTCGCCTCCTGTGACAAGGAGTCTATGCGCTCTGCAAAGGCTTGAGCAGAAGGAACCTGTCTTCCTATACTCCCACTCTTCACCAATGAAGAGGATACCATTGGATACCGACTACTGTTCAACACAATTGGTTTTAATTGTGTAGACTCGTTCACTGAGTTATTCACCGCAAACTCTGTTGGTGTTAGGAATTTGTCCCAGTCACTCATGGAAGGATCCACGTACAAATGAAGTATTTGTATCAGAGTGTGGTTCATGCACTCTGTTTACTTGTCAGTTTGAGGGTGAAACGCTATCGCTGCCAAAGTAATCGTGTATCTTTTGCCAGAACTTACTAACAAATTTTCTATCTCGATCGGAGATAATACGTAATGGCAAGCCGAGGTAATTTATGACACCCTAAAAGAAGAGACAAGTGGTCTCCTGTGCGTTCACATTAGTGTTTGTAGGAATGAAGTGCGTCATCTTCGTTAGAAGCTCCACAACAACTAGTATTACATCGTGGCCACGGGCCGTGTCCGGAAGTCCAGTAATTAAGTCCATGTGGACGCACTCCCATGGATTCCCAGGGATGGGAAGCTGTTGGAGGAGTCCAGTAGGCCTTTTGTACTAACATTATTTTGAAGGTATGGGTTGCATGCCATGCAATACATTGACACTCCATCCTGGTCACCAAAAGTGGTCCGAGAGTGCCCGTTTGGTCTTTCGAGATCCCACATGACCTGCGAACAGTGGGTCGTAGAACTGGGAGATAATCGTCGCTCGAAGGTCTCTCAAGTCTGGCACACCAACTTGTTTTCCGTGCCAAAAGATTCATGTGGCCTCCACCCATCCGTACTTCTCTAGATTTTGGGAGTCTTGAAACCAAGAATCCATACAGTATCTCATTCGAATTCAGTTGAAGAAACCATTGTAGTGGATAATCCCTCGAGGTAGTTGCCGCAGAGGTGCAGGGGGCTCTGGTGTTTGCATTGTTTGTGTCGTAATGGCCATAAAACACCCACCGGCCTCAATGGTTGCTTTAATTTCCACAGGTTGTTAGCTCAGTGGATCAACCACGTTGATGCGTCCTAGCCGATATTCTCAAATGAACAAGAATCGGCTCAAGTATTTGCGCCAACGCGCCTGCCGTCTTAACATGTTCAGTTGTGTTTGGAAAAACACCAATGGATTGTGGTCGGTCACGACTATCACACCCCCTTCAGCGTCCTTGAGGTAGCAACGCCACATCTTGAAAGGGTGTACCACTACAAGAAGCTCTTAATTCCCACTTGTATACCGCGTCTTGG
Source organism: Penium margaritaceum (assembly GCA_023375785.1). NCBI lineage: Eukaryota > Viridiplantae > Streptophyta > Zygnematophyceae > Desmidiales > Peniaceae > Penium > Penium margaritaceum. The sequence goes on from SZWC01000531.1 coordinate 329,795, forward strand.
CAGGGATGAGCTTCGGGCTCTCATAATCACCTAGGTGACCATTGTGCATGAGGACTGCTCCAGCTCCTACTACTGACACATCACATCACACCTCCCACTCTTGCCATGGATCGGGAAGAGCTAAGATGGGTGTTGTGGATAGAAGCTCTTTGACTTTGAGAAAGGCAATCTTGTAGTCAGAAGTCCAATCCCAATGTACGTCTTTTCGTGTGAGCCTGGTTGGCGCTACTACCAGGGTCGAATACCCTTGCATAAACCGTCGGAAATAGTTTGCAAGACCGAGAAAAGACTCAATCTTCCCAAAATTCTCTGGGCGTGGCCAGTCCACGACGGCTTCAACCTTTTGTGGTTCGACTCGGTTACCGCCCTTGCCGACTATGTGTCCAAGTTATTCGAGCTCGTCTTGTGCAAACTTGTATTTGCACAAATTTTGCAAGAGGAGGTGACTGCAGAGGCAAGGATAGTGGTGGCGGTGACGGCTGTACGGTCCGCACTTGATAGCTTATGAAAGTTATGTGGCCACTTTATTATGAGATGTAGAATAGGCCTTAGAGATACACATGCAGAGTTGTGAGATCCAACGACATGTCCTCCCACTACATTAACCGATGCGTGCATAGCACATGATGTCGGTACACAGGTGGATGCAATGTCTGGACTAGAATCAAAAGTAACATCAAGCAAAGAGGCTTTATTTACAAATGGTGCTGGTGTATTAGTTGTTGTATGAGAAGCGGCAAGATCAGCAGGATGAGGGTAGAGTCACATCATGGGATTGAGGAGGGTGGATCAACGGTTGCACCGGTGTCATCCGCACATGTGTGTTATCGTTGCTTATGATCCCTCAGGAAAACAAGGGGCCAATGGCTGTTTTCCGAGTCACAATTCATTGGGCTTTCGTATAAGAGGTAGCTCGCCTTGAATAGTTGGAGAATATTTTGATGTTATTTGAAAAGCACACTCAGCCTTGGCTTCCTCCCACACATATGCCTCTGCAAGGTCATATTCTTTACAAGGAAAGTAGGCCAGACCACTACGACGGCCTTTGAGCCACCACTCATGCTCTTGGAGCTCGTATGCAAGCTCATCTTCAAGGTGGTCACATTCTGTAGCTCTAGATAGTGATGTAGGTATAAGATCGATTAAGGGTGTATAAGCCGGTGTGTCAAGAACGTAGTAGCCAAGGTTGCTCAACATATCAAAATTTCTTCTATTGGGAATATTGTTACTATGGGTACGGTTGTGCCACAGTTGCTACTACCTTTGCAGCTATGACTCTTCGCAGTGTTGTTCATTTAATTACCAGTGTTGTTGTTGTTTCTTCCATTGAAATTGTGACTATGAGTGATTTTGATTATGTTGGTACTCTTACTATTCCCGTTACTACCGCTAATACCACAGGAACTGCTATGACTATGCCTGCTATTGTTGCTTGAGTTGTAGACTCTATTGCACTGCTGCAACTCTTGATACAACCACCAAACCAGCTGCTGATGTTATGAAAACAAAAAGTAAAAAGAGAAACTGCAATATTGTCACTATTAATGTCTATGCTAAGCTACGAAGCGGTGGCAATAACCTTGTGGCAAAACATTTGCCTTCGATCCAGATCAGAACTGGAAGTTTTTACTTTCACAAGTGTGGTAGCAAGGAGGGTGCTCTAATTGTTGTGCCTATGCTTGGCTCCTGCAGGTTGACTACTTCATAGAAAATCAACAGTGTTTTTCATACCATTTTTCAGTGTTATAAGAACTCAGTAGTGCCAGCCTTAGACAAGGAACGGCACAACTCATGAAGTGATTGTGGGGTTGGCAACAAGACAATGGGCACATGCCATCACAAGAGGCACAAACACAAGGTGGCAAGGAACCACAGTGAAAAAAACAGTACACATAGTGACACTACAAGAGATAGAGTGGATAGGAAAAAAACACACATCAGCCATTATCAGCACGGAGAAAATGAAGATCAACGCCATGTACAGCCACCTTGAATTTCTCAGGGTGTCTTGTGAGAATTCAACACGCTGCTACTCCATGTCAATCTCAATCAGGTGAATGTCACCTGACACAATGTGTAAACCGGGCGCGATGTGCTAGCCTCAACCAGAGTGTGCATGCACCAACTGGTTACAACGGCGACCAAGGGGAGGCCGGTGTACACCCTTCAGTGTATGCCAAAGGATATAGGATCCTTTTAGGAGAGCACGGGAACACGTGTGGCAAAGTGGGAGTAAACTGTACTTGTCATTCAAGTGTCAACGTACAAGACTATTAGTACATAATGACACATCCTAGGCAATCCGAGGTCGCCGAGCCATGAACAGTCCTGTATGGGATAGGGATGTACTTAGTACATCTTTCCAGCTTTCCAACGTACCAAGAATGGTATCATTCCAAGGATGAATAGCCAAGATATGGCCGTTCTCGTGAACCACGACAATCTGCCGCTGGCAGCACCACTAGCGGCGGTGACGACCATCCAAAGCGCCCTTTCTGGTAATTACACCTCGGGTGCCATTCCGATTCACCCTTGGTCCTCAATGATCCTCGATGCATTGACAAATTGTGACCCAAGGCATGCTTCGGCCTCATTGGGCCTCCCGACGGTCGAGCCGTGGTCCTTGAAGATGAATTCCCATCACCTGTTTTCTCCTTGACCTGTCTTACCTGTGGCAGGGTGGAACTTCCTCATTTCTTAATGGTTCAACCCTGTTCTTGAACCGATCTCCCATGGGTTATCCTACAGATTTCAAATCAACAGTCAGGTTACACATTCAGGGAAGCCTCAAGTCATAATTAGTGTCGTTGGCACTGTCCGACTTACACAAGGAATTAGTGTAAAAAATGATGATCAAAATTGATGGACTTTGTTTAGTTGCAATGCATGAAATTGTGCCCAATGATGTGGTGCATGCTCTCATTGTTCTAGCAAAGTGGGATGTAATGGATGGGGTGGCGCAACTACTTCTTGAGGCAACACAACCAGATGATTGTACAGACACTAGTAGCCAAGGCAACATAATCAACATTAGTCAAGTAGTGTGCGGCACAACGTTGCTTTCCACTCTTCCATAAAACCGTGTTTCCATTGATGAGGAAGATAAACACATTGTGATCCTGGACCCTATCGCTGTTTGTTTACCCGTAAACCAAAATAGAGGGATGTGCAAAAACATAGAAGTCCAAGCGGAGAGTGAACACCACATTGTGGATGACACACTATACTACCGTAAGATGGATGTGACTTTGGAGCTAGGAGAGCAAGGACATTGATTAGAACACAAATACAATCTAAGCATGCTTAGTATTGTCCAGGAAAATCAGAGATCCAATGGCCCAGAGGTATGTTGTGACATTAACTTGTTCCCTACGCGCACATAGGTAGCATTCTTGACAAACCTTGGTAAAAAATGCATCATAGATGTGGAGGCATGGGGAACGGTAGCAAGACAATCGGCGAACCAATCTTCAAGGGCACAAAAGTTCTCTTCCTGGTACACGATGAGCACTCATCACTGACTCTCATGCTCAATCTCCATGCCCAGGACGACACGGGCTGGATCAATAATCTTCATTCTTTACACAGAGTAGATGAGTGTCTTTAAAGCTTGGACACCCTGAAGATCCCTAGAGGTGATCAAGAAATCATCTACGTAGACCAAGTTGGCGACAAAGGGTATCAAACAGTCACTCACAAAGAGAGCAGGTTCGACCGGAGTCCGACGACATTCACCTTGCTCAAGGGTGGCAGAGAGATCAAGGTTCCAATAAGAAAAATCTTGCTTTTGGTCATGAAATGCCTTACAGAGGTGTAGGACCCATTCTTTGCCATCATCAAAGCTAGACAGTATGAACAAGTAGACATTTTCATTGTGTTGTGCATGAATTGCTTACGTCTATGTGACATAGCACCCGATTGTGCTGAGCCACTTGCATTAGGAGCACATTCGCAATGGTGCAATTCCCCACTTGGGTAAAAATAGAATCCTGTTTCATACGAGGCACTTGGAAAAATCTCTTCCCCATGAGAAGAGTCTTGTTGCAGTCAACAGAGCCGTCTTACTACCGCATCCGCCGGTACACCCAACTGGTGGCAATGGCTTTACGCCCAGGTCTGTGATGGCATCAAGCTCCTCACTCATGGCATGTTCCGAAAGAGTTGTATGAAACATGGAGCGAGCATTGCATGATTGTGTCATGGTCAGGTAAAAGAAATACAGTGCCATGAGTAGTTGTGGCAACAAAGGTGTTATGCACATAAAAAATGGACTCTTTTGTGGCAATTGTTGGACCTTCTGGGTGCAGATGCACCGTGAAGGATGCCTAGCTATTTCTAATGTACACTACCAATGTTTGGAGAAGCCAATGGGCACCTCTGGTGAGGAGTGAAGAGCACAAGGATCAAAGACTAGGAGTGTGGAGAAACACGCCGCATTCAGGAGAACTGAATTGCAATACGTCGTTTCACTTAGCAGAGTAGGCTTACATATGATCCTTATGGCATTTCATACAAGATTTCCAGTGCATCCAGGAGCACCCAATTTGGAGTAGAAGAGCCCCTGCTCCGGCCGTTGAAGTAGCTTTTGGTGAAGCCGCCCATCATGCATTGCACGCTAGGCCATAGAAGGTGCTGTGATGATGACCTATAGAAGCACCCTTCTCTGGCTCGAAATTCAAGGAGGAGTTCATCCTTCTTGCCTCAGCAAGGAGGTCTCCCTGCTTACCTCTTTTGTAACCCTTGTGTATTTGGAGCCTGTTGGAGTTGAACTCAGATCACCAATGGTGGAGTATCCTGTTACCCATGACGGATACAAGATTCTACCTATCAACAATCCAAAATTTGGGCTAGGCTAATGTTCTGGATACTCATTCAAATTGAGCAATTCAAAGCTCATTCTTGCATGGAAAATTCCAAGAAATCCAAAACTAGAATCAGATTAGGTGTCCAAGCACTCCCTACTGGTCAATCCAAGGAATGTGGTCAGCGGCACTCATGGAAAGGAGCACACAATTTCAACAATATCCCCCTTGCACTGCAGCCTTGATACCCTATCCCTGCAATCTCTGGTATTCTAAGCCTCACAGCACAAACCAAGCTTCATGCAGCTCACTTTGTGCTTATCCTTGGGATGTGCCTTGGTCATGGCATCTGTGAGTAGCGCTTAATGCCACAGTTCACAATAGCCGTATCTCCCTTCACCACCAAGTCTGATGCATAGTGATGAGGAATCTCAATGTGATTTTTCCTCCTGTGTAGCACTGGGTTCTACGTGAGGCTGATTGCACTCATGTTTTCAAAGATGAGCATGATCAGATTCCTTTACATTACCCCAATCTCCTTCAACAGCCATCGCAGCCACACCACCTCCTTTGCGGCTTTTGCGAGTGCAATGTACTCAGCATCAGTGCTAGACAACGCCACACAATATTGCTTCTTACTCATCCACAAAACGGCCACACCATGACGCATAATTTTGTACATTGTTTCTCTGTTATTCACATCACCAGCCCAATCAGCATCTGAGTAGCCAACTGACAAGAGGGAGTCACCGCGCGGTCCCCATCCACACATGAGCCGCGACTGCTTTGTCATTTTGTAGATAGTGGCGGATCCGCTTTACCGCTTGCCAATGCAGCGGCCCGAGTTCAGTGACATAGCAAATCACTTGGCCCTTTGCAAAGGCCAGGTTGGGCCACTTTGCCACAATTTCGCACATTATGCTATCGACCACGAACTAGTGTGTCATCCTTGCCATCTCCTCCTTCTCCTCATCTATGCTCGGACACATTCTTGAGCTCAAGTCACACGTCATGGTCATGGACGTGAAAATGGGGTTGCACTCCTCGATCTCGTTGTGGCAGAGCATCTCTTGCACATGCTTTTCTTTTCCAATCTGCAGAGCCCGTGCCTTATGATCCTTCTTGATGGCGACGCTGAGGTCATACTAGAGCTCACCCATGTCCGTCATTTTGAGCTGACCGCCAAGCTACCGCTTCTGGTTCACCAAATCCTCCACATCTGATGACACAAGGATCAGATCGTCCACCAGGAGAACCATCATCTGATGCTACCCTGACTGCTTTCACACATACATGTTGTGATCCACCTCACTATGCTTGAAGCCAAGACCGTCCATGAAGCCATCCATTTTCAAGTACCACATGAGTGGCACTTGCTTCAACCTGTAGAGTACCTTGCAAAGCCTGCACACCTTTCCCGGTGGCATGATCACCCCCTCCAAAACTTCCAAGAGGACCTCCTTGTCCAGGTTGCCATTTTTTTTCAGATTCATCTGATAGACCTCGCAGTCACACGTCGCCACCACTGAGAGAATGCTGTCAATGGAGGCAAAATTTGTCATTGGTGCAAAGGTTTTCTTCAAGTGTTCACCCTTTCGCTGAACATGCCTCTTCGCCACCAGTCCTGCCTTGTACCACTCCACCTTCCCTCCTTGGTGAGATTCTTCTTGAAGACCCACTTGGAGGCGATGATCTTCTCATCCTTCGGCCTTTCAACCAGCTCCCAAGTCCTATTCTCCTCGTTGGAGGCAAACTCAAATTTTACAGCTCCCTCCCAGTCAGCCCCGTCCTTCCACTGAAGCACCTCCTCGATGGTCTCGGGCTCCTCTTGCACAAAGAGAACCCAAGAAAACACGGTCTAGATGCCCTCAGTAATATTTTACCGTTTTTCAGTCCTCCTTGCGCGTCCGCTTCTACGAGGCTGCTGCTACTAAAGTTGTTGTTCCTGTTTTCGCCGCCGTTGCTGCTGCTGCTGCTACCCACTTGTGGTGCCACTCGCACCACCGGCCTGCTCCCCATCTCTCTTAGACCGTGAAGATAAAGGCTGAGTCCCCGCCTCCTTGTTCGGCTCCATTGCTGCCGGTGCTTTGGACTCAACATCCAATATGGCTGATGCCAAATCAGCCACTCCCGAATCTCCCGAATGGTTCCTGCCGGTCGGAGTTTCTTGGACACCACCCTCATTTGCATCCTCAGGCATCTCCCCTTTGAGGAGTGGCATTGTCTCCCCTCTCTTGGAGAGACATGAATCCTTGTTTTTCCAACGGGCTTCCTTGTTGAAAGTGTCTCTTCACAATCGGTTGCCTCCACCAGTCAAAGAACTAGTACGCCTGGCTCCCGCTCACGTACCCAACAAAGATACACTGGTGTTTCCACAAGTCCAGCTTGCCCCGCCACTTCCGTGCCTGCACAACAGCATGTGCAATGCAGCCAAATGTGTGGAGGTGAGCCAGAGTTGACTTCCTTCCCCTCCACACCTCTTGCGGAGTCTTTCACACCTTGGACTCCATATCTTTCACTGGATTCGAAGGCATCATGTTCATGATGTATGCCGCTGTCCGTGCAGCCTCATCTGAATGTTTTTGCGTGAGGCCGCCATCGCTCAATATGTCCTGACCATATTGAGGATAGTGCGCCTGGCCTGCTGAACGACCTTGTTCTACTGTAAAGAGTGTGGTATTGTTTTTTTCCATGCAATTCCATTGCTCTTTATCCATTCCAAGCAGCCCTCATACTCACCGCCATTGTCGCTCCGGACTTCCTTCACCTTTAATTCGGTTTGCCGTTCCACTACTGCCACAAACTCTTGCATACATGGTAACACACTGATTCTCCTTTGGGTGATGTAGGGATAGAGCTTGTAGCTCTGGTCTTCAATGAAGGTAATGAAGTAGCGAGCTCCCTGATGGACCTTTCAAGTGGTCCGTACACGTCTGGGTTCACAAGCTACAACATTGTTGTTATGTGCATCCCCTTGATTCCAAACTGCTGCCATGTTGCCTCGTAAACCGCACGTAGCTAACACATCACATATTTGGCTGCTCCAAGGCTATTCACCTTGAGACCCCACATCACCTCCTTCTTTTTCAAGTCCCTCAAGGTTGAGGGAGCAATGTGGCACAGGTGGCGGTGCCATAATTCCAGGTCTCCATTGTCCTTCTTCACATGGTGGGCGGCGTCAGACCCCGCCTAATCGGCAAAGACCTTGGTTCAGAGAGGGTACAAGTCCTCTATGTGCGATTACGTATCCTTCCCCCTCCTTCCGGACGTTGGCCTCATTCATAATGAGCACCATCAGCCCCTTGTTGGTGAGGCAGCTCACTCACAGCAGATTTTTCCTAAGTTTGGGCATGTGGAGCACGTCGTGCATGGTGAATGGGATTGTTTTCTCATTCACCACTGACTCGATGCGGAAGTTACCTTTGCCCGCGGCCAACTCTGTTTTTCCATTGGCCACCATCATGTGCCGCTCTGAGGTGCCGTAGGTGAAAAACGCCAACCAGTGCATTGAGTATGGCCGCCTGATCCGGATTCAACCACGGTGATCCCTGGATCCATCAAGTCAGTGGAATCTAGTGTCATGAGCGCCTGTTGTCCTACTTCTCAGCCGTATCATGCTTGTCCGACTTCTTGTTATGGCAGTTCTGTGCATAGTAGCCCTCTCTGCCACATTTGTAGCACTCCCCTGTCTTGTCACCTTACTTGGTGCGTTGCTTGGCTTCCTTCCCCTTCTAGCATCCCCCTCCACCTTGAAGGAGGTCAACATAGGCAGAACTCAATTTTTTCCCAATCCCTTCCCCACCACGACGCATCCATTCATTAAGGACGTACACATCCGCCTTGGGGTATTTCAGCTCATTCGCGGGCCAGTCACCAACAACGGTGATCTCATGATTCCGACTGTCCTACAAGGCCAGGAGGAGGATCATTGCTTGCAGCTGAGGGTCAACCTTCCACCCAGTGGCTACGCACTCGGCAGCGAGGGACTCGATATGTTGTAAGATTGCCATGATGTTGTCGCCTTTTTTGGGTTAGGCAATGATGGGCATCTTGAAGACGAAGAGCTGGTTAGCAAGGTTGCTCATCTTGTAGATGGAGCAAAGGTATTTCCAGGCCTCCATAGCCTCCGTGCATCCTTGAATGTGTACGTACTGTGCCGGAGCAACCGCCAACAGAGCAAGTGATTTCTTGTTATGCTTCTTGAAATTCTCCATTGCTTCCGGCATAGCAGTGTCCAGAGGGGGTGCTTCTTCACCCTTGACCAGCTCAAGTAGGCCCTTGTCGTCAAGGTAGACCTCAAACTGCGATTTCCACCAGCAGGAGCCCGTCCCGTCAAACTTCAAGACGACGCCGATGCTATCTTGGTTGGTTGTTGCAATGGCGTGCCTCCTTAGCGTGAACGTTGGAGAGGTGGGGTATTTTGAGGTACGTGGGTCCATAACCCTTTGTTGGACCTAATTGGTGTAGAGGTATCCTCATGGAAGCCTAGATCTCGTTGATATACACTACCAATGTTTGGAGCAGTGAATGGACACCAATGGTGACGAGTGTGGAGCACAAGGATCCACATGATTTGAGTGGATAGAAACATATCGTATTCAACAGAACTGAGTTGAAACATGATTTCGTTCATCAAGATGGTACGATTATATCAAATCCTTACAACCTGTCATCTCATGTTTCCAACACATCTAAGCACGACCAATTTGGCGCAGTGGAGCCCCTGCCACCACACACAAGGTCAGGAGAGGTGCTTGGACGGTGACCTGTCAAAGCGCCCTTCTAAGGCCCAGAATTCAAGGAGGAGTTCACCCTGGTCAAGGAGGTCTCCCTGGCTACCTCTTTTGTGGCCTTGGTGAATTTGGATCCTGTTGAAAGTTGATCTCGGTCACCAGCGGTGGAGCATCCCATCATCGATGGCGGATACAAGATTCCACCAATCAACAATGTGAACTTCCTGAATTTTCACTCAATTGAGTGATTCAAAGCTCGATCCTACGTGGGAAAATCCAAGGGATCCAAATCTAAACACTGATCAGGTTTTAATGACTCCCTTGTGGTAAAAAAAGGGAATATGATAAATTGCACTCATGGCAAGGGGCACACAATGTCAACAACAACATCATGGCAAGACTCAGTCATGATGAGAGAGTAGCCTAATGATATGTTGGACTAGACCACAACAACGATATTTCTACATGCTTAAAAAAAAGGTTCAAGTTCTGGAAACTGCCAGAACAAAAGGACTAGTAGGATGAGAAGGAAGAAGATCATTGGCACAAGAAGCAGGGTGTGAGTGCAACTGCCGGGGCCAAAGACAGCTACCAGAAGCCCAATTAAAAGGAAGAGGAGAAAAGGAAATAATCATGTTGTCTCTTGTTGTTTTGACTCCTTTGCTGAGCATTCAGCAGAGGCAGAGTACTCTGTGGGTCTTTTCTCTGTGTCAACGATTGGTCATGAGGCGAGTAGCACCTAGATCATTGACTGTGATGCCACCAACCACTTGACTTGTCGTCGTAGTGACTTTATGGTGCTTGGTTGTGTTGTGGCATTCCAGTCCATTCACAGAGGATCTGGTCAGTTGTTGCATATCCAGGGCATTGGGATGGTGAGTTTTGATGGTCTGTCTGGCCCCTTGTACATTTATAATGTGCTCTTTGTCCATTTTCTTGAGCTCAATCTGCTCTCTGTTTATGCTTGCACCATGATGGGTCCCTTTATTGAGCACTGTATTGACTATGCCACGGTGGCTTCTCTTGACGCACATGTCGTTTTTCTTCGTGCCTCAGTTGATGATTTTTATTGCATGTCTCATTGTACTCCCTTTGTCCTTTCCCCTTCTCATCCATCTGCAAGTGTGTTCATCACTGGTGTTCATTCTCTAGAAAACCAGCATTTCTACATTGCCGCCTTTGCCATGTGAGCTTGGACACTGCAAGCTCATTCAGACTCAGCCAGCCCTCCGTCTTGGCGCGGCTTCCTTTGATAGTTTCCCAAGACCGACTGCCTCTTTTGTGCTCATGTAAGCATCGTTGCACTTACCGTGGCACCACCTCATAGGAACAAGGTTCATAAGAGTTGATCCGCTCAGAACTTCTCGTTCCCCTTTAAGTCGAATTTCTCTGAGATCCAATGCATTATGTTCTTACACTCACTGATGAATTCACCCCAATACGGTGGCTCTACAGCCTCTGCCACTAGAGTGATGCCACCCTGGCGGTCCACATGTGGCTGGTGATGGCTAAAGGCCAGTCTCATGCAACCCTTCACACGTTCTCCTCTGACTGCGCTAGTGAGTTCTTAGGAAAGATGGATGCCACCTTTGCTGATCATGGTGTCTTTCACCAGCTCTTCGTCCCTGCTATGCAATAGTATAATGGTGTGTCTGAGCGTGTGAGTCCACACATGCTCTCCGTGCTCTTATCACGGGTGATCCTGACAACCTCACTAATGGAATAGGCCGTTACGATCCTGACCTATCACGCGGTACCACTACAGACCTTGTAAGTGCATATGCACTCATCCGTCATCGCAACAACGTCACCAACCATGCTATACAGAGTGGACTCGCCGCCTCAACCAACTTTGCGATCTTTGTAAAGCCATGCCCGGTCAGCTTGCTGCATGTCTCTCCATCATCACTGGCTTTATCCTTGAGCTGCCTGACCTCTTTCTCCATGTTTCTCACTCTGGACTTCTTAATTTGAGCACCTTACATCTGACCTGTGTGGATATGTTGACTGCTGCGGCTGCAAGAGGACCCTGATCAACAGTAGCGGTGGTATAGGTCTCAACTGCCCTACCAGCAGCAGTGCTGGTAGGTGCACGCACAGCACGTGCTGTGGCAGCAAACGTGGAAGAGATAGCAGTGCTAGAGACAATGACAATCTCAAGAGCAGTGAGGATGTTCGAGGGTCCAAAAGATGCAGCAGCAGCCTGGGACGCAGTGGGAGATGCGGCACGACGTGAGGTTGCCTCAGTTGGCTCTACTGGGACTGCTCGTGCAGCTGGTATCGTCCCAGCAAGTGCGGTGTGCTGTTTCTGCCGACGCATCCTAAGAACAACGGGAGAGCTTACAAGGGAAGAAGGATGATGTTTTTCGCGTGGTGGCCCCGTTGCTGGCGCGTTCTATTTGGTTGGTGAGTCGTCCGAGGCCGACTGGCAATAGGTTGCGTACTCGGCGGTGTCAACGCGCGCCTCGGCGTCCGCTGGGTCGTAGTCCTCCCCAGGATGGTACCCTGGGCTTTCACAGCGACGGCGATGCAATCACGCCTTGATCCAAGCACAATGTGCTTCCTCCTCGCCTCGTGCAATTGGCTCGTAGTAGCGTTCCCACTCACTATGGCCCCGTGGAGAGGTGGGGGCTGGTGCTGTCTTTGAAGGCGAAGCCAGGGTGGCGGAACAGGTCGTAGAAGCGGCCACCGCTGCTGCTGCCGAGTAAGAAGAAGTTGTGCAGCTGCAGGCTGCTGTGCTGTGAGACTGTTGTGGCAGTAGAGTGCGGCACAAAGGTGTTGTGAAGACGGAGGAGTCGGAGCAATCGAGACAGTGGAGCTGCGGGGCCAAGAATTGTAGGTCTACAGCAGGCGCCATGGGCTAGAGTGTTGTGGTGAGTGCTGCTATGCTCAGCTACTGTGGTGTTGTAGAGCTGCTGATGAGCAAGATGTTTGATGCCTGCAAGCTGCGTGAACTTGCGGGTTGTGCGACAAGAGAGGGGCAAGCGGTTGAGAGCAACCGGGTGCAAACTGCGGTGATCCGTAGCAAGGGAGGCGCGGGCAGCCGAGAGCCGCACGGATGTGTGCGACGGTGCTGCATAGCAAGTAAGGACTACAGGGCTACAGGGATGGTGAGATGCAACGAGCCGGGGCTAGAGTGCCTCGGATCCATGGTGTCGCAATGTCCCAGTGCAGAAGGGTTGCGGAGATGTGGAGATGCTGAGCTGCAAAGCGACGAGGCCACAGTACAAAACTGAGGACTGTGGATCTGCAAGACTGCGAAGCAACTGTGGGCCGAGGCTAGAGTGCCAAGGGGCCGTGGTAACGCAAGTCTCTGGTGTTGCGGAGCTGCGAGGCTACGGAGATGCAGAGTGCAGATCAGCGGAACTACGGGACTGTAGAACTGCGGAGCTACAGTGGGCCGAAACTAGAGTTTCTTGGCGTTGTGATGATGTAGTGCTCTGGTGATGCCGAGTTGCAAAGTTGCGATGCAGGCGAGGGGAAGAGTCAGCTAGAATTCCTAGGCAGCAAATTGGGGCAGCAGCGTTATTGATGCAGTGTGTATGCATCCACACTCGTTGCTTAGTCAGCAGCCCCCTCAGTCTGCTGCTCTATAATCTAAGTCTGAGTGCTCTGGGTTTGTTACTCAGAGATGCACGTGCCAGTGTTAGCGCCAGAAAGCAGCTGAGAACTGGAAAGAACTGAATATGGATCAAGAATGAGCCACAATGGGATACCCCTCCAAGAACAAGCCTCCCCCAGCTCTGTAGAGCTTGTTACTCAGTTCACCAACCAATCAGGAAATAGCTCTATTTTCAGGCTGGCAGGTTTTCTCGGTGAGCCCTGCCAGACGGCCGACAGCCCAAAACCCTTGCGTCGTCCGTTTTGCCTGAAACCTGGACCATACCATAATACTGAATCTGGGAATTCAGTCGTGCAATCAGAATCAGCTAGAAAAATAGCAGTGAGGAATTATGGCTGTAAGAAACCAGGCAGTGCCTACACTAGTCCCTGGCGACAACAGTGCCACGCTAGCATGAGATTTGGACCCTAAGCATAGCAGGACGCTGCAGACGCAATAGTATAGTCAGATTCAGCACTAGACACATGCACACAGCATCCGCAGTGGCAGTAACCACCGGCGGCCTGACCGTTGAGGAGGCCTGCCGATGGAGCTGAGTATGTTGCCAGAGGGAGGAGGCTCCAGCAAACTGCGTGTAGTCCTCAACGTGCGTCGGCTCCACCGGACGACACTCCAGCAGCGTCGAGTCTCGCCGTCAGTCATCTGCACGCCGATGTACACAAGCCGGGAGGACACAACAGAGCACAATGAGAGATGTGAGAAAACACCAACACTCCTCCATGACTCAAAGGCATAGTGCACATGGGCGGGTAGCGACACATTCAACAGACCAACTCCCCCAGGGCACGTAGAGATACAGGCAGGGACAAGGAGTGCAACTCACGGACGCACGCCGACCAAACTCTTAGCCTTCTTCAACGAATCGCGCTTCAGTGTCTTGGTCAAGAAGTCAACCAGTAGTCGTGTTATCTCAACCCACACAATGCCAGGTTGCCATCGTGCAACAACAAACACACATAGTGATATTCAACATTGATGTGCTTTGTGCGTGTGTGATACACACCGTCATTGTCCGCGATGGCCATGGCACTCTCATTGTCATAACACAATGTGATGGATGCGATGGACTGACAAAACTTGGACAACAGATGACGCAGCCACACGCTCTCACATGTGTCTGAGCCAAGGGCCATGAACTCAGCCTCATCAATGCTACGTGCAATGCACCCCTACTTGCCACTGCGCCAAGACACAGCCGTGCTGCCAACCAGACAGATCCAGCCTGTGCGGCTCTTGCCGTCTGGACTACCAGCCCAGTCACTGTCGGTGTAGCCCACCAAAACAATAGACGGCTGTTGGCGGAACATGAGACCTCGTCGTGGACTCGAGAAAACATAGTGCAGTACTCCGATTGTGGCCTCAAAGTGGAGGCGACGCGGCTCCTGGGAGAACTGAGCTAGGAGATTAACTGCAAACATAATATCTGGATGTGTCGTCATCGCCAGGAACATGAGTGACCCAATGACTTGCAGATACGTGGTCACGTCAACAAGCTCCCCCACAACGGTTGGGTCAGAGTTCTTCAGCTTCACCTGGCCATCCGGTGACATGGGTGAGGACGCACTCGGCACGAGGGACAGGTCCTCAGCGAAGCGAGTGGATAGAGTATGTACATAGGCAGCCGGTGGATGTGTAGGATGCCTTAGGAGCGATCATGCTCGAGCTCCATGCCCAGGAAAACTCGGGCAGACCCGAGATCCTTCATCTGGTAGGTGGTGTGCAGTAGGTCCTTGACACGCTGGATGGCAGCCATGTCTGACGACGTAATGAGGAGATTGTTGATGTAGAAGATGACAGCGGTGAAGGTCTGGCCTTGTGAGTTGATGAATAGTGCGGGGTCAGCATTGCTGCGCAGGAGGCCGCCGCGGAGGAGTTTGCGACTAATCTCCTTGTTCTAGAACTGAGGCAACTGCTCTTGGCCATATAGGGGCCTTTCGCAGCCACCAGACCTTCCCAGTGCCGTTGTCGAAGCCTAGAAGTTGCACCATGTAGAGCTCCTCTCCCTCCAGCGAGCCATGAAGGAAAGTGTTGCTCACGTCCATCTAATGCAGCTCCCACCAGTGCAGGGCAACCAGGTTGAAGAGCGATCGACTAGTGGAGAATTGACCAACTGGGGCAAAGATCTGGTTGTAATCAATCCCAAGTGTTAGCTACTGAGCTAACCACCTCTGGCAGAGAAGCCGCGAAACTGAAAAGCTCACAAAGGTTTTTAGGCCTTCTTCCTTTGTTGACATGTGTCATGCACCCCAAACTTAATCAGGCATACACTTCACCTTCAAGAGTACTAACGCCTTAGCATTACATCTCAAGAAGAGCTCAAGTCGTCAATACGCAAGAGAGCACCAAGCAAGGGTTGATTGATTAGCATGCAAGACAAGTCCTTTTATAGCTGTCTGTCCAGTCCTAGAACTCAAAAGCACATTCCTGGGAAGTGGCCTGAACCAGCCACGTCACCAATAGACTTGCACTGTGGGCTTGACACATAAGCATCCTAGTGCCAAGGTGACAGACCAACCATGTAGCGTCCAAGAAGCTACGGACTTTCTTTCTTGGAAGCTTCCACAGCAAACAAGATATGCATGGGGCCAGGATCGACCTCATGACCTCTCACTTGGCCAAATCAACAAAATGGCCAAGGTAACCATTCACCCATATGGTGTACTCACAGGTCATATCTCACAAGAGACAGAGCATAGTTGAGTCACACTACAACGGATCTAGGGGTCATACCTCCACAAGGGGCAGAGCATTCCTGATCCGTCCTACAACACTGAACAAGGGGCAAAAACATTCAACAAATCTCTCCCTTGCACCTTGCGTCAGTGACCATCATCATTCGTCATCACTTGCGTTGACCATGCCGACACCTTGCCTGCCCGCCTGGTGGAGATCCTTGTCCAGTGGCTTTGTAAGCATGTCAGCTCGGTTCAGCTTGGTGCCGACATACTCGAGCTCCACTGTCTGCTTGTAGACCACGTCTCGAGCGTAGTGGTAGCGGATCTCGATGTGCTTTGTGCGCCTGGACAGGACGGGGTTCTTTGACATGTCAATGGCGCTCATGTTGTCAATCTTGATGACCGTCGCCGTTGCCTATGGTGCCTTCATCTCGGATAGCAAGCTTCGTAGCCACTACATCTCTTTACACACCTCAGCCAAGGCGATGTACTCAGCTTCCGCTGTTGACAAAGAGACACCTTCCTGCTTGCGACTTGCCCAACTGACTGCACCTCCATTCAACATACACACAAAGCCGGAGGTAGATTTTCTGTCATCTATATTCCCTCCCCAATCAGCATCAGTGTAGCACATGAGACGGAGTGATGCGGATCCAGCGATGCCTCCAAACTGGAGCCCCACGTGCCGCGTCCCCTGAAGGTAGCGCATGATGCGCTTCACGGCCTGCCAGTGAAGTGGACCGGGATTGGCCACAAACCGGCTCACCTGCCCAACAGCATGGGCTATATCTGGTCGGGTGGCGACCATGGCATACATCAGACTACCCACTGCAGACTGATATGGGATGCCCAGCATGTCAGTTTTCTCCGCTTCGTTGGATGGGGACATGGAGGTGGAGAGTTTGCACTCCGAGCTCATGGGTGTGCTGGCAGGTTTGCAATCTGCCATGTCGTATCGTTTGAGGATGGAGTCGATGTATTTTGTCTGGTTCAGGCTGATGGTACCTGCTGCTCTGTCGCGCTTGATTGCAATTCCAAGATAGAAGTCAAGAGGACCCATGTCCTTCATCTTGAATCTGCTACTCAGCTGCCCCTTGAGATCGTCTAGCAGCTGCGTTGAAGAGGAGCATAGAATCAGGTCATCAACGTACAAGGCGACCAACATAGTCCCTTTGTCACTCTCATGCACGTACATGCTAGGGTCATTGTCGCAGTGCATGAAGGACTCCTTGGCCATGAA
>SZWC01000531.1:347846-372290 GCA_023375785.1 Penium margaritaceum
GTAGCCGTACGTGCTGCTTCAGCCCAGAACCTAGGAGGAAGCTTGGCGTCAAAGAGCATGCACCTTGTCATGCCTAGGAGCGTCTGGTTCATCCTCTCTGCTACGCCGTTGCTTTGAGGTGAGTAGGGTGTAGTTTTCTGGTGTTCAATGCCCTGTGTCTTGAGCCACTCCCTGCAAGCTTCGTACTCTCTCCCATTGTCCGTCCTGAATGCCTTCACCTTCTTTCCACTCTGTCGCTCAACCATAGCGACAAAGGCCTGTAGATTCTCCTTCACCTCACTTTTGTTTTTGAGAAAGTATATCCAGACTTTGCGGCTGTTGTCATCGATGCATGTGAGGAAATATCGGCTGCCTCCATTTGATGGTATGCGAAAGGGACCACATACGTCAGAGTGGACAAGATCAAGAGGTGCGAGAGCACGCGTTCCATTGCGCTTGAAGGGTTTCTTTTTCGCCTTGNCTTGAAGGCATGGCTCACACATGATCTCCGCTCCCTCCACCTCATCACCTAGCTCCATCCCACGCACTAGCTCCTGCTTTCCCATGAGCTCCAATGTGCGATGAGCCACGTGTCCAAAGCGCCTGTGCCACAGGTTCTTGGAGGATGTGCACAGGTTAGAATGAATAACCCCGATGGCTGCATTTGCTTGCGGTTTTGTTGCCGAATCATCTGCTTCCACTGCTTCCGCTGCTCCAACATGTCCTTCCTCATCTGAGTCTGCATCGCTGCTCTCCTCATCATCACTCTCGGCCAAAGATTCAGCCGTTGAAGTTGTCGTTTTGGTCTNAATGTTGATGTCCTTGGTGGGAACTATCACCGCTTCCTTCTCTGTAAAGACCACTGTCATGCCATGGTCAGTTATCTTAGAGACGGAGAGCAGGTTGGCTGTGAAGGAGGGCAAGTAGACCACCCCCTCTAGCTTGAGGTCGGAAACTCCACCGTTGACACCCACTGTGACCAGCTTGTCACCAATCCCCTCAGCTGCCTCAACCTTGCCGTTGGCGACTCTGAAGTTCTTGTTACACGGAGCAAGAGAGATGAAGTCTCTCTTCTCGTAAGTGGTGTGCTCGTTTGTGCCCGAGTCAAGGCCATAGGCTCCTGGCCTGAGTATCGCCCGCCCTTTGTTGGAGGCACACGCAGCCATCAAGCTTGTGGGATCCTTCCCACCATTTCCCCCTCGCCATTCATCCCCGTCTCCTCCCTCTCTCTTGGGTGCACGGCACTCTCGAGCCCAGTGTCCGGCCTTGCCACAGTTGTGGCAGTTTCCTTGGCGCTTTGCACCCCTTCCACTGTTGCTAGTGTTGTTGTTTCCCTTGTACCCAGAGGATGAGGTATTGCGGAAGGTTCCGCTGCTCCGTGAGGCAAAGGCAGCCATGTTTGCTTCACTACTGCTACGACGCATGGCTTCATTCCTCACATACTCAGAGATGGTGGTGTAGGAAACTAGATCTTCAGTCCACCCTCCAATCACTGTTATCATGAGGCCCCAACTTTCCGGCAGCGTCATCAGAAAGATCATGGCCTGCATGTCGGATTTCAGGTCCCACCCCATGCCGGTGGCTTGTTGCAAGAGCGTCTCAAACTTCTGCATGAAGGCGGAGACATCCTCCCCTTCACCAAGCCTCATGCTGATGAGGTTTTGTANTTGGCGTATGCCGCGGCTGCCACTGTACAACCGCTGATGTGCGAAAGGACTGAGGGTTGTATGGAGGACACAAGAATGGCGAGAGCCTTCTTGTTGAGCTTGACCCATGCCACAAGGTCAGCACCCTCCTCCTTTGGTGCTGGGATACTTCCGTCAAAATATCCTAGCAGATCTCTGTCATCCATGATGATCTCAAACTGCCACTTCCAGAGTGCAAACCCCTCTCCATCAAACTTGAGGATGGGCGAATGATTCCCTGGTTCCCCTCTCCCTGCCATCCCCACAACTACAACTGCTTCAGCTGCTGCACCTGTTGTTGATGCCGATGAACCTGTGTTTGAGGCCGCTGTAGGCTGTTGGTGAGAAGAGGAAACTGCTTCCCCTGTTACCGTTGGCCATTGCAAGCAGATGTAGGCTGATGTAGGCTGATGTAGGCTGATGTCAGCTCCCAAGGTAGAAAGGTGCAGATGTGTTGCATTCCCCTCCTGCTGATGTTGCCCTGCAAACAGAGAAGTTGGGTGAGAGCGAAGGCGCTCTCACTGCTTGTGACCTTAGCGGTTGCGTGCGTGAAACTTCCCTAACCAGAGGAGTGGGCCCATAACCCTTTGTTAGCTACTGAGCTAACCACCTCTGGCACAGAAGCCGCGAAACCGAAAAGCTCACAAAGGTTTTTAGGCCTTCTTCCTTTGTTGACATGTGTCATGCACCCAAAACTTAATCAGGCATACACTTCACCTTCAAGAGTACAAACGCCTTAGCATTACATCTCAAGAAGAGCTCAAGTCGTCAATACGCAAGAGAGCATCAAGCAAGGGTTGATTGATCAGCATGCAAGACAAGTCCTTTTATAGCTGTCTGTCCAGTCCTAGAACTCAAAAGCACATTCCTGGGAAGTGGCCTGAACCAGCCACGTCACCAATAGACTTGCACTGTGGGCTTGACACATAAGCATCCTAGTGCCAAGGTGACAGACCAACCATGTAGCGTCCAAGAAGCTACGGACTTTCTTTCTTGGAAGCTTCCACAGCAAACAAGATATGCATGGGGCCAGGATCGACCTCATGACCTCTCACTTGGCCAAATCAACAAAATGGCCAAGGTAACCATTCACCCACATGGTGTACTCACAGGTCATATCTCACAAGAGACAGAGCATAGTTGAGTCACACTACAACGGATCTAGGGGTCATACCTCCACAAGGGGCAGAGCATTCCTGATCCGTCCTACAACACTGAACAAGGGGCAAAAACATTCAACACCAAGGACCTGAGCAAACCCCTTGGTTCTGAGGCAGGCCTTGTACTTGTCCAAGGAACCATCCGGCTTCCATTTATGCCAGAAAACCCATTTGGCATCGATGGCCTTCCGAACTGGAGAGAGATCAACGAGGTCATACACATGGTGCTGCCGGATAGCAGCGAGCTTGTCGGCGTAAGCAGCATCCCAGTGTGCAGCCTCAGGAGAGGCTCGAGCCTCACGAAGGGTGGCTAGGTCCTACGGGTGTGCTGTGGAGTGGACTGCGAGGGCATGTGCATCTCGAGCTCCAAGTGGGATGCGCATGAGTGAAGCCGTGACGACATGCCTATGCTCCTGATGGAGCATGGTGTAGCCCAGTACAGAGCCTGGGTGGAGGTCTCCAATGATGGCCAAAGTGGTTAGGCCGAGGGCCTTAGTGCCGGGGTCCCCACGCACTATCATAGGCATGGAAGAGACACATGGGGCTACAGGGGGCCGAGGCGCCACAGGGCGCGGATGGCGGTCTGTGTACTCATTGACGGCCTGGGTCGGAGACTGCCGCCTGGACCACACGTGTAGCGCGGTAGGGCAGGAGATGGCACCGAGTCCATGGTGTTTGTGGAGACAGACGGGCTGCTGGCATGGAGGGACCAGCGGACGGGGGCGGAGATGCCGATCCGGAGGGACCAGTGGACGTAAACAGGTCTGCAGGCCCGGAGGGACCAGCAGACGTAGACAGGACTGCCGACGTGGAGGAGCAAGCGGACGCGACTGGGGTTGCCGGCCCGGAGGACCAAGTGGACGTAGACGGGTCTACCGGCCCGGAGGGACCAGCAGATGCGGACGGGGCTGCCGGCGCGGAGGGGCCAACGGACGCGACTGGGGCTGCTGGCCCGAAGGGGCCAACGGACGCTACCGGGGCCGCCGGACCGGAGGGGCCAACGGACGCGACTGGGGCTAAAGGCTCGGAGGGACCAGTGGAGAGGGCTGGGGGTGTTGGCCCTGAGGGACTAGGTGATGTGGCGTCCGAAAGCAGCAGTTTGGAGGACGGACTCACGAACGAGGTCACCGGGAAATAGCTCCTCAAAGACGAGGGCATCGTGGGACTCGATGATGCGGTGTCGGGAGGGATCCCAGAAGCGCCAGGCTTTGGACTGACGGGAGACACCGAGGAAGGTACAAGGACGTCCGCGGGGGATGAGCTTGCTGCCCTGCTGCATGAAGGGCAGCCACACAATGGCCACGTAGCCCCAAACGCGAGCCGGGCGGAGGTCAGCCCCAAACGCGAGCCACGCGGAGGTCAGCCCACTGACCGCACTAATGTTGGTACGGCGTGGACTGGTGGGGAGGAGGGTCGTGGGGAATCCGGTTCCAGACTCACGTCATGTAGGCCATGGCTTTGAAGTAGAAGCCATCGGAGAGGCCAGACTTGACCCACATGGTGCGGACAGCGTCAGCCACGGTGCGGTTCCATCACTCAGAGACGTTGTTCTGGGCTCGTGTGTAAGGCACCGACGTCTCGTGGTGGATACAGCGGGAGGTGAGAAACGTTGTGGTCTCTCCCATGTACTCGCCACTACGATTGGAGCGAAAGCAGCAAAGAGGTCAACCACACTCGCGCTCCACACGAACAAGCTACTCCTGAATGGCAGGAGTGACATCGCTTTTCTGTCGAAGGTAGAAGACCCAGCGGTAGCGAGAGTAGTCGTCAGTGAGGGTAAGGACATAGTGTCCATGCTCCCCAACGGATTCGTTAGGGAGAAGACCCATGACATCGGAATGGACCAGGTTGAGAGGGGCGGATGCATGGGAGAAAGACTGAGGGCATGTTGACCGGTGCATCTTACCCTAAGCGCAATCAATGCACTCTATGGGGCACGGCCAGGGGAAGGAGTCTGGGTCTAAGCCCTTGATCGCCTGGGTGCGGAGCATGCTATCGACGGTCGCAGAGTGGACATGGCACCAGTGGCGGTACAAGAGATGTGTGTGTTGCGGTGAGAGCATGCTGGTGACAAACACATGGCATGTGGTGGCTGACGGGGAGGGGACAAAGGGAGTGGAGGACAGACGAGGCACATGCCACATGTTGTCACAGCCGGTGGCGTGCAGATCGACAAGACCGGATGGATGTAATGACACAATGTCAATGCCAGGCAGGTGTAGAACGTCCATGCTTATGCGGTCAAGGGAAGTGACGGACAGGAGGTTTAGCTTAAGACCTGGGACGAAGAGGACATCAGTCACAAAGACATCACCGGCAGATCCACGGAAACGAACGATGCTGACGCCACAGACAGGTAAGACCTGTCCGGTGCCCGTTCGGACACCAGACACATCACCAACAGGACCAAGTACATTGAAGGCCTCGCGAAAGGCCGTCATGTGATGTGTGGCCGTGGAGTTGATGATCCAGGTCTTGGCAGGGTACTGGACAGGAGTTGCCAGATCGCTAACAGTCACATGGCAGCAAGCAAGAGATGCGGATGCGGTGGACGGCGGTGCGAACCGAGACTGTCAATCATCAAGCCACACAATGTTGTCATAGAGACAGACAGAAGAGAGCACGGGAGACGACAAAATGGACGAGGTAGCCGGACACAACCGCAGCTCAGTCTAAGTCATGCAGGACATGGCAGACGGGTATGAGGTGATGCAACTCGCACTTCCCTGGAGGGGAGAGCGAGGCATGCCGAGCTGGAGCGCGATGAACTGCTCTAACTGATGCTCACAGGTGGATGGTCCGGGAGTGTAGACTGAGTACGGAGTGATACTCTAGTGTTAGTTACTGAGCTAACCACCTCTAGAAGAGAAGCCGCGAAACCAAAAATCTCACAAAGGTTTTTAGGCCTTCTTCCTTTGTTGACATGTGTCATGCACCCCAAACTTAATCAGGCATACACTTCACGTTCAAGAGTACTAATACCTTAGCATTACATCTCAAGAAGAGCTCAAGTCGTCAATACGCAAGAGAGCATCAAGCAAGAGTTAGTTGATCAACATGCAAGACAAGTCCTTTTATAGTTGTGTGTCGAGTCCTGAAACTCAAAAGCACATTCCTGAGAAGTGGCTTGACCCTGCCACATCACCAAGAGACTTGCGCTGTGGGCTTGACACATAAGCATCCTTGTGCCAAGGTGACTGATCAGCCGTGTTGCTTCCCAGAAGCTGCGGACTTTCTTTCTTGGAAGCTTCCATAANAGAGTACTAACGCCTTAGCATTACATCTCAAGAAGAGCTCAAGTCGTCAATACGCAAGAGAGCATCAAGCAAGGGTTAATTGATCAGCATGCAAGACAAGTCCTTTTATAGCTGTCTGTCCAGTCCTAGAACTCAAAAGCACATTCCTGAGAAGTGGCTTGACCCTGCCACATCACCAAGAGACTTGCGCTGTGGGCTTGACACATAAGCATCCTTGTGCCAAGGTGACTGATCAGCCGTGTTGCTTCCCAGAAGCTGCGGACTTTCTTTCTTGGAAGCTTCCATAACAACCAAGATGTGCATGGAGCCAGGATCGAACTCATGACCTCTCACTTGGCCAAATCAGCAAAATGGCCAAGTTAACCACTCACCTACATGGTGTACTCACAGATCATATCTCACATGAGACAGAGAATAGTTGAGTCACCCTACAACAAATCCAGGGGTCATACCTCCACAAGGGGCAGAGCGCTCCTGATCTGTCGTACAAGACTGAACAAGGGGCAAACATACTCAACAAATCTCTCCCTTGCACCTTGCGTCAGTTTTCATCATCATTCTTCATCACTTGCGTTGACCATGCCGATACCTTGCCTACCCGCCTGGTGGAGATCCTTGTCCAATGGCTTTGTAAGCATGTCAGCCCGGTACAGCTTGGTGCCGACATACTCCAACTCCACTGTCTGCTTGTAGACCAAGTCCCAAGCATAGTGGTAGCAGATCTCGATGTGTTTTGTGCACCTGGACAGAACTGGGTTCTTGGACATGTCGATCGCGCTCATGTTGTCAATCTTGATGATTGTTGTCATTGCTTGTGGTGCCTTCATCTCAGAGAGCAAGCTACAAAGCCACTGCACCTCTTTACACTCATCAGCCAATGCAATGTACTCAGTTTCAGCTGTTGACAGAGAGACACACTCCTGCTTGTGACTCGCCCAACTGACAGCACGTCCATTTAGCATACACACAAAGCCAAAGGTGGATTTTCTGTCGTCAATATTGCGTCCCCAGTCATCATCGGTGTAGCACATGAGACGGAGTGACGCGGATCCAGCGATGCCTCCAAACTGGAGTCCCACATGCCGCGTCCCCTTAAGGTAGCGCATGATGCGCTTCACAGCCTGCCAGTGCAGTGGACCACGATTGGCCACAAACCGGCTCACCTGCCCAACAGCATGGGCTATATCTGGCCGGGTGGCGACCATGGCATACATCAGACTGCCCACTACAGAATGATATGGGATGCCCAGCATGTCAGTTTTCTCCGCTTCGTTGGATGGGGACATGGAGGTGGAGAGTTTGCACTCCGAGCTCATGGGTGTGCTGGCAGGTTTGCAATCTGCCATGTCGTATCGTTTGAGGATGGAGTCGATGTATTTTGTCTGGTTCAGGCTAATGGTACCTGCTGCTCTGTCGCGCTTGATGGCAATTCCAAGATAGAGGTCAAGAGGACCCATGTCCTTCATCTCGAATCTGCTACTCAGCTGCCCCTTGAGATCGTCTAGCAGCTACGTCGAAGAGGAGCATAGAATCAGGTCATTGACGTACAAGGCGACCAACATATTCCCTTTGTCACTCTCATGCACGTACATGCTAGGGTCATTGTCGCAGTGCATGAAGGACTCCTTGGCCATGAACGTGTCCATCTCCTAGTACAAAAGCCTTGGCGCTTGTTTTAGCCCATAGAGTGCCTTCACCAATCTGCACACCTTGCCCTCAGGAGCATCAACCCCCTCCAGAACCTCCATCAATACCTCTTTGTCAAGCTTGCCGTAAAGTAAGGCTGTCTTGACATCCATCTGGTGGACCTGACCGGATGGAGGCAAACGTCACAACTGGAGAAAAGGTCTCATCGTACTCTGCGCTAGGCCGTTGGGAGAACCCCTTTGCTACCACCCATGCCTTGTACTTTTCTATCTTGCCATCATGTTTCCTTTTTGCTTTCAGCACCCACTTGGACCCCACAACATGAGCCCCGACAGGTCTGTCCACCAGCACCCATGTCCCATTCTCTTCAATGGAGCTGAGTTCACTGGAAATTGCTTCGTCCCACTCTGCTTTGTCAGGCCGAGTGAGTGCCTCTGTGACAGACGTTGGCTCCTCTTGAACCTAAAATAAATAGTTGAAGCCTGTCCATTCACCTCTATCTGCGTCGTACTGCTGCCGAGGTATTTTGAGGCGTGAACTGCTCCTTGAACCTGCTGACTGGTGCTGTTTATGTGGAGACTGGAGGTCTAGTTCGTCGTTGATGATGGGAGAGGCATCCTCCTCATGTTTTGGAGGATCGGATACGTCAGAATCAGAGTCTGATTCCTCTTAGTCATCTTCATGAGCTCCTCTCCCTGCTGCAACACCTATCCCATGCCATTGTGCTGGTGCTTTGTCTCCCTCTTCAAGGAGAGTGAGCCACTCTCCCAGTTTTGGAGCGTTCTCGAGTTCGAGATGCTCTCCCTTACTCAGAGACGTTTCGTGGAAATCCACATCTTTGCTGCGAATGACCTTCTTGGTTCCTTGATCCCACAGTCGATAAGCTTTGTGGGCGATGTCATAGCCGATGAAAATGCACTTTTGTGCTCTTGCATCGAGCTTTCCAGGGCCCTCACCAGCCTGGACCTTGGCAAACCCGGTGCAACCGAACACCTTGAGATGGGAGGCGTCCGGCTTCCTGCCTGACCATGCTTCTTGAGGCATCTTCAACTACTGTGTTTGCTTCTTCTTGCCTCTCCTTTGCAGAGCTGCTGCAGGCGTGAGGTTCACAAGGTAGGTAGCCGTACGTGCTGCTTCAGCCCAGAACCTAGGAGGAAGCTTGGCGTCAAAGAGCATGCACCTTGTCATGCCTAGGAGCGTCTGGTTCATCCTCTCTGCTACGCCGTTGCTTTGAGGTGAGTAGGGTGTAGTTTTCTGGTGTTCAATGCCCTGTGTCTTGAGCCACTCCCTGCAAGCTTCGTACTCTCCCCCATTGTCCGTCCTGAATGCCTTCACCTTCTTTCCACTCTGTCGCTCAACCATAGCGACAAAGGCCTGTAGATTCTCCTTCACCTCACTTTTGTTTTTGAGAAAGTATATCCAGACTTTGCGGCTGTTGTCGTCGATGCATGTGAGGAAATATCTGCTACCTCCATTTGACGATATGCGAAAGGGACCACAAATGTTTGAGTGGACGAGATCAAGAGGTACGAGAGCACGCGTGCCATTGCGCTTGAAGGGTTTCCTTTTTGCCTTGCCTTGAAGGCATGGCTCACACATGATCTCCGCTCCCTCCACCTCATCACCTAGCTCCATCCCACGCACTAGCTCCTGCTTTCCCATGAGCTCCAATGTGTGATGAGCCACATGCACAAAGTGCCTGTGCCACACGTTCTCGGAGGATGTGCACAGGCTAGAATGAACAGCCCCGATGGCTGCATTTGTTTGCGGTTTTGATGCCGAATCATTTGTTGCCACTACTTCCGCTGCTCCAACATGTCCTTCCTCATCTGATTCTGCATCGCTGCTCTCCTCATCATCACTCTCGACCAAAGATTCAGCCGTTGAAGTTGTCATTTTGGTCTGCAAGACGTAGATTCCATCAACGCGAGGAACCTGTGCGACAACCTTCTTGGCAGAGTAGGAGATGTTGATGTCCTTGGTAGGAACTATCACCGCTTCCTTCTTTGTAAAGACCGCTGTCATGCCATGGTCATTTATCTTAGAGACAGAGAGCAGGTTGGCTGTGAAGGAGGGCAAGTAGACCACCCCCTCTACCTTGAGGTCAGAATCTCCACCGTTGACACCCACTGTGATCAGCTTGTCACCAATCCCCTCAGCTGCCTCAACCTTGCCGTTGGCGACTCTGAAGTTCTTGTTACATGGAGCAAGAGAGATTAAGTCTCTCTTCTCGTAAGTGGTGTGCTCTTTTGTGCCCGAGTCAAGTCCATAGGCTCCTGGCCTGAGTATCGCCCTCCCTTTGTTGGAGGCACACTCAGCCATGAAGCTTGTGGGATCCTTCCCACCATTTCCCCCTCGCCATTCATCCCCGTCTCCTCCCTCTCTCTTGGGTGCACGGCACTCTCGAGCCTAGTGTCCAGCCTTGCCATAGTTGTGGCAGTTTCCTTGGCGCTTTGCACCCCTTCCACTGTTGCTGGTGCTATTGTTTCCCTTGTACCCAGAGGAGGAGGTATTGCGAAAGGTGCCGCTGCTCCGTGAGGCAAAGGCAGCCATGTTTGCTTCACTATTGCTATGAAGCATGGCTTCATTCCTCACATACTCAGAGATGGTGGTGTAGGAAACAAGATCTTCACTCCACCCTCCAATCACCGTTATCATGGGGCCCCAACCTTCCGGCAGCGTCATCAGAAAAATCATGGCCTGCATGTCGGATTTCAGGTCCCACCCCATGCCGGTGGCTTGTTGCAAGAGCGTCTCAAACTTCTGCATAAAGGCGCAGACATCCTCCCCTTCACCAAGCCTCATGCTGATGAGGTTTTGTAGAATGAAGAGACGGTTGGCAAGTGAGGAGGACTGATACACCTTGCCAAGTTTGGCGTATGCCGCGGCTACCACTGTACAACCACTGATGTGTAAAAGGACTGAGGGTTGTATGGAGGATACAAGAATGGCGAGAGCCTTCTTGTTGAGCTTGACCCATGCCACAAGGTCAGCACCCTCCTCCTTTGGTGCTGGGATAGTTCCATCAAAATATCCTAGCAGATCTCTGTCATCCATGATGATCTCAAACTGCCACTTCCAGAGTGCAAACCCCTCTCCATCAAACTTGAGGATGGGCGAATGATTCCCTGGTTCCCCTGTCCTTGCCATCCCTACAACTACAACAGTTACAGTTACTGCACCTGTTGTTGATGCTGATGAACCTGTGTTTGAGGCCACTGTAGGCTGTTGGTGAGAAGAGGAAACTGCTTCCCCTGTTCACGTTGGCCGTTGCAAGCATATGTAGGCTGATGTAGGCTGATGTCAGCTCCCAAGGTAGAAAGGTGCAGATGTGTTGCATTCCCCTCCTACTGATGTTGCCCTGCAAACGGAGAAGTTGGGTGAGAGCGAAGGCGCTCTCACTGCTTGTGACCTTAGCGGTTGCGTGCGTGAAACTTCCCTAACAAGAGGAGTGGGCCCATAACCCTTTGTTAGCTACTGAGCTAACCACTTCTGGCAGAGAAGCCGCAAAACCAAAAAGCTCACAAAGGTTTTTAGGCCTTCTTCCTTTGTTGACATGTGTCATGCACCCCAAACTTAATCATGCATACACTTCACCTTCAAGAGTACTAACGCCTTAGCATTACATCTCAAGAAGAGCTCAAGTCGTCAATACGCAAGAGAGCATCAAGCAAGGGTTAATTGATCAACATGCAAGAAAAGTCCTTTTATGGCTGTCTGTCCAGTCCAGGAACTCAAAATCACATTCCTGAGAAGTGGCTTGACCCTGCCACATCACCAAGAGACTTGCGTTGTGGGCTTGACACATAAGCATCCTTGTGCCAAGATGACTGATCAGCCGTGTTGCTTCCCATAAGCTACGGACTTTCTTTCTTGGAAGCTTCCATAACAACCAAGATGTGCATGGAGCCAGGATCGAACTCATGACCTCTCACTTGGCCAAATCAACAAAATGGCCAAGTTAACCACTCACCTACATGGTGTACTCACAGGTCATATCTCACATGAGAAAGAGCATAGTTGAGTCACCCTACAACAAATCCAGGGGTCATACCTCCACAAGGGGCAGAGCNGACACATAAGCATCCTTGTGCCAAGATGACTGATCAGCCGTGTTGCTTCCCATAAGCTACGGACTTTCTTTCTTGGAAGCTTCCATAACAACCAAGATGTGCATGGAGCCAGGATCGAACTCATGACCTCTCACTTGGCCAAATCAACAAAATGGCCAAGTTAACCACTCACCTACATGGTGTACTCACAGGTCATATCTCACATGAGAAAGAGCATAGTTGAGTCACCCTACAACAAATCCAGGGGTCATACCTCCACAAGGGGGAGAGTGTTCCTGATCCGTCGTACAAGACTGAACAAGGGACAAACATACTCAACAGCTAGAGCCCGGATAGGGGGAGGACTTCACCGGTGATGGAAACGAAGGCGTTGACGGCTACGGATGATGCTGCTACGGAGCTGGCGACACCGGGAACGGTATGGCTATCCGAGGAGTGTAGCTGCTGGATGGGGTGGAGGCATCAGGGTTGGCGACAGCTACGATGACAGAGATGAGACGACGTTCATGCTGACGATGCATGGCGGCGATGACGCGCGCTTCGTCCGTCGGTAGCAGGTACGTGTAGTACACGTGTCCTTGCTGGCCACAGTTGTGGCAGACCGAGCTACCACCACTGGACCTGGTTAGCTGCTGCTGCTGCTACTAGCCCTTGCTTTTCTTGCCCTCTTCTTCCTTGACGACAAGGAGTTGGATGTAGCTTCCACGGAGGTGACGGAAAGGGAGGTGAGGGCCTCTGTGCACTGGATGCGTGACTCCAGACGAGCTTCCTCAATCCTGAGAAAGAGCTCATATGCCCAAGGCATGAGGGTGCCCTGGGCCGCCATGGTGGAGAAGTCGTCATGTGTGTAGTGGAAAAAGACGTCGGCGTACGCGTCGGTGGCACCACACTTGATGGTCAGGATCGCGGCCAGAGGGGGTGGGATAGAGGTGCCTAAGAAAAGAGGATGTCCTCAGCCCGCTACCAGTAAGAGGTGACCATCTCGGTCTCCCCCATGTGTAGGGAGTTGAACTCTCGCAACAAACGATTGGTCTCAGCCTCGCTGGATAGGCGATGGGGTCAGGTGAGGACGTGCCATGCGGCCGTAGGGTCTGGGGTCCCGCCAGTGGTGAAGTCACCGAAGAAGGGCTCAATGGCTAGGCGTGATGCCGGAGAAGCGACTGGGATGAGGGCGCATACGGCGCGACCAGCATCATATAGTTGGTCGGCCTGGATGGAGTCATACGGAAGAGTGTAGTATGCCCACAGGCCCTCACCCTATGCCGAGATGTGGAAGCTAAGCTCCGAGCTCCGGAACTATTCGTCGACCTGAAGTAGCGAGGGCAGGGCCTCAAATTCCTTTGGCCTACGGCCGTCACCGAGAGTGGGGTCAAGGACTGAGGACATTTTCTGTCGCTGGCGCTAGGTCTGTTGCTACGCCGGGTAATGAGTGGTAGTAGACACAATGAGGCTGGCGCACCCAGGAGGAAGGAAGGGCGACGGGACACGGGTGTGTGTATGTGATACCAATGGCTACAGTGCTGCAAGTTGTTACGTTAGTACAGAAAGCTGTTGCTGAATGGCAGCCAGTGGATCACAGGAGCCGGCGACGAAGCCTGTGGACTGTTGTTGCTACTGTTGCTGATGCTGCTGAAACTGCTACTGGTGCTCATGTTACTACTGTTGCTGCAACTACAACTGATGCTGCTGTTGCTACTACTGCTACTATTGATGCTGCTGCTGCAACTACTGTAGCTGCTACAAGAAAGAGGGGCTAGGGATCCCCCCAATAGAGGAGGACCCCTTCCCACTGGGGCTATTTGCCATGGTGTTTTTTTGGTCCTCCTTCTGCTCCTTTTTTTTGTGCTGTTGATATCAACAGTGATATCAGCAGTGATGTCAACCTAGAATGGTTGATGTCAGCAGCTGCTACTGCGTTATCTATAGAGTTGCTACTATAGATCGGATTTTTTGTTGATGACGTCAGTAGTGACGTCAGTTGAGAATTGCTGATCTCAGCAGCGGCAGTTGCTGGAGCCGTTGTTGTGTCAGTTGCAGGGCGACTGCTGCTGCTGCTGCTGCTGCTATTGCTGCTAGTGTTCTTCTTCTACAGTTGTTGTTGTCGCTGCTACGACTACTGTTGTTGTTGTTGCTGCTGCTACTGGTGTTGTTGGTGCTGCTGCTGCTACTACTACTGTTGGTGCTGTTGCTGTTGCTGTTGGTACTGCTGCTACTTCTGTTGCTATTGCTACGTGCTACTACGGCTACAGTGGCTGCTGTAACGACTTTGGTGGTGGTTGCAGCTGCTATAAAGCCACCTATGGGATGGGGGTTTTTTGTGTATTTTCCCCTTTTATGTTTTTTTTCTTTCTTCTGTCGTCACAGCGAGCTCGCTGCTGGCTGCGGGCCGCGAGCTGCAAGAAGCAAGCTCGCTGCTTGCTGCTTGCTACTTGTTGTAGGATGCAAGCAGCGAGCTCATTTCTCGCAGCTTGCTGCTTGCTACGAGCAATTAGCTGCGAGTAACTACAGTTGCAGCTGTTGTTGCTGCGAGCTGCAGCTGCAACTACTACGAGCTGCTGCTGTCCGCTACAGAAATCTTTGCTGTTGGCTGCTACAGGCTACTGCTGACTGCTGCTCGCTGTTGCTAATGTTGCAGCCGGCTTCTACTGCTGTAGCCGACTGCTGCTGGTGCTCGCTGCTGTTGCGCACTACTGTTACTGCAAGCTGCTACTACTGGCTGGCGCTGCTTCTTGCTGCTGCATGCTGCTGCTGCTACGAGTTACCACGAGCTGCCGCTACTATCAGCTACTGCTGCTGTGCACAGCTGCTGCTAGCTCCTGCTGCCACTGCTCGCTACTGCGAAAAGCTGCTGTTGTTGTTGCTGCTTGCAACACGCTCACACCTAGTTGACGTCACGATGTGCGTCATCGTTGTGGTGCGTGACATCGCTGGCCGCTCACCTCCTTGCGTCATGCGTGGGGGTAAGTGCTACCGGAAACATCCGGCAGCATTTCCCCTGGCCTAGTGGCCGTCGGGAAAATTTTGACACCGCCA
This sequence comes from Penium margaritaceum, assembly GCA_023375785.1. Taxonomy (NCBI): domain Eukaryota; kingdom Viridiplantae; phylum Streptophyta; class Zygnematophyceae; order Desmidiales; family Peniaceae; genus Penium; species Penium margaritaceum. Next base: position 362,681 of record SZWC01000531.1, read on the forward strand.
CCAGGCTGGTCAATGCTGCCAGAAAAAATCCGGTAGCATTTCCCCTGCACTGGCACGTGTGGGGGTCCGCCGGCATTGTCTGGCAGCTGTATGCCAGTCTTCTGCTGCTAGTGTTGCGCTCTGGCTCTGATACCAAGCTAGAATTCCTAGGCAGCAAGTTGAGGCAGTAGCGTTGTTGATGCAGCGTGCAGGCATCCACACTTGTTGCTTTGTCAGCAGCTCCCTTAGTCTGTTGCTCTAGAATTTAAGTCTGCGTGCTCTGGGTTTATTACTGAGAGATGCGTGTGTCGGTGTTAGCGCCAAAAAGCAGCTGAGAACTAGAAAGAACTGAATAAGGATCAAGAATGAGACACAATGGGAGACCCCTCCAAGAACTAGCCTCCCCCAGCTTTGTAGAGCTTATTACTCAGTTCACCAACCAATCAGAAAATAGCTCTATTTTCAGGCTGGCAGGTTTTCTCCGTGAGCCGTGCCAGACGGCAGTCGTGCGGTTAGAACTAGCTAGAAAAATAGCAGTGAGGAGTTATGGCTGCCCAAACCCAGGCAGCACCTACACGAGCCCCTGGCGACAACAAACAAGATCACTCTATCCACCTTCCCTCACGCAACCACGTGGAGCACAACTCTGTGGTTGGAACAAGAGTAACGGAAGTCAAAATGGACAAGCACGGTGAGAGCGAGAGGCAAACGAGCAAGTGAGTGAGTGACGGTGGGTGGAGCTCGCTAACCGAGCCCATCCATCGGCCGGTGACGTGGGGCTCACTGGTGCCCACTCAAAAACAAGGGGAATAACCCCTCCTAGGTCTCACAAGCCCACAAAAATGTTTAGGCCTAAACTATGTCAGATTTAACTGTCACTGGTTCACCGGTAAGACAAAACTAGGTCAGCAAGCCAACATAGCTCAAACATGCACGAGTTTTGAGACAAGGTATCAGCACTCTAGGAGAGAACCCAACACGCGTGAAGCCGGCTGGAGTGTACCCGGTGGCTGCTCGGCAGACTCTTGTCTGCTCCTCTAGTCTTCCGTAACATCCGCCTCATCAGATGTCTGCACGACAAAGGACGTGAGCCGAGAGGTCACACTGAGTACATAATATCACTCCCCCATGACCACAAGGCAAACAAGTCCATACACGCAACAGCACTGACGTGAATAACGGCACAAGAGTAACACGATGAGAAACAACAATGAACACAGCTGAAGGGCAGAGTTCAGTTCACGGCACATGCAGGGTGCAATCCCACAGAACGATCAGTCGCTAGAAACTTCCTACGGCTAATGCCCTTCGTTCAAAAATGAGCACGCTGCGAGTCAGTGCCAACCCACATGACCTGAATCTCACCTTGATCCACCAGGTTCCGGATGTAGTGGTACTCGACATTTATGTGTTTTGTGCGTGCATGGAACACGCCGGAATTTTTTGTGATGGCCTTTGCACTCTGGTTGTCACACCAAAGCACAACGGGGGGCATGGACTGACCTAGCTCACGCAACGGACGTACCAACCACACACTCTCGGTCGCGCCAGTACCCAGAGCCATTCACTCTGCATCTGCGGTGCTACGAGTGATGCAACCTTGCTTGCCACTGCGCCATGAGACAACTGTCCCCCCAGCTGTATCCGGTGCGACTCTTGTCGTCCGGACTCCATGCCCAGTCACTGTCTGTGTATCCGTCGAGGACCACTGAGGTCTGCCCTCGGTAGTAAAGTCCCATGTGGCCAGTGGAAACAGCGTACCGCACGCATCAAACTGTGACCTGAAGGACCCATCTATGTGGTGCCTGAAAGAACTGTGCCAGCAGGTTGACTGTGAAGGTGATGTCTGGTTGTGTCATCGTGGCCAGGTACATGAGCGAGCCAATGATCCGCAAGTACAGGGTCACGTCGACCAGTTCTCCTGGCTTTGCTGGATCATCGACCTTCAGGGCGTCCTGTTCGTCTAGAGTGATCGGGGTGGACGCCGTGTGCACGCCGCTAAGCAGCTCGGGTAAACGCTCCCCCAGAGTGAGGACGTATCGCTCTTGATGGACTAGAAGCGTCCGACGAGCGCGATCACGGACAATGTGCATGCCTAGAAACATTGCGGCCTCTCCCAGGTGTTTGATTTTGTATGTTGATTTTAGCATGCCCTTGGCTGTTTTGACAGGCTTCAGGTCTGGCGAGGCGATGAGAAGGTCATCGACGTAGACCAGGATGGCCGAAAAGGGCGCAGTGGTCTGGGACAAGAAAAGTGATGGGTCCGTCGCGCTCTGGACATAGCCCGCTCGTAGGAGCGTGTCGGTGAACTCCTTGTTCTAGCATCGAGGCGACTGCTTCAAGTCGTACAACGCTTTCCACAGCCGGTACACACGACCGCTGCTATCCTCGAATCCTGGGGGCTAGACCATGTAGATCTCTTCTTGCATTTTTCCATGTAGGAACGTGTTGTTGATGTCCATCTGGTGGAGTTCCCAGTCGTGTTGGGCCACCTGGGACAGCAGACCCAAGGTCGTGGTCATGCGTCCAACTGGTGTGAAGGTCTCAGTGAAGTCAATCCCTTCCACCTGAGAGAATCCCTTCGCATTCAACCTTGCTTTGTAGCGATCAACTTTGTTGTCCGACTTCAGCTTCTTCCGCAAGACCCACTTGGCCTGAACGGCCATTTGTCCGGGCGGCAGGTCTACAAGATCGTAAAACCCATATTCTTTGATAGCTTCCAGGTCAGACTCGCATGTTGCACGCCAGAGTGCTGCATCGGGTCCATCCACAGCCCAACGCAGTGTGCTTGGGTCTGGTGTCACTCCCACTACACTGGGCTCTGGGGTCAAAGCATCTCCATTACGCATGGCCAAGGCATAGGCCGTAGACGGAGGGCCAACGGTGACGGTGGACTCTACAGAGTCCACCGCAAGTTGACACTCATGAGCGAGGAGAGCAAGGCATGTATCACAGCCGGGGTGGACTTCAATGAGCCCCTGTGTGCTGAGACCCAAGGCCCTCATGGTTGGGTCCCCGCTGCGCACGCTGCGAGTGGGAAGCGGTTGGAGGCGTCGACCCTCACCTCGCCGGTATGGCTCTGGTGATGGTGTAGCTATACCAGGTGGTGGACACTCGTCCGACACGGAGATGACTCGCGAAGCACCAGGTGATGCCGGTGCGTCAACTAGGCAGACAGAGGGTGAGGATGAAACAAGCGATGTGACTGGTGACATAGACTGCACAGGTGGTGCAGGCAATGCAGGTGACCCCGGTGACTCCGCCGGTGATGGAGATGTAGGGGACAGGGGCAGCACAAGTGACTTGACAGACTCTCGTACTGTAGGGGATGCTAGCGGAACAGTGGACACAGGGAGGATAGGCAACGTAGTCAATGCGGGCAGTATGGACGACACTGGCGAGTCAGTTGGTGGATGAGACAGGCCAGTGGCGTCTAGGCTGACCGGGACAACATCAGCAGTCATCCCATCCTCCTCTACAAGTGGAATTGCACCACACCCATGGGAATGCAAATCTGGGGTGCCTCCGGCGGGCAGATCTCTAAAGGAGAGACGCTTAAAGAATAAGGTGTCTCGAGACTCAACAATGCGACCCCGAGTGGGGTCCCAAAACCGCCAAGCCTTAAAGCGTCAAGCCACGCCTACGAACACCCAGACGCGGCCTCTAGGGGAGAATTTGGACCCTTGCTGTTCTGGTGTGAACCAGACACAAGCAAGCGACCCCCACACCCGTGAGAGCCGGAGGTCGGCACGACGTCCGTACCACAGTTGGTACAACGTGTGTGTGTTCAGGAGGGGGTCGTGAGGGATCCTGTTCCAGACAAAATGTCATGTAGGCCATGCCCTCAAATGCTAAGGCTTCAGGCATGCCACTATCCACCCGCATGGAGCGAACCGCATCCTCCATGGTGCGGTTCTAACGCTCAGACGCACCATTTTGCTATGGCGTGGTTGGGGTAGAGAGGTTGTGAAACACTCCCACTGCGGCGATGTAGCGGTGAAGATCACCCACATATTCACCACCCCGATCAGAACGGAAGTTCTGGAGTGTATGGCCGGAGTGACGTTCAGCCATGACAAGCCACGTTCGCACAGCAAGCGTAGCATCGCTTTTCAGTCGCACACTAAAGACCCACCACATGCGGGTGAAGTCATTGGTGATCTTCAGGACGTAACGTCCTCCGTCATCCTGGAACTCCACGGGGACAGGTCCCAGGAGATCATAGTGGACCAGCTCAAGGGGCTTAAGGGCCCGCTAGTCAGACAGGGGGTATGTGGCACGGTGCATCTTGCCTTGTGCGCATAACAGGCAATCGGTCTTGGGCGGCGCCTCAAAGGACGTTGCGTCAAGACCGCGCGCAGGTTGGGTGTGGATTAGACGATTTACGGCATCCAAGTGAGCGTGGCACAAGCGTCTATGCAGTAGACATTGATGCTCAGGCGATAGCATGCCTGTTACGAACACTTGTGCTGTGGGGGACACGATAATGATGGTCGATGTGGGACAGCTGGAGACATGGTACAAGTCCCCCACTGCCTTGCCATGGAGCACCACTTCAGCAGTGGCACAGACGAAGACAGTGGCATCCTCACCTGTGAATGCCACAGTGAGACCCATCCGTGTGCAGGCACGTCCAGACAGCAAGCTGAGTTCTAGGCCATGCACATACAGCACGTTTGAAATGTAAACAGCGCAGACGGTCCATGGAATTGTATGAAACCTTCACCCTCAACAGGAACCTCATGCCCGGCAGCCGTATGCACAGACTTCATAAAGCCAACAGGACCAAGGAATACGAAATCACGCCGACGACATGTCATGTGATGGGTGGCACCCGAATCTACGATCCAAGTGGCATCCGTCACACGCTCGGACAACGTGAATGAACAGCTGCCAACAGTACAGACGGTGGACAGGGGTGACTCTACACACAACTGTCAAGTCGTACAGGCAACACGCACTTGCGACTCTTCAAGCCACAATAGGTCATCGTCACCTATGCATACTGTGGCAAAGACTGCGGATAGACCAGCATCCTCACGTACGACAAACGACTCCACTGACACAACAGCGCATTGTGTCCCACTACCACCATCACAACTGCACGTCACAGACTCGACAGACCCAACAGTGGAATCCCTCGGCTCAGTCAATGCACTCGCACCTCCTTGAGTGGTGAGTCGGAGAAGCTGGCGGAGCTGGGCGATGTCACGGGCCAGGGTCGCCAGCTACTGCTCCAGAGGTGTTAGGCTGTTGGTGCTGTCTTCGGCTGCATCTGCTCCTGGTGGAGACTACGTGTCAGTCGCTGCACTGGTGTGGGCGGAGGTGCGCTCACGCTGCTTGAATGCATGTTGCAACCCTTGTGCGATCTTTGGCCAGTTCTTGGGGAGCTTGCACTCTGTGTAGCGGTGTGCTCCCCCACAGTTGTAGCACACCCACTGTCGTTCCCAAGTTGGCATCGAAGCCATCTGGTCCTTGCCAACCTTGCCACCCCTCCTATTGTTCTTTCCCTTCTTCCCTTGAATTGCCACATCTGAACCAACTTCTTTTGCGGTTGTCGTCATTGGTAGCGACGACGGAAGGGAGGAAAGGGGGAAGGTGCATGATGTCTGCACTGTTGTGACAGCTACGGCTGACGCGCCATTACGGGCGTCATTTGGTGCTCCAACTCCTGCAACGTGTAGGAAGTGCTTTGTGGCCCATGACAAGAGGAGGCCTCTGTCGGCCATCTCCTGATGTCTGCTCAGGCTGAAGTTGTCGAATGTCTTGGCGTGCTCGCGCCCAACGTCATTTCTGATGTTGTTGAACGCCATGAGTTGGCCCGGCCTGTTCTTCCCAAGGGCCTTATAGAGCCGTATCGTACGCCGCTAGTAGTCGGCTGGCGCCTCGTGTCCGCCCTGGCGAAGGGAGTTGAAGTCTGACAGACGATGTGACATTGTTGCCATGGTAGCTCCTTCAAAAAGAGTGGTCGCCAGCTTCAATGCCTCGAGCGCATCAACTCCAACTCCAGTGCGGGGATCACCAAGGAAGGGTTCAAAGTCGAGGGTGTACTCCTCCGGACGGCCTTCAACAGGCCATAGGCGGCGCGGGCCGCGGTTGTTGCCTGTTGGGGGTCTGTCGTCTGATACTGGATGGTGTAGTATGGGTACACCCCCTCACTGACTACCCACATTCAGAATCGTGGCTCCCACGATGTGTAGTTGTCGTCCTGTCGATAGGCGGGAGGTTCGGTCTGAAACCACTTGAGTGGCTTTGTCGTCGCCAATGCTGTCGGGAAAGCTTGTGCTGGCAACGGTGACGGGGGACCTTCTTCCAGTCCCAGACTCATGCGGAGCAGTTGGTCCTCTAGGCAAACCGGGTCTGCAGCTGTCCTAGGCATGTTGCTAGGGCCTGCTTCGCCGATTGGTACTCCTTTGTGCCCTGAGCACGTTTGACGCCGCTTTTCGAGCTGTGCAAGGCACATGCGTAAGATGCCTTCCTCGTCACTAGCATCTGAGTCTGACTCTGGAAGGTTGTCAGACGGATTGGCGTCGAACGTTCCTAACACTGCATAGACATCGGCTGCAACTGCACTCTCGACTGTCATTTTACCTTTCCGTAATGCATCACGGAGTTGCTTCTGCTGTTGTTGTTGCTCTTGCTGTTGTTGTTGCCGCTGCTGGTGTTGTGGCTGGACTGTGTCACGAAACATTTTGAACAGGTCAGCCATCTACTTGGCCGTCTGTTCAGCCTGCTAGGCCTGCTGCTCGCGCAACTCGCCTAGTCCGCAGGCCAATGAGCCGGGAAGAGACGGGGATTCATCCCGCATTGTGCCCGGTGGGCCACCACTTACAACGGAGGCGGCAATACGAGCGTCCATGGTGGAACGGGCACTGCCAACTCCGACAGGTGTGTCTTTGGGCATGACGTTGAGTGATGAACACTGCCGGAAAATTCCAGCAGCGTTCATCCCACCCCAGTGGACGTGGAACGTGTGACGAGGCCTTTTTCAGCCTAAAGATTGCCGTTAGACCCTTCCCACACTGCCAAAAAAAATCGACAGTGTTTCCCCGGCCCCAGTGGGCGTGGGTAAGTTGACGAGGCCTTTTCCAGCCTAAAAATCCACCGTTGGACCCCCCCTCCACACTGCCGAAAGAATTCGACAGCATTTCCCCTGCCCCAGTGGATGTGGGAAATCTGGGATGGGCTGTGAGACTGCCTGTGGGTACCTGAACCACCCCCACCCAACCCAGGAAGAGAGGGGAGCCCAACCGGAAAGGGGAGGGGTATACCAGAGAAGGTTTTAAGGCTACTGTTGCTACTGTTGCTGCTGCTGCTGCTGCTGTCGTCGTTGTCGCTGTAATGCAGTATCCTTTGCAGTTGTGGCTGGCTGCTACTGTAGCCCACTACCGCAACCACGCCGCCACTGTTGTCCACCGCTGCACCCCGCTACGGCTATTGACTGTTGCTGCTGCACGCTGTCGCACACCGCTGCCGCTGCAGCCACTACTTTGCGCAGCCACCAATAATGTTGCTCAGCCGTTGCTGTGGCTGAGCCAGTGTAGCAGCTGCCCGCTGTTGCCGCAACAGCTGAGCAACCGTCAGTGGCTGGTGTTGCTGCTGGCTACTGTTGTAGCATGCTGTTGCACACCGCTCCTACTGTCGCTGCTCTACACAGCTACCACTGCTGTTGTTGCTCTGCATAGTGGTGTTGCGGCTTGGCCAATGCGGCCGAGCTGATGCACCACTGTCGCTGCCGTTGACGTTGCCACTGCCACCACCGCGGCTGCTGATTCACGCGGCTGCTACTGCCGTTGTTGTTCCATACATCGGCATATCGTCGCGGTTGCTTTGGCGAGCCCTCCCAGGACTTCATGCTTCTCATGCGCGATGCGACGAGCGTTGGCTCGTCGTGCTCTGATACCAAAACAAGATCACTCTATCCACCTTCCCTAACGCAACCACGTGGAGCACAACTCTGTGGTTGGAACAAGAGTAACGGGAGTCAAAACGGACCACGGTGAGAGCGAGAGGCAAAAGAGTGAGTGAGTGACGGCGGGTGGAGCTCTCTAACCGAGCCCACCCATCGGCACGTGACGTGGGGCTCACCGGTGCCCACTCAAAACAAGGGGAATAACCCCTCCTAGGTCTCACAAGCCCACAACAAACATTTAGGCCAAAATTATGTCAGACTGAACTGTCAGTGGTTCACAGGTAAGACAAAACTAGGTCAGCAAGCCAACATAGCTCAAACATGTACGAGTTTTGAGACAAGGTATCAGCACTCTAGGAGAGAACACAACACGCGTGAAGCCGGCTGGAGTGTACCCGGTGGTTGCTCGGCAGACTCTTGTCTACTCCCCCAATCTTCCGTAACCTTCGCCTCATGAGGGGTCTGCACGGCAAAGGACGTGAGCCGAGAGGTCACACTGAGTACATAATATCAACAACAGTGGCACGCTAGCATGAGATTTGGACCCTGAGCATAGCAGGAGGCTGCAGACGCAATAGTACACTCAGATCCAGCACTGGACGCATGCAGACAGCATCCGCAGTGGAAGTGACTGCCGGCGGTCCGTCCGCCGAGGAGGCCTGCCGATGGAGCCGAGCACGTCGCCAGAGGGAGGAGGCTCCAGCCAACTGCGTGTAGTCCTCAGTGTGTGTCAGCTCCACCGGACGACACTCCAGCAGCGTCGAGTCTCGCCGTCAGTCATCTGCACGCCGATGTACACAAGTCAGGGGGACACAACAGAGAAGAATGAGAGATGTGAGAAAAAACCAACAGAGTCACGGGAGCGAAAGTGCCCCCGTGGATGTCGCTTGCCACACGAGATCCCGGATCGATGAAGCAGACGGGGTTGCCGCTCTTGCTCTGATACCAGTAGTTAATGGCGAGACGCCGACATGCATTCGCTACCATGCAAGGAAGGCACACTCAACATCCATGGCGACAGATGGAGCGAGGAGTTGGTGGAAAAACCTTACGAAAGTAGCGAGAGTCAAGTGGTGAGAGTCAAGAGCGAGCGAGCTCTTAGCACGAGGTTGACCAGGCCACCCATCAACGCGAAGTGGGGCCTGGCCGCCACGCCGGAGTCGAACCGAACCAGACGGCTAAAAGCCGACGTGGTCACTCACACCTTGGAGCGACCGAGAGTGTGGCCCCGCAGGATCAGCAACCTTGTGCAAGAGCTACACAGCTAGCATTACATGCATAGCGAATGAACCAAGAATCCACATCCACCATGAGCGTATGTGGTGCATACATCTCTCATGTAATCTCTCTCATGTTTCAGCCACGCAATGCCTAACCACTAACTTCTGAGAATAGCAAGAACTCTCTCTGGCAGAACTCAGCATGGACGTGTCCACGCCAATCTTGCACCGGTCAGAGATGCCAGTGATGAGTGGCCCATAGCTTCATATTTGCTCAGTCACCTATAGTAATAGTGTGTGTAAATAGATGGAGTCAAGAGGTCACTTGCGTGTTTGACAGACACAATCAACAGTCTGTCCCAGCAAGACTCATCACCTACACTCTGCCCATTGCGTCTTGCGTCTCTTAGCTCTACCACAGTTGCTCTCACCTTGCATTAGCTTACACCAGGTTCGGCTCCTTACGATGTGTGTGTGTGTGTGTGTGTGTGTGTGTGTG
>SZWC01000531.1:372445-402084 GCA_023375785.1 Penium margaritaceum
GTGCGTGTGTGTGTGTGTGTGTGTGTGTGTGTGTGTGTGTGTGTGTGTGTGTGTGTGTGTGTGTGTGTGTGTGTGTGTGTGTGTGTGTGTGTGTGAACATAGTCAAGGGGTGTCAAGAGGTCACTTGCGTGTCTTACACCCATCACCAACAAGAGTGTCCCAAAACATTTTGTGTACGCTATGGCAGTTGTCTTGCAGCTGCAAATGGGTGGATTACAACACGATGCCATTTATATGCCAATTGGGTTTGCATCAGGGCTCTGCACTTGCATGGACACGCTTCAGTGGTCACTGTCAGCTGTGCACACAGACTGGGAATGGCTCGTACCGCAACACGGGTCTTAACCACAGACAAGATGCTGGCAGTGAGGGACATCCCACACAAGCACCAATGGGTCTCCCACGAGGAAAACCATCGAGTGCCCCGGTCTCGATCACAACTTCTCCTATCGCATGCATTCATCCGATGTCAATGGAATATCTTGAATAAGTCAGAAAAATTCTAACTTGTCTCGGAGCACTCTTATAGTCCACCGCATGAGGCCATAGGCACGAAGCCACCCTAATACTGTGGCGAGTCAAAGCCTACACAAACCAACATGTGGGAAGTGTCCCAAGGTAAAGGAGTGTCAATAACCTTACAACCACTTACCAATAAGGTAGAAGGCTTGTCAATATCTCGAAGTACCACCGGTACCTATGCGATTTTGTTCTTGGTGCTTTTGGCATGTGGATGGACATCTGCTGTAGGCCCTGCTTGTGGCCTTACACACATGCAGCCTGCAGTAATGATTCCCTGTCTGAGTGTAGTTTGTCCAGGGTTGCCCCTGGGCTTTCCGAGACTGTGGAACCAAGGTTAGGAGTGCATCCTGTCCCTTTAACTGTGTTACATCAATTTTCCATAGTGCAATTATGTTGAGATAGGTGTCACCCTTCATTCTTGAGAACCCTGCTAAGTTGTGGTATATCATGATATGGGACATGATGTATGATATTGTGTCCTGATCACAGCAACTTGAATAATTTACAAGAGATACCTCTTCACTTTCCAAAAGTCTTCCACTTGGGTCTGATTTCAACTTAATAAAGCTCCAGTACATTAATCTTGGCTGACAGCTCTACAATTACTGCATTTACTTCATTACTAGTCCAATTTGAGAGAAAATATCAGGACGAAATGAAAGAATTGCCATAAATGGCCAATAGGTTACAGACGGACAGGCCGGACCCTCAATTTGGGTCCAAACAAGTCGAGGCAGAATTAACTTGCCACCGGCCAGCCCCGAGCCAGCCCAGGCAGGACAGCTTCCAGCTAGACTAGAGAAGCATTAGAAGTCCAACCATTTACCAACATCAATACCTACGACAAGGGGCCACTGTGAGGGTGGAAAGTAATCATATTGTAGAAGGGCTGGGGAATGAAGTGAAGATTTTGCGTCCTCTGGCGGGCGACCAGCCAAGCTTCACTCGGCCGGTCGGCCCGGTGCCACTCTTCCACGGGTTCTTGAGAACGCAGGACGCTCGGAGAGAACCTGCAGCCGAGCATGACGGAAGACACCCCCACAGAAAACAACAAACTGCACAGGCCCAGGCACATACTCCAGCGACGACAGCACCTGCACCACTCCCCCCGACGGACCAACCACAGACGAGCACAACAAAGCCACGTGGACACCAAGCGGACACACAGCCGCCACACTGCGGACGCCAAACTCAGACCAAAGGCGGCCATCCACGTTCCCTCGCCCGTCGCCAGTGGGTCGTCGCTTACGCACGCTCCGCTGCTCCGCTTATCTCACCACCACCTGTACGCCGTTCTTCCCCTTACCCGCCGTGCCCTGGGCTTGCCGTGCGGACATCACCGTCCGCGGCGTAACCATCCACGCCTTCTCCCTCATGAACTCCTTGATGTGGGCCACGCGCGCGATGACGTTCTTGAACTCGGTGTAGAAGAAGAGCGCAAACATGGTGTAGAGGAGCCACCAGGCACCCCGCTTCTTNGCGGCCAGCCACGTCCCCTCGCCCGTCGCAGTGGGTCGTTGCTTACGCACGCTCCACTGCTCCGCTGCTCCGCTTATCTCACCACCACCTGTACGCCGTTCTTCCCCTTACCCGCCGTGCCCTGGGCTTGCCGTGCGGACATCACCGTCCGCGGCGTAACCATCCACGCCTTCTCCCTCATGAACTCCTTGATGTGGGCCACGCGCGCGATGACGTTCTTGAACTCGGTGTAGAAGAAGAGCGCAAACATGGTGTAGAGGAGCCACCAGGCACCCCGCTTCTTGACGGTCTTGTTGGCGCAGATGTAAGCGCACAGGATCTGGCCGGGCCCGCAGGAGAATGTGAACACGGTGGTGGTGAGGTACACCCAGTCGAGCCAGTTGATGGACCCCAGCCCGTTCTCCTTGTACGCCAAGAACGCGAGCAGGGGCAGGATCTGGAGCGAGACCCAGGGGTAGATCTCGCGCCACAGGAACAGGTGCACCAGGCCGATGCGCTGCAGGACGGAAAGGTTGCGGCACGTGATGCCCGCGAAGAAGTGGCGCATCGACACCTGGAACCACCCCTGCGCCCACCGCAGCCGCTGGTTCCAAATCTGCTTGAGCGTGGTGGTGGCGAGCTCTGAGGAGATGAGGCCGGGGTCTGACTTGATCCTTCCGCCGGCCAGGAGGGTGCGGATGCTCGAGTCGATGTCCTCCGTCAGCATGGACCCGTCCATGCCAATCTTGGCCAGCAGCGACGACCGCCAGAAGCCGTTGGAGCCGCCGAAGAAACCGAACTGGTGGATCTTCTCAGAGCCTGGGTGGCCGATGGCGTAGATGGTCTCGAACTCCACGGCCACGCAGCGCGCGATCCAGTTGTCGTCGCCGTTGCGCACAAGGCAGTGGCCCTGCACGATGTCGTAGCCGTTGCTGAGCCACTTCCACGCGCGGATGAAGGCGTCGGGCGCTGGGCAATGGTCAGCGTCGAAGACCCCCACGAACTCGCCGCGGACCAGCTTCACGCCTGCGTTCACGTTCTCGGCCTTGGAGCGGGAGTGCATGACGCGGAAAGGGAGGAAGCGGTCGGGGCGCTGGCGTCCCATCTCAGCGAGGATGCCCTCCATCTCCGGCATGTCCTTGGGGGTGTTGTAGGCGAGGATGACCTGGAGGGGCGCGGGGTACTCGATGTTGAGGAACGCCTCGATGGTCTCCAGGATGGTGTCCGCCTCGTTGGGGAGGTACGCTGCGATGATGGCAGAGGCGGGGGGGTAGGGGGACGCGGGCTCATCGGGAGGCTCGTCGCGGTAGAGGAGCGCGAGCACACACTCAACCCACACGACGAGCGCAGTGGAGCACAGCATCAACACAGTCGCGACGTAGCAGTAGGGCGATACGTCGATGCCCAGCTGCGCGTCGCAAAAGACGTAGAAGGCGAATGGGATGACCAGGCCGATGACGAACGTGAGCAGAATTTGGATAGGGCTGCGAAGCTTGTTCATCATCAGCCCGAACCGCGTGGGCTTCGCGAGGGCCATGTTCTTCGCCTGTTGCACCATGGTGGCTTGCTGTTGTAATGGTCAGAAGAGTGGAATGAAAGCCTACCCTACGCCTTGTCAACGCAGAACTGAATTGCGCTCAGGGCTGCCAGAGTTCACAGCGCTGCTAGCCTGCCGCCTTCCTGATGTTTGCTGCCTGTACCTGCCACTCCGCACCCCTCTTCTTCAGCTCCTCCTGTGCGCACTCCTCTCAACCTAGGGTCTGTAGAGTGAAGCGGAAAGTGTACTACTAATGCCTCCTTCCAAGCCGAGGTGACGCCCAACCTGCTCCCTTGCGGGCCTCTCAGCTGGCTAGGGCGATACAGCGCCGGACAAGTGCTACTGGGTGACTCACGAAACTGCAAGTAGACTTGGCGTGTGGAGACACCTTCACACCAAATGCACGAAAGGATTGACTACGACTGGCGAGATGTCTCCACCTGACCCACGCCGCGTGAGGTGGAACGTCGAGGCACTACGGGACGCCAAAGCTTCGGCTGTTGCGGGGCACAGGCGTTGGGGCGAAGGCTGTCCGGAGGACGGGGAGGTTGACATCGCCTCCTACTGGTGGAGCGCCGTGCGACTCAGCTGGCACAGGCGGTGTCGTCGTCACCCCTTGGGGTGTTGTCGTTGCCTGGTCGGCTGTTTTGCGTGGGGGATGGGGGCAAGCGCGATGAGCGAAATAACGATAAGGCGCATTCCCTTGAGTTTGCACGCAATATCGTCAACTAAACTTACAAACGGTTTACCTAAATCAGAAAACGAGGGGTTTGATGGTTTGGCAACGCCGAGGTTTCCCGTTGTGGCGGAGGGGATTCTAGCTTACCAGGGCGATCACGGCGACCCGGAACTGCTGAAGGTGGTTCCAGGGGAAAACATCAGGGACCTGAAAGGAAACGACAAGCGCCTGCGTCCTGATGTGCGTCGCTGCACCCGCATGGAAGCTGTCGCTAGCAACACGTTTCCACCTGAAAGACAAGGCCTCAGCACGGCTCTCGCTGAAAATCCAACGCCTCGACTGTTGCTCGCACAGCCCGCAAGCCGCGGTGAAATAGAACGTGCACATCAGCCAGTGAGAGAAAATCACCTGCGGTACGGAACCCGCCTTACAAGGAAGCAGTAGCCGTCGTCAGACGACCTGCTCGTGAAGAGGCAAGGTTGGTCATGCCGCTCACAAGGGGCTGGTCCTTGCGTGGACGACGGCAAGACCAACCGTGCCCGACCAAAGGTCGAAACGACAAACGACAACTTCTTAGTACGTGAACTACCCAGAAATGTTTTGACATTCAGCAAAAGGGTCACAAGTGCATCACAACTTCCATTCAGGTGCGTCCATTTCTTTTCAAAACTACAAAGCTCTATTCAAAGGAAAGGCTCTCAAAATATTTGATAGACAAAAAACAACTTCAAAGTAAATGTCGAAACTATCGTCTGAAAATGGGACTAAGAGTAAAAAAACAACTTTATGAGAGATATCAATTATTATACATGTACTTCATAATGGTATTAAAATTTGTTGAATGACGAGATACGAATCTACCAGAAATCCAAGGCCTCTAACCTTCGCATAATCCCACTTTGTTGTAAAGGATGCATTCAAAGCACTTCAAATTCTTACATTACACTTATGCCCACCTCACGGGAGACCCTCCCACATCGCCCTTTCCAAATTGAACAGATCTAAGAAGTCACAAAAGGGGTTTTAACCCAAGGTCTAATACCAACAACAACGTTACAAGCACAATATTGACCAATTTGGCAAAAACCCGTGATAAGGCTAAGAAATTCAACCTCTACCTCGTCCACTTTTCATGTCAAAGGCACGCTCAAAATGCATGGCTCTGCATTTCAGCATTCTCAAATAACGATACAAGAGGAGGTTGAATGGAATAAACCTAGTGCATACTTTACACATGATTCTGGTTGATTCATCCAACCATCATCATCAATCAATATCAAATAAGAGGCACTTGTAATAAAATCCAAAGAGCTTATATCATACAGTTATATAGATGTGTATATAAAGATGTATGAGGCAAACAACTACGTACATGGAACATTTACACATGAACACGTGGATGTACATGTGAATTAAAAACTTGAACTTATGTTAAGTTCAAAATTACAACATATACGACAGATCTATGAATTTTGAAGAATACCTACCTGTCAACCACCCTCATGAAGCTCGAGTCAACAATGCAGAAAACGAGTCAGTGGCAACATCTCTTCACAAACATGCCCCAGAAAAGGGGAAAGAGCCAAAAGTAAGCCATACAATCGAACATACACAGAATTTTATATACTACACTACCATGTAAAAGCAAATAGAGATTAAATATAAACATTAAAAAAGACCCTAAAACTTCTTAGCCTAGGGTTATTAATAATATTTGTGTCATTTCACAATGCGCTCTTATGCACCTACACTCAAATGTTTTGTGATTCTACCAAACCATACATTAAGGCTTCTTAACAACCTTCTCTTACATAAATACTTTACCACAAAATGCTCCCTCAAACCAATATGTGCTTATCATGTATCTGAACATACTAGAAGATAACTCAAGTAAAACCAATGTATCATCGTGGGTCCACGAGGTTAAAAGTAACCATTCACACACATCCCCTTGGATAATAGACTCCAAATCTTTATACATGATGACGTTTTACAAAAATCCATCTTTCAAACATACAAATCATCCCCAATGTCATAATCTTTGAACGTTTTATTATTCAGAACAAATACTTTCAAAGCATGCTCAAATCATTCCTCCCAAAAAATTCATGTGATGCAAATCACAAGCATAAAGATGGAATGAGAACTCCGAAAAACAGGACCAACTTCAATTACATAACAAAAATAATCAATAAAAACAAAGAAGAAATGAGGAAAATCTCAAAAACTCCTATGTGGAATGTGAATGACAAAAAGACAAAAGTATAAAAATGCATACATCATAGTTACATCACCATAAAACTTCCCTCGCCGAAACCACCCCTGCATGCCTGTAATGAAAACATAAAATATAGACTATGAAATGATGCAAGGGAGCCCAATATAAGACCTCAACACAATACCCTAATCAAGAAGCCATTCCACCTTCCCATTAATATCGTGGAGTTAAAAACATATACAATATTGTAACTCCCACTGACAACCTGATTGGTGCCTTATCATACAATATCGTATTCTCCCTCATGCATAATCGTCTACACCACCATACATTCATTCAACCATTCACATGAAAATGTGTGCATTGGCATTTCAACCATTTCAAACAAACGTTTTATATGAACTATTAACGATGCAAGGCCAACAATACTCCTCCTAACTTCATGCTTACATCTAAAAAATCATCAAAAGCTATCAAATCCATCTTATTTTACGACTCTTTTATGGTCAATATATATATATATATATATATATATATATATATATATATATATATGAAACCTTGGAAATATATCTAAACCATCCTATTAAATTTATTTATCATACAAGTCTCTTTTTAGCCTCTTCTAAATAATAAAATCTGTTTGATCCCAACAATGGCCTTACCTACACATACATAAATCAAAAACATTCGTCTAGACTTATATATGTCTCCATTTTTGTCTAATAATTACAATATATCAACAAAAAATAAATTCATTTCTCCACAAATCCCCACAATCATCTTCACTCCCAAGCATCACATGAAAACATAATCTCTACATATAATCTCCTTCTATTACCTTCATACATTGTGAGACCCCTCAAAGAGCAGGAACATCCTACCACTTAGACAAACTCAATGTTTAAAATCACCAAGGTGAAGTTGTAATTGGGTCTTTCATCGCATGAAAACACATCATCAATAGAAACATTATCTTTTCATAATTTTATTGAGAAAATGCATCCTTTTCCATTTCATTTTCTAAATCTTCAAGGTTTTTACACTTCCTCCCTAAAATATAGCAAGTGAAGAACGCGTTTCTTCAAAACAAATTTAGTTTTACTTTTTATACAAACATTAGACATCAAATATCTTATACTTAATCGTAAACATACTTATCATTTTACTCATTTTATTCTTCAAAACAAATTTAGTTTTATTTTTCATTTTACTTATTTTATTCCTCCCTAAAATATGCTTATTTTATTTATCATTTAAGTGATAGACACATTAACTAATTGTTTACATTGTACTTCAAAACTTTACATCACATGATCTTTTGAACAAAGCCTTTATACTTGGAAGTTGATAGATATCATTATTCGAGCCTCTTTGCCATATTAAAAACGTATTTTATGTCAAGTAATGATAAATCTGACCGGGAGTGATCTATCAATAAAGCTCAGCATTGATGCCCACCACTTCTTCACATGTATTTATGCAAAACCACGACATTGAAACAACAAATTTCTATGACAATTGAACAATATTCTACTTTATATTAATCCTCTTCCTCAAAACTATAAGTTATCTATAATGGAGGAATATTCAAATTCTGAACATAATTAACAAAACATTCATGATGATCCTTTCATAAAGTGAACTGAATCAAGAACATATTCTCCAAGCACATAGAAAACAACGTGTACAAGGAAATGTGCCACGAATGAGTCCTGAATAACGGCATGAAAAATTAAATTTGTGAAAAATCATTTACTTCAGATATGCTTACTATCTATTATGCCTTTCCTTTTCATTCAATACGCCATGTAACAATGCAAAATATTTATTATTGAAGTGAAACCTCACATACCCTCATTTTCTTTGTTTCCAAATTATGTTATCTCAATTCCAAAATAAGAATAAATGGAATATCAATAGAAAACGCTAAAATAAAAATCATTTTCTATACAACTGGATCCAGTTATAGTGCTTATGTACGAAATTATAGGGTTAAAAAAACAAGATTTAATTTCATGAAAGATATTCATGCCTTACCTTGATGCAAGAACAATTTGAAACAACCTTTTGAAAATTTTAGTATGGAACAAAAATTGTATCCTGAACACACATAAATATTAAAGGAGCACAAATGTGTTGATGGAATCAAAATGAAACAGCCAAGTGATATGAATAGTGAAAGGCAGATTACAAATACTAATAATGGTGTAACAAAAGCTCTACTTACGAGGTTAAACATAAACCCAAACAAATATGTTATATAGGAAATGCATATTAAACCTCTTAGTTAGTTGTGCAAGATTTTTTTATAATTTTGTGGTTCTCCATGTTGCGATGCTAGATGTCTAGCATCAAGTACAAATTTGGAAGACAGGTTGTTGAGACAAATTGAGGTGTGTTACTTTGGAAAACGAAAGGGAAAAAGTGATTCTCGATTGTGAAATAATACATGGTTGGTTGCCGGTCTATCGAGGGTTTTAGTGCAACTTAGGTCCTTTGCTTCACTGTTCTTGAACATTCGTCTCAATCAAGCATAACTCCTCCTCTTTGTATCTCGACCCCAAATATCTCCACCTTGAACATGCCATCATCACTGGGTTCTAACATGTGGGTTAACATGCACTTGTGTTCTCACTTCTTGTATGGATGACCATTTTCATCTTTTGCTTTACAACCTCACAACACCCCTTAAGTGAACTTGCCTCCTTCATGTGAGATTTCTTTTTGATTTTTGTAGAACAATCACCGCTTTGTGTTACATATTTTCCCTGTGTTCATTAATTTTTTTTGTTATTCCCCTTTGGTTAACCACATCCTCTTCATGAGCACATTTGTGCCAATTCTCTCATTTTCGCGCATGTGGAGTGTCATCTATCGAACTTGCTGGCACACATGGTGCGTCCCCTCCACTCAGCTCGTGTGCAACCTTTATCTTCCACCACGTCGCACTTTCCTCTTACCCCCTCCACCGTCCAAACACTCCATCCATCCTCTCCTCTACATACAACCCCCTCTCATCCCTCACTCCTCTTGCCATTTCCGTCCCTTGCCCTTCCTTCTCCGTTGCCCGTCAACTCCCCTTTCTTACCTTCCTATTCCCCTTCATAGCCTCCTTCCTTCATCCCTTTTCTATGCCCGACCCTCACCAATGCTCTCTTCAGCCAAACGACATCTCCACCCTTTACCCCCTCTTTGTACCCACACCCTCCTGTCCGTCATTCCTATGTCCTTACCTCCTTCTCTTCTTTCTACTTCCCACCCGTCCTTCTAACTCTCCTTATTTTCCTACCTCCCCCCTTCCGTCATTTTGCCTATACCTCCCTCCCTCCCTTTACCACTCATATCTCTCCCTTCCCTTCTCTTTCCATCATTCTCTTTCTACCTACTTCTCTCTCCATTCCTCTCAGCCCCTCTCCACCCAAACCACTTTTATCCTCCTAACCTCCTTAGAAGTCGGCCCTTCCCTCTATCTGCGCCCATCCCACCTAACCTGCATCCTCTTCGCTGAATCATCCATCTCTTGCACCCTTCATTTTGCACTCTCCAATTCCCTATATCCTCCCTACCCCCATTTGTTCACACCTCCCTTGCCTCCATCTCTCATTGAGGAATAGTTAATTGACCCAAATTTATACACTCAAAAATGAGAATATTCAAATGTTTATTCCTGTATCCTTGGATGCATTTATAAACATGCATGCATGTGACTGAAGGCCACATGGATATTCCTTGTCAAATGTGATAACACTAGAGTTACGTTTATAAAGTAGAGACGTTTTTGTGTAAGATCGTTCTTAACATTTTTTTTCACTTCCCAATACACTTTCATGTACATGTTTTCAAGGGTCAGATGAATGGCTATATATACTCTCATTCCCTCCCGCAACCAAACCCTTCCTCCCTCCTCTTTGTACTCCTCCTTCTCTCTCTCTCTCTCTCTCTCTCTCTCTCTCTCTCTCTCTCTATATATATATATATATATATCTATCTATCTTGCTCTCCATCTCTTAAACTCTCCCCTTCCTTTCCCCCTTTCCATCTAGCTCACTTATCCCTCCACCCTCCTCTCACTTTTCCCCCTTATCCATACTCACCTCACAAATACTTTACCCTTATCCCCCTCCTTTGCCCCCACTTTTGATTTCCCCATCTCCCGTACTCTCTCCCTCGCTCCCTACACCCAACCCCCTCCCACCTTCATTCCTCATTTCCCTCTTCCCTTTGGCCAATTATCCATCCCTTTGCCTCTGCCTCCCTCCATCTCATCCATCCTCTAGCATATCCATCACCAAACTCCTTCTATTCCTCCATCTTCTCTAACCTACCATGCAGCATTCCCTCTCTTCCGTACAATCATTCTTCTATCCCTTCTAACCTGCCTCTCTACATCTCTCTCCAACAATCCCATCCCCCCTATCCTTCCCCCTTCATCCCATCATCCTCATTTCCTATCTTCACAAATCATCCTTCCTCTCGCTCTCTCTCCCACACCCTCAAACCCTTATCCTTCATATGTCTCTTTCTCAATCACCATCTTATCTCTCTCTCTATATCTCTCACTATCTATCTCTCCCCTTATCTATCTTTCCCTCACACTCTCTTTTTCCCTCTACCTTTCTCTCTCTCTCTCCATAGATATATCTCTCTCTCTCTCAATCTCTCTCTCTACACTCCCATTCTTCCCTCTCCCCTTTGAATCCCTTCATACCTCCCTTTTTCCTTTTCCCCTTAATCCCTTGCCCACTTGCTCTATTTAAAAATATATTTCCTCTCCTCTCTCTATTCCTTGATTCATTTATCCCCCTTTCTTATCTCCCTCACATCTGCACTCCTAAATCTCTCTCAATCTCTCTATCTCTCTCTTTCTCTTCCTCTTTATCTCTCTCTCTCTCTATCTCTATCTATATCTATCTATCTATCTATCTATACATCCATCCATCCATCTATCTATCTATCTATCTATCTATCTATCTATCTATCTATCTATCTATCTATCTATCTATATATCTATCTATCTATCTATGCATCTATCTATCTATCTATCTATCTATCTATCTATCTTCCTCTGTTCAACTCTCCCTTTCTCTCAAATTATCTTTTTCTCACTCTTTATCTCTTTCTATCTCTATCTTGCTCTCCCTCTATCTCTCTATCTCTCTCTCTCTATCTCTCTCTCTCCCCCCCCTCTCTCCCTCTCTCTCTCCCTCTCTCTCTATATATATAAATATCCATCCATCTATTTATGTCTCTCTTTATTTTGGAACCTACATCACTCTCCCCATGTCTCCCCCTATAAATCCTTCTTATACCTCCCTCATCATCCCCGTCCCTTTCTCCCTCCCACCCACAATCCAACCCACACCCTTCCTCTATCCCTTCCTCTAATCATCTCTCCTTTATCTCTCACTTACTCTGACCCTTATTCACCCTTAATGATTGAATCTATTCTCTCTCTCACTCTATATCTCCTTCTATCTCTTTATCCCTGCCCCTTTTCTCTCTCTTTTCCCCTCTCTTTATCCCTTTCTTTAACCCTCTCTTAAATTTTATTTGTATTTACTTGTCCTCATAATCATCATCGTCATCTTTACCATCAACATCAAAATCAACATCCATCACATCACGCATTTCACACTAATCAACACATTCGTTGTTATTGTCCCCATCTCCATCGCCAATGTGGTCATTCATTTCATCTACGAAATCAATATTACATCCAACCACTTCCTATCATAGTCAACACTCTTCAGGTTTCATACATGAATAATACCAACATTATCGAAATGCTAGTGTCCTATAACCCTTTGTATACACAACACCTAGGAGACGATCACTCTGATGTGGTGAAATCCATCCTCATATGGGATCCATTGTTCCCTATCTCTCTCCCTCCCTCTCTCTATTTATATCTCTCTCTCTCGATCTCTCTCTCTCTCTCTCTCTCTCTCTCTCTATCTATCTCTCTCTATCTCTCTCTCTCTCTATATATATCTCTAACATCTCTAATCCATTTCTCTCTCTCTCTCTCTATCTCTCTCTTTCTCTCTCTCTCTCCCTATCTCATCCTTACTCCAATCAATTAATATAGTGACGTGTTCTCCCTCTCCTGTTTGCCCCCTCCTATATCGTATGCTTCCTTGGTTCCATTCCTCATCTTATCCTACAGAAGCATCTCATTTCTTCCTTCTTATCTAAAACAATATTTCCTAGCTTACTTTGTATCCTTTCTCCTCTTTTGCCTACTCATTTTCCACATTTGTCTACGAATTTTACCACCTTCCCACTCCTTTCCTCCTATTATGCTATTACTCATCATGCCTAAGAAGGTTGTCCATGTCACCCTCCCTTGTAAGTTCCTATTCACCTCCAATCTGTTGACTCTGTGTCATTCTCACCATGATCTGTTCTCCTATCCATTCCCAATATTTGTTGTAAGGATTTTTGACTTGGTTCTCATCATGCTACAGATTACCCCCTTCCATTGCTCACAAAAATGATCTATTCAAGATCTTCACCTTCTTCCTGCATACACTCTCTCCTAGAAACTACTAGCCTTCTCCTTTGATCCATTAGAGTTATCCCTCCCCCTTCACCTTCGCCCTCCCCCCCCTTCTTCAACTCCCATGCCCTCTTTATCTAATGTATCATCCACCACTCTCTCTTTCCCAGCCTCCTTACCTTAACTTACATGCTTTTCCCTTCCTCCTTCTCAACCTCCTAAGTTTAGACTTTGATGATTTCCATTATTTCCTTCCCCTCCCTATTACTCCTTCCACTCAGTCCTCCATACATCAACGTCTCTCTTTCCACTTTCCCCTCCCCTACTTCAGCCTTCATCTCCCCTTTATCCCCCGTCCACCCCCTTTGCCATTTCTCTCTCACAATCAACTACACATGCCTTAATCCTTTAACTTCCTTCCATTAATATCCTCCCTCCTTCCATTTAAATCTCCACTACCGATCATCGAGCCCAATTGCCCTCCTCATTTAACATCCTCTATTCTCTGCCCTAGTTTGAATCTCCCCTCCTTTACTAAGTGGCAATATTCCCCCTAGCTTCTCCCGTATCTTTTCTTTCGTCTCCTTGTAGTCCACATATTCATCATCCTTATTCTGTGGCATACCTCCCCCTCTATTCCCACCACAACTGTTGTCCACTCACCCTGGTAATCCATTTTTTGAATAAGAACATTAATCCCTTGATCTTCCTTCATCTCCTATTGCATTTGCAATGCTATCAGTCCTCTTCACGTTTACATGTATTTTGGACATCTCCATGCCTAGTTCCAAAGTCACTACCATTCTTCACCAGCTTCTCAAAATCATTTGTCGTTTTCCTTCCCTTCTTGTAGTATGTAGTCTCATGGCACAAAATTTATCCACCCTCTCTCCCATCTCCATTTCAAACATAACCGACACCCCCTTTACAATTTATTTTCCTTCCACCCTACTCATCCCATGAACACATCTCTCTTCGATTCATCATCATGTAAGGAACCCCCCTTGACTAGCCTCCATACCGTTCAAAGACCTTGTGGAATCCCAAGTCTAGATTCTAAATGTACTTGTTGTTCTTACAAACGTCTTGCAACATTTGTGTGGGGGCCATTGTGTATGCTCTAAATCATGTCTATAAAACCTTGTGATGTTATATTCAATGTATTTCACTTCCTTGCTATGCACACTACCCAAGTCAAGATGGCAAGAACCACCTATATGTATGCCATTTTTGCTTTCATGTATGTTATGAGCAACCTCATTTCCATCCAATTGGTGGAACCCAACTTCGTGTGGGAGGAAACATTTCTGATGTCTTCATGTTAAAAACTATACAAATGAATACACAACAATCCATCGTTTATGCACGCGGTGTGCATATCTTTAGCTTTCCAAGTTGCAATGCTAAATTTGGAACACCAAGCATAGATTTAGGAGAGTCTGGTCACTTAGGCAAGTTCCAATGTCCTTTTCCAAACAATAACTAATCCAGCTAAATCCTATCTCAGACAGGACATTGGTAATTGTCTTTTCATCATGAGCATCAATGGTACTTAGGTTCTGTCGTAATTTATTGTTGCACAATCTTTGCATCAAAACTCCACTTATCCTTGCCATAACACTACTCATAAGAGTGCAATGTCTGAAACTCCAATAAATCAATTGAAAATCTAAAATGGTGACATGGTGTAACAGTTATGCAAAAGCTTTTTCCAAAAAACGTTTTTCTATAATACGAAGACAACAATTACACATCATGATATCAATAAAATAACAATTCTTCACAAAAAAATTATTGCTGTTGGGTAAGCGTTTTTTGATACACAAGGCTTGTAAATTTTACCAACTGGTAGGTGAAGTTCATATACAAATTTATTCAACGATACAAAACATCCACTTACAAATTTCATAACGATGAAAACAAAATCAAGAAGAAAGGGTAAAGTGGTGGTTGAACCAAAGAAAATCTTTATTTTCATTGTAATGAGACCCATAACATGTGCATTGTAAATAGATTTGAAGACAAAAAGGGAGAAGGGAAACACTATAAAATGAAAAACATGAAATACTAAACCCTTAACCAAACAATGCCTTTATAAGAGTTATCTAGGTCGTACATGAAAGAAATCTTGTAAAACTTTCTTATATGTTACAAAAATAAAGTACTCATACTAGAATGTTACACATGAAATATTAACGTAAGACCCAAGTACAAAATTCATTATGTTACAATAAGCAAAACATTATTATGCACGTTCTTTCAGGTGCTTTATGCACTTGATTAATTAAAAGAGCAAAAATGATAATTCCAATGAAACCTACAAGTCTAATCCATAACACACAAGGAATAAAACATGTCCTCTTGCTTACTACATTTTCTAAAATCATCCACGTTCTAGGACGTATGGAAACCATAAAGGAGAAAATAAAAAACAAATCAATTTGCTATCACAAATCTTGATAAAATCACCTATTTAATTTCTAGGAGACAAGGAAACTATAAATTACTTTATCCATTTAATCATGACAAAACATTGAAAGTGAGAAGGCCAAACAACGGATAAGAAAGCTTAGAAGGAGAAAATAACTCGTAGCTAAGAGAAATAATCACTTGGAGTGATAGAGAAGAGATATTTGAGGAAGAGAGTGCATGATTTTTCCATTTATCCTGACCCTTACTTACATTCTTAACCCCATTATCTCCAATTAGTAGGTTTCTAGTGTAACCTCCGTCTACACTTTCAGCAAGCTAGCAAGTTAAATTTCATATGAAATTTGGCATGATTTAGATTCAAATGCATGTTTTTTTTTTGTTCTATGTTAAAAACATACGTTAAATTCATGATGATTGTGTTTTCATATGGTAAAGAAGCGCACTTGCCTATACAATGTTGACATGCATTAAAAACCTTGTTGGTGTGGGGTTCAATGTTCCATGTCCCTAAAAAACATGTATACTACCTGTAATCAAAATATTTTTGTCTGTTAAAGAAGGGATTTGCCTTCATACACTGATTTCAAGCACACGAGCATTCCTCTATATTGGGGGTCAAATGCTCCACACAAGACAATACTACACATTTCATACTTAAAAACTATATACTATATGGAAAATGAGGGCAATGCCACAATCCACTAACCCACTGAATAAGATTCCCTTAAGGTCATGCTCAGTTTTCATGAATTTGTTTTCAATGAGGAAGGAGTGCTCTGCTCTAGCAAACTACCCCCCACACACTTGAACCCCTACAACGATGAGGGTCCCATGTTCCAGAAAAAACATTATCAATGTTTTCATACTTCTGCCGCAATTATTGAACCCTTACATAAGTGCAAGTCAGACATTCCATGTTAAGAAAACATTCACAAAGTGTGATAAACTTCATTAAATAAGTAACTTCATTATACTGCCCTAAAAACAACCTCTAAGAAAACGAACCTTCGTAAGGGTGGGGATTCAACACGACAAGGAACACAAAATCACGCACTTGGTATGTTTTGAATACATCATTGCACGTGTAACAAGTACACCATTTGTATGAAGAAATACCTCGCACTACATCCCTCCACATAAGGTTGAGGGTCCAACATTCCATATATGATTATAGGGCAAA
Source organism: Penium margaritaceum (assembly GCA_023375785.1). Taxonomy (NCBI): domain Eukaryota; kingdom Viridiplantae; phylum Streptophyta; class Zygnematophyceae; order Desmidiales; family Peniaceae; genus Penium; species Penium margaritaceum. Next base: position 388,975 of record SZWC01000531.1, read on the forward strand.
AGTCTCATGTACCCAGTTTTTGAAACTATATCGCTCATTTGCCTATGATCGAGTGAAAAATAACTTACAAACCCATCATCTGGCGCTATCGCAATGCCAGTAACAAAGAGAAGAGGTAAAAATGCATGGCATGGCCGAATGCTATGCATTAACGACGAATGGCATGAAGCGCCCCTCCCTAATATCACAAATCCCTTCGTTGAAGGGTTTGTGATACTTGCGAGGGGAGGTTTTTCCACGATTTTAAGGGAGTTTGAGACTCCCCATGCGTTGATGGGGAACCTTCTTGGCCTCGCTAACGCCGGCCCTAGCTAGAGCCCGTGCTGCACTAAACCCCTAAAACCCCCTATGTAATTCAGGGTAAGGCATGATTGCGGTTTGGTCATTGAACAAATGGGTTTGCATGTACAAACCAATTCCAAAATAAAAGGAAGGGTGTTTTCTCTCAATGATGAGGGAGTTATGACCCTTTTGTTCACTTCACACACAATCCACACAATTTGATTCTAGTTTTTATGTTCGGCGTTGGTGCGGCCTACACCAAACAAACAAAACCCTATTTTGAAATGAGGCGTTTGCATGTAAAAAAAACACAGGGTTCATTGCTCCCTCACGATTCACATGTGGTGGCAATGTCCCCATGCACATTTCTTTCTTGCTTGCCTATGGTTGCATGCCATGATCGAGCATGATTTCCAACTGGTTTTGTCAAGTTTGGTTTTGCCTTTACAACGCGAATAAGAGTCACACTTTACATTTTATGGGTATGTGAGCTATTCCTTCAAAGATTATAGCATGGAATGAAAACATTATTCGTGCATTTATCTATGAGAACAAGTGCCTTTTCGTATTTATTATCCATTTGCACTTAATACCTCCATAGTGGTGGTTGTCCAACATTCCAAATATGCCATAATGGAATATTATTGTATTATTATGTAAAAATACAATAATTTTGGAAATTACCCTTACACATTGGTCACCCTTGCAAGTGTGGGTATTTGAAGTTCCATATCAGATGAACGTACAACAAAGTGACATATCAATGTGCATGTTGTTGGTAAACAAGTGTGCATCTCGTATCAACAAACGAGACCCCTTCGTAAGGATGAATTTCTAATGTTCCAAATACAAACAAAGCTCTCATATGATTGGCACATAAAGAAACCAACGTGTACATATCCATCAAATGATTGTAACATAAAAAGTAAATGTGGAGGTGTATGTTCCTATTCCTAATTAAACCAAGGTTGCATACGAGAAATTTGATTGCCCTATTTCTTGCTTCTCATATGTGAAAAACAGCACACATTGAAATAAATATGGTTCCATTAGCCTCTCCCCTTCCAAGTGGGCATCAATGATACCGATGTGGGAACTAAGGAGTTTTTTCCAATCCCTTTCCTTAGGTGGAGGAGCAAAAAAAACACAAACGATGCATGTGGAAAATGTTTCCTTTTCATGATTTTTACAAAAACCAGATATGGAATGGAAGAAAAGGGATCCCTCTCTCTTCTTCCCTTCCTTTATTCCACATTATTGACCTTCGTGTGAAACTGAACTTGCCTAATTCCTCGGTTGGATACCTTACCATGAGGGGAGACGTGGACTTTGTAAGTGTAAAGTGAGAGGGAACATATGAATCATCTTCTCATTTTGTGATATGATCAATACTTGGAAAATCCCTCATCCAACATGGATGAGAAAGGAAACAAGAACACCATCCGTGAGCAATCTTGAGGTAGGATTGGTTTATGTATGAGATCACAAACGTTTTCCCCAATAATCAGTACCTTGCATCGGAACCTTCTACATGTTAGATTTTGATCCATGTCTATTTGAAGTTGTTAAATTCTACTTAGCTTATTATTTCCTGAAATACGAAAGGACCAAAGTTAATGAATGGTTGTCCCATTCATAAACAAAGAAATACGAATTTTGTGCATCACATATATCAAGTTAAATTCATTCTTAAGATTTTTTTTGCATTTATATGATTAGTCGTATCAAATTCTTTACTTACACAAAATTAATCATTCATGGAGAATCGTTAGGTAGTAAACCGTGTTGTAAAACACAACAAATATTCCAAACATATCAAAGCAAGACTTACCAAAAGCTATGTCTATGTCTGAATCACATCATTCACATGCAAACTTCCTTCTTGCCACTAACAAAGTCACTAGATCAACCCCTCATGCCATAATAGTTCTTCACGTATGCTCTTATGAATGTGGACGATCACAAAACCGGGGAGTTTCACTTTTGTTGTACATTGTAGAGTTCTTGTACCAAATGCATGTATGGATGGTACATGTGCAACCACACTACCACGTTATTTATATGAACATCACTATTATAATGTGTATACCATCTTCCATGTGCTTGAATTAGAGGACCATGAAAAAAGTATCCCACTCACAAGTCCACGTTCATATTTTTTTCTTGATCCGAAAACGTTTCAACTACGATTGGTGGGGAAAACAGCATGCAAAACCTCATATTACACATCATTTCATTCCTCACCAAAATTTGTTTTTCCATGCGAACAAGATAGATTCCCGTGGATTTGGTAATGTAATCATCATTTCCTTTTGGTCCATTCCCACCAAGCAAAACTCATCACATCCATCCAGAGGCAACAACTTCTGGCAACAACTAATCACATGTGTCATCCACTTTGAAATCCACAATGACGTGATCTCATAAAAGACCACCATGCATTCACTACAATCGAGTTTTTTTTCTCCAAATCAACCATATCACTCTGTAGAAAATTGTTATTAATCCTCCATGATTATTCAAATTGTGGAAAACTTAGCCAAAAACCCATATTCATGAAATCAATTTAATATTGAGGTTTGGAAGCTAAATCAATGCATGTCAAACTATCATGTCACACATTTTACAATGAATGATCTTATAAACCAATGCCGGACCGACACCATGAGTGTAATCACATTTGCATGATCTTTTCTATGATGCGACCATTATATTTTTCATGATTTCATGCTTTTATAGGGGCATATGCATACATTTTTTAAAAAACAATAACTACGTGTGCATCTAATTTTCCATTATTATAACATCTTCCATATATCCCTGGAAAAATCAAGAATCGGAATACAACACACCTCTAAACCCATTAAATGTCCATCACGTGGAACATACGTGTTATATTTTTGTCTATTTATTTTATTCATTTTCTTTATTTTTCACATGGTGTTTTCATGACTCAACCAAAGACGTAAATACACTTTGGTCTCTTCCTACATGTGCAAGAGGAAATTTTACCAAATCCATTTATTTTATCACAATACATTTGTGAAAATGCATGATTAATTTTCCATATTGTTCAATGTAAATGATTGTATAATCATAAAATCCTAGTTTAGGCATGAATTTGTGTAATTGACAGTCATTATCATGAGGTTTACATATGAACTCTCGTATACATAAACACATTGCCACCCACATAAGTGCTTTGAGGACAAAAAACACGTGATGTAGAGACAAGGACAATTTGCATGTCTAGATCTAATACTAAGAATAATAAAACTATTAAATGAGGTTACAGTAACCTGATAAGAAAGGTGCCTTAAGGGCCACACCCCGTCACCCCCATGAGCGAGTCGCTAAGGGGTAACCTGCGAACAACCATATTAAGTATTGAAAGTTTTCCATGATGGAGAATCCAAGTCAGACTCGGTATGTAAAAATCTGGAGAAATGAAACGTGTGAAGAGAATCATGGAACATATCCAATGTACGCGAAACACTTCCCCCTCCACCTTGTTTTTTATCGTCCATGCCATATATGAACCCCGCAACCTAGGCATGGGAATACAAGAGTGGTATTGCAAGTTCCTTGATTGATAACTATAATAGACGATCTACTTAATATACATCATGAACAAATATGCTATCAATGTGTTTTACATCACACTCTTAGTAAGGCACCACAAGTATGAGGATTGTGTGCCTATCTTGTACGTCATTTTTTGCAATGTCCATTGCACCTTCATAATCACGCATTGTAATCAATTACAAGATGCAAATGCTAAGATCATGCAAAAGTATCTGCAACTCGAATGGATCTTTTGATGTATGACTAAAGGTAACATATTCTACTTCTGCCAAGGTAGTCATGATGTAGTCTTGTTTGGATCTCCTTTAAGAAATTGCTCCCCCTCAAGAGGATATATCCAATTGTTTGCTGTAAAATCTCTATATCTAATGCAAATTCACTATTCCTAGAATACTCCAACAATAGAATGCTTAGTAAACAAGTAAATTTGAACCCCACATTAGCACAATTTGGAGTTTACCTCAGCATGCATACCAATGCATAAGTATGGAGCTAACTTAGGAAATTTTTTACTATGAATGAAGGCTCACAATGTGAAAATGAATGGTGTAGTGGTGGTGGATGCCTATTTTAAACTAGAAAAAAGTGATTGATTATACGGGCATGAATGCATTGGGCCTTCAACGATGGCCTCTATGGAAGCTACAAGTTTGAAAATTCCTTTTGGGCTCGTTTTGGTTACAGCTGGTTGCACATCCTATAACAAAATTGAACACCCCTTCAGAAACCTATCATTTTAAGTCTTCATCAACGTTATCCTAGTTCATCTTAACATCCTTTCAAAAAAATATATAGTTTTCAACAGATCCTTCATTGTGTACTACCTACATTGTGCTTCTTCGTGCCATTTGTCTTAGTGAATGATGTAGAGAAATTCTGAAGGTTTTTAACATGGACAAGGACTGCTATAACCTTTAAGCTTATCCCTTTCAAAAAGAAGGAATGGTCTTTTACACGTTTCTTGAATCTTTCATCCATCAACCCAGTTGCAAGTTCCTTGTGGCAACATCATGGAGATAGTTTTGTAAAGTGTATCCTTCCACTACAATTATTAACCCCCTGTGATCAGACAATGAAATGATGTTGGTGAAGTGAATTATGAAGGCAAGCATTCTTCACATGAATCTTGTGACTCATCCAAGTACATCATGCTACCAAACAAAAAACAACTTGCCTACTATAGTACTTCTCAGTTGACGGAAAGTCCAAATTCAGTTGATAGAACATCTAACCCCTCTTGATGTAAGATGTGCCTTGAATCTATAAATTGTACCGCTCTCATAATACTTCACCTTAAAACCTCAATATTACTTTAATACTCCTATGACAAATGGTCGAGGTGCCTTATCATATATCAATAGCGTTAATCTTAGTTAGCTTTTCTGCAATGTCCTACTCCCACAAGTGTGCCTTTACACATGTGACAACCTCTCTATACGTGGATAAAATGGTTGGCTTGAAAAAATGGCTTATTCAAATGAATTATCCTTACCCGCTTTGTTCCATTGTGACCGAAATAATGAGAGGTGGTTTAAAAAATCATAGTGCATGTCTAGTGAAAGTGTTTTACATGCCTTTGTATGAAGACTTTTGGAAATCCTCTAATCTCCCTTTTCTCTAAAACAATGGCTTGTAAACTATTGCCCTTGATTCATATAAGGATTCTCATTCTTTTCCTCTCAAATTCACAATAGATGCATGAAGGGAGAAACTAAAATCAGGTCACTGGTTGTCCTTATCTATAGCAATGCCACGCTTATGAATGCAATTGGATTGGTTCATAAGACGTAGTTGAAGGAGGAGAAGATGTTGTTTTAGGTGGAATTGTGGCATTCCTTAAATGCGGCATGATACACAATAAGACCATTCTTGTTAGTCATGATGTTGTTGTTAATTGATTGGCTAGTGCTCTCTATCTTTGTGATACAATTGCAAATATTTTAAATACTTTTATTGTAGTCATTACTATGCCTTCTGTTGATGTTATTACGAATGTTCATTATTTCTCTCATTGCAAGTACTTCTATTGCTATTGATGTTATTCAGGATGAGAGTTTGGCATTATGTTGTAAAGCACCATCATGCCTTTCTTGATCCTAATGATGTGCAAACCAGCTCCTATAGTACTACGTGTGGCATGGTTTGACAAACTACCTAGTCTCTAAATCATAACACCATCAAATCTTTGGAACTAAGTTTGGTCCATTACAAATACCCCAACATTTACAATCATCATGTTTCCCAAATACTTTCGAAGGAGATTGCCAAACAAATGATGTTGCCCCGCACCCATGCCAATTTCAAGATGGTTCTCTCTTCATGACAAATTTGTTGTGGAGTTACTTTTATTTGTGAGTGAAGATCGAAATGTGGTTTCATACCTAGACAACATACTTCACTACTCCACCCAAGAGAACGGTAGGGATGTCTAATACGATCATGATTGTACTGAATGCTTCATCTATGGTGGAATGCAAACATTGTAAAATCGTAATTTAAAATGGAGTTCGAGGAGCTGACATCTGATGCTTGATACCTAGACTCATCAAAACCTTGTCAAATTCCTACATATCAAATATTAACATTGATTATTATGAAGAATGAAAAACAAACGTCTACAATTATGGTGTGCATTGGAGAACCAATTACAAGTGAGTAATCCGATAGTTCCCCTTTCATTCTGAAAACAAAGACAGTATGTCTGTATAAGTTCATAATGCTCTGTAAATATTATGCAATTTCTAGTACTCATATAAGAATTGAGGATTTAAGGCCCAAAGGTTAGTTTGAAATAGTTGTAATGGAGCTATGGAGTTAGACCCATAATGAGAAGATGGGTGTTGAGTTCTCTTATGACAACCAAAATTATCGGTGAGTCATCTTCTCCTGTTGAATCATCTCGGAATCAAGGCTATACATCTTTTCTCCTAAATTAAGCTCTTTGAGGGAGGATGGATCATTTTTTCCCAAGAAATCAAGTAAAATCTCTTAAAAAACATATTTAAGTTAAGCTGAAGGATTGATATGAAATCGTCATTCTATGTATTACCATGCTATACATATCTCTCAAGATTGGCCTGACATAAATCTCCATCCTACCACGTCAAATGCAACACCAACATTATAAGTGTAGAACCTCCTAATTTAAGCATTGGCTCATAAAACAAGAAAAGCTTCACCAGAGGAAGGTACAAGTCCCTAGTCAAATACACCTTCCCATCAAAACGTTGCAAATTTATGCTTCTTGCTTCTTTATTGGCTATCATTTGCCTCCAGCTATTCTTACTATTGAGATAAATTTAAAGGAAAGCATCGTGTCAAAGGAGAATCTACATGAGCACACATGGAACGTCGCACACGTGTAGTGAACTCGACAAATTCCTTTACATGCTTATTCTATTGTTTTAGTGCTGTAACCTATACTGGTTTGCTAACCTATGTAAGAATAATTCAATCAAGTTGAGAGAAAACCACGTGGAATGAAGATTTATTTATAGAAATAACCAAAGAAAGAATTTCAAACATCCATATAAGTAAGGTCAAAGTAAACAAAAATACTGGCCAATTAAGTTGCTTTCTATCTAATCCTTCAATTGATGGTTTAATGGATGTTCGACAAAGAAGTTACCTTTTCCTAATTTGTGAACACCTGAGATCAACTCTTTTGCGATAAAAAACAACTGTTCATCCCTTCAGGGGATATGTTTATCACATTTGTTTATGCCCAGTTATGACTTTTTACCTCACATTTAATCGCTGACACATGCTCATTCTCTCACTATCTTTCTCTCTTTCTCTTTCTTTCTATCTGTTTATCTCTCTCTCTCTCTCTCTCTTGATCTCTTTCTCCCCCTATCCCTTGTTCTCTCTATTGTTTCTCCTTCTTTTTGTCTCTAGTCCTCGCTCTTAGTGTCCCACCGACCCCCTCTCTCTGTTTATTCCTATTTTTGCATGCAAGCAAACCTGAATATCGTTTCTCAAATTGAGTAGTATGTTGAGAAAAATGTTTTTTTACACAATTTGTCTGTGTGATTCTAAGGCCAACTACTTGAACAAGCTAGCGATATACACTTGGCTAGAAAAAATAAAAACAATGACATGGAGGCTTAAGGAGCATTTATGGATTAAATTATCTGGCTATGAATGAAAGCAAGGAATAAAACGAATGAAAGACAATACTATACGTTTCATGAATACTTTAGCCAAAAAAACTCTTGAACTGGTCGTCATATAACGAAAATGAATATCTTTGTTGCGTATACATTTTATACGCTTATGGTATTGTCTAGCCATAGAAAAATGCATCTAAACCAAGGTGAAATGTTTTATAAAATTATGATTTTTTAATTGTGACATGTTTCGCCAAAAATGACATGTCATACAATAGAATTGTAGAAAATCTCTAAACAATGATCTCCTCACATGTGCAAGTTTATTATTTCATTCGTGTCCGTTTTGGACTTGAATTTCAAATCCTTCTTTAAGCATGATTGTTAAATGGTCTTTCCTATCCAAAGTCGTTTGTAAGTGATAGTCAATGTGATAAGGTGTATATGTGAACTCACATCCTCACAAACACATGGCCACTTAAACAGGTACAGATACAACAAAAATTAAATCCCAGGAAGGGAAAGGTAATTTTCATGCCTAGCTCTTCAACAATAAACAATAAATAATAGATGAATTTTGTCACAACATGTATGATTGCGCGTGAATGGCCACACCTCATCATCCCCATGAGCAAGTTACTCATGAGGGAAACTCTACACAACCACACTAACTTATGTCCCTTCAATAATGATTTTTGATAAGGTTAGGTTTACAATAGCATGGAAAGAATGAAATAGGTCAAAAGAAACAAGATAATGTTCCATCTGTTTTCAACTAAATATAATGCTCATGCTATTTTATTCAAAATTGTTGTCAAACAAGGATCACACAGTGTTTCTCATGACTTTGCTTGTATTAAACTTTTATGTCTCGATTTTTATCTTTAATTCTATTGCATTTAAAAACACGCATGCTCTTGTCATTTATGCATGCTCTTATGTAAGCATGTATCTGATTTGATCTATTTAGGCTCATCATAATGCTTAAAAATGTCATTTGAAGTTATTATATGTAGACAAAACATTACAACCATTTTTAACATGTGGAGTTTCCTTTTTGACTATTTGATTTTTCTAGTAAGATCGGTACTGCATAACCCATCACCACTTGTTTGCATGAGCATGCAAGGCATGCCTTAGCTTTCGCGATGCTACCTTGTTACCTTGTTCTCCCATAATTCGTGGGTACAAAACGATCATGCAATAATCATGACATCATTGGTTGGAAGTCCTTGGGCTATATAGTCCATGTATATATGAATGCATTATCTATGTGTCACATAGTATATGAAGCATCAAATTATGACTTGATGGATGATGAGTGGTAAAATCAGATAATGGAAGTAGGAATCCAAAAATTTAGAAACGATTAATTACGATATAAGGCACATGATCAGGCACAAGCTTTGTTCAATATCATGAAACGAATTGTTTCACGAGACAATGCTTTTCCAATTTACCCCACGATGCTCACAAGTGTTGTGTTGCAAATAATTTAAGGATTTTACCATGATTGGATAACAATTTCATCAACATTTAGATATTTTGAAACCATTGAGAAAATAAAATTTCATAAATATAAACAAAACCAAGTATGACTATTCTTCTTCCCAGAAATCCAGGACATGAGACAACCAATTTTTACTTCTCAACTTGGTGTTTTTATTTTTCTACATCACCATGAGGCTCAGTATACACAATTATGGTAACCTTTTATTTTAATACAAGGAATAATATCCCTTGGAGTGTGATTGAATGTAATTTCATGTTCCATTCCATGTTGAAGGGAACCTTTCTTTTCCTTTTGATTGTGGCTCATGACTTCATTAGGTCATGGTTGATTATGCCATGGTATACCAAGAGTTGGATGGAGAAATGAATAGTTCTTCATAATATGTCATTGAAAAGGAATAAATGGAAAATATGGAAAGAAAGTATGTTCTTAAAATTCTGCATAAAACTAAGTAACACATGATAATGTATCTTATCCACCATCAATAAAACAAACATGTCTACCTTAAATGAAAATTTTCATTAAAGTGCTTACTCCAATTAGAGAAACTACAATTCATAGTGATCAATAAACGTTCAGGCTTCTTCACGTGGATCTTGATGATTAAAGTATAAAACACAAAGAAAAAGAGGTTACTATTTATTCATTTTCAATTTCGATGGGTACATGTCTCTTCAGTTGTTTACACCTTTGTTGAAATTTTGCACGACAACAACAAAGGCTTAGTTGGCCTAGCTGTCGTGCGAGGACCTTTGGTGTGCCTAGTAACCGCTAAGAAGTAAATGCGGAAGCTCTAATTGTATTAGAAGAACACAAAGTACAGCAATACTATGTACAATATCAACAAAAGCCTATGAACAGCTCAGCAACGGAACATTGACAATGCCTGGCCTCAAATAGGCAAAACGTCTTACTAGGCCTCCAGCCTTGTAGCAAGAGTCTTCGTGTGTCCACCATCTTCCAGGATGACAAGCCTTTAGGCTAGCAGGCAACCTCCTCTCTACACATGTACACTTTCGTTAGAGATAGTTGGTTGTCAGAGGAATCCTGTACAAAGACACAACAACACCGAGGTTTGACTCTGGTAGAAAGACAGAGTAGATCGCAGCCGTGTACTATATTTGATGCTGATACAATGGAATTGGAGAGAATGGAATAGGTTATTGGAGTCATAGCTACTGGCTCTAGATGGTAGCAGTCCTGGCGGTCCATGCTGCTTCACTTAAGGTGGAAGTCTCGACAGTCCCAACCATTGATGTAGTAATGTGTCATCCAACATTGGAAGTGACGATGATGATGTATTAAATGCTCCACGAAGTTGCATGTGAGCTAGGTGACTCTGTTGATGTCTATAAAATGGCAAACTCAAACCTCGTAGGCTTTGTACACTCCAAGAATACCTCATATGAGGTTGTTTCCTAGTTGTCGACCATTGGAAATGACTCCAGTTTGTTGGCCAAGATAGTCCCACCCTTCTTCAATATGCCAAACCATCTGCACATGTCCAAGGCTTGACCATATATTTGAGGACAAATAACAAAGAATATTTGAGCCAGTAGATTGGAACATTTTCCAAAGGAAATTTCTCGGGGAATCACGATAAAATTGGAAACCTCATGTGGACTCCTCCAAAAGTGAAACCGTCTACGCCATGTTGAAGCCAAAATCCAGTGCAATTGTCGCCTCACTCCTACAACCTTGTCTTCAATGAATGTTGTCTTGATCATGAGCACCATTTGTTGGACATGGTAACGTAATGATCTTTGATTGTTTTCATTTTCATTGCTATTTATGTGTTCCATGATTTCATTTAGTTTTCTTGGCAAAAGAATATTGGAGGTGGAACATTAACTTTTGTTGAAAGAAAAAGCCTCATCTTTGATTTCGTCGACCAAACGGTTCGAGCTCCGCCAAGCGAGACCTTCAACGATGTGGGCGTGCACCTTGGTTTTGCGAAGCCGCATTCGCGTCGCAGCCATTCCTCCGTCCACTCATTTTGGACGAACTGTGGCCAATAACTAAATGTGGATGACGGATACACTAGCGTGCAACACAGGGAAATTTGAACATCCGAAATTCGACGTGGACGGTCCCTGCCAATGGGGACGAGAGTCTTGATGCGGGAAGTATCTTTTCTTCCATAGAGGACCAGGCCCATATCCAGTATTCATCGTACATTTGCCTCTTGTCACTCTTGAAATTCAACTCCCATCACTATGGATCGATTCTTGCAAAAGGTTTCTCTAGAGGAACGTGTCCGAAGGCTTTCCAACACTGTCCCCCATGCGCCACCTACTCGTTCGCCACCTACCCGGAGGCCTTTTGGTCGCCCAAGGAAAGTCCTTGTTCTCGCCTTTCACGACACATGGGCACCGCAGTCCGCACACGATGGCTTCACGTCAACTTATGAGGGCGTGTTGTCCGTGGCGTCGCCCTTATCGCTTCCAAGTGGCATCCCGTTGGTGCTCTGCGCTCCCGTCAACGCTACCAACCATAGTCTTGACGACGATGTGGGCTGTTTGCGTGATCATGAAGTCGCCGGCCTACACATGTGCAAGGAGTAGTTGCAGCGTGTAGTAGAATAGCCCACTGCCGCCGATAATCCCATCACTCGAAAAAAGGGCATGGAGGACAATCGCTAGAAGTTGGTGTCAACCAGGACCCCCCGTTGTCGTCCTACCTACGAGGACAAGGGAAAGGCGAAGGTTATAATGGAGGATCTCCCTTATACGCCAACTGTCACGTGCCTTTGCTCATGTGCACTATGAATCAAGGAGGGTAGCTCCAGCTTCACACGTCACGATGCATGAGACAGCGATGTCATTTCTATTTCCAACAGCAACGACAATAGCGTCAGCGACAGCAATAACGACAGCAACGACACTGACAGCGACAACGGCAGTAAGAAAGGAAAAATGACAGCACCGATTGTGAGTGCATGGAACTTAGTGGCTCAACTACACGACATCAACTGACGGTGGCAATGGCAGCGGCAGCTCCACTAGCAGTGGAAGGGGCTTGTATTTTGACTGGTTTGGTTCAAGGAACTAACGAATCATCTACGAGGCCATGAAGAATAACAACCGCATACACATTAGTCAAGCACCTCCAAAAGACCTTTTGGTACCCCCAATGGACACTGCGTTTACGACCGTCTCGCAAAGTCCACCGTGGCCGGATGGTTTACGCTAGGGACTCTAGTTTTGAGGCCTAACAAGGATGCAGTTGTCACAAATCTACGGACTGCACCAGCAACTCATTTTTCATCAAAACCGAAAGCAAAGGCACGGTAGTGGCGGGAAAAGGCCTTAGCTTGCCACACGTCTCGCCATTGTGTCAGAAATGTTTTGGTGGATGCTCGCAATGTTGGCAACACGCTCAATAGCAAGATAATTTGCAAGGAGGTCCTAGATGTCGTCGGTTGTCAAGCTCCAGACTATAGACTCAATAGTCTATAGATATAGACTATAGACATCGATATCTATATCTATATGTATATCTTTATCTAAATCTATATCTATATCTACATCTACATCTATATCTATATCTATATCTATATCTATATCTATATCTATATCTATATCTATATCTATATCTATATCTATATCTATATCTATATCT